>NQII01003702.1:123738-153694 GCA_002778355.1 Clitarchus hookeri
GGGGGCGCTACACGATATTAGGCAAGTGTACAAGTTTTTTTGGCTCTTTAGTGTATAAAAAATTAAATTTCGGCGGAGGCAGTCAAACGAACCGCCAAAGCTCATACCGAATAAAATATTACTGAGCGAACACAATAAAAAATGTTGACAAAGCCCAACGCGAGAGTCGTGGACACAAAGTAATTAAAAATAATTATTTTTGGCAGTACACAAGACTACACACAACACATTAAAACAGGCAAAACAAACCAACGTTTTGTTTTAGTTAAAGCCGAAACCAAATTTAGACGCGACTGAGACCACAATAAAAAAAAAACACAAACATTACTGCATACCAAAGACAACACATTTACGCCACACAAGACATTAAAACAATTAAAAAAGGCCAGTTAACACACAAACTCTTGGTCCACGACTCACTGTTTCAATAGCCAATCTCTCGGCAGCTCACATGACGATACAAATTACAAAATGCCCCGTCATGGATTCATGTCCGTTGGACGACAAGTGCGGCAATCTAATCCATTTCAGCAAATTTTCAGGAACACATTCAAGCAACGGAAGGGAGCGCGAGCCGTGCAACGACTTAAATAAACTGGCAATAGTATAAAAAAATTATTACGCACTATCGAAGGGGAAAACGAGGGAGGGAGAACAGGCGAGGAAATAGGAGGGGGTCCAAGCCAATCATAGAGCATACCACCGCGAAGAGTTAAAAGCGACGAAGACGACTTGGGCGACGAGCTCCGGTGGTGCAATCTTTATCCAACAGGATGGTTCACCACTGCTTTGAGTGTGAGGGATGTCCGGGACCAGACATTCCCCGGACGTTGGATTGGAAGAGTTGGACAATTTTCCTGGCCCCCTAGGTCTCCCAACATCACGCCCTTAAACTTTTTCCTGTGAAGATATGTCAAATTCTAAGTGTACCGAACACCTGTGGATAATATTGACGATCTGAAGACCGGAATAACCAATGCCATAGCCAATGTTGACGATAACATGCTTCGTCGTGTGTGGACAGAGTTGGAATAGAGCTTATATGTCATGCGCTCCAGAGGTGGGCATGTGGATTTGGACTAAAACATGAACGTGAAGAAAACTTTCAGGGTTGGTGACTTACTAGAACAACAGTTAGGCTTTTTATGTAAATTAATATTCCTGTTATTAAAGTGTGAAATTGTAAACAAACTTTGTAAACACTATGTATTATAAATGAAAAAAGGAGAGTTCGCACGCATGTAGGGGAAGGGAGGGTAAGATGATGAAATTGATAAGATGACGAATCCAGAATATTTCCTTCCAGACATCAGATAGCAGCACAATAATAGGTGCAAGAAAATGCACTACAGAATGCTCTGTAAAACACATAGTGGCATGTCTGTGACCATGACCCGTGAAGATGTCGACCGAAGATTTTGTTTTGTAAATATCTAATATAAGATTTCGGAACAAGAAAATAAGGATTCAAGGCGGCCAGGTTAGTAATTATAAATTACCACATTTTCTCATGTGTTTAGAAAACATCTGTGCATGCAAGCTGCGTGTAATGATTTGAAATTATTAACACTTCTTGTACACGCCATGTGAAAACAAACATAGCTGCATGGGCAAGATGAAAAATTAAAGAAGGGGCCATGATAACGATTTCGTCAACTTTACCCATGCTAAAAAAAATTTTGTTTCCATATATTTATGTTGGTTTCTGTTTTATTTTAGGTGAATATATAATGAATATGGTGCGCAATTATCATCGGAAAACAGACAGAAAAAGCTGGTCGAAAGAGAACATGAAAATTACCATTGAGTTTAAAAAAATGGGACGAGTGTCAACTCGGTAGCAAAACAGGTCAATGTACCAGACGCAATGTTGAGGTGATATATTAAAGACAACGAGGAAACTGTGAGTGATTAAAATTTTAATAGCATGTATTTATTTGTAGGTTTATGTTTACAGTAAAAACTAGTGGCATTTGTTAAACTAGATGTTACAGGAGTTTCCTAAAAATTCAGGAAGATTCGAAAATACATTCTCTCCTGATCAACCAGAAAAACTGAAAGAATATGTTGTTGATATCAACATAAGAGCGTTCGGGCTGATGAAGGATGAGTTTTCTCGGATTGCCTTCAATTTTGTTGAATGACTTAGAATTGATCACCGTCTCAATAAATAAAAGAAAGCATATTGGAAAGACTTTTTAGCCAAATTTATGTCCCACTGCAATATAACCTTAAGGAATCCAGAAGCTACGTAAACAAACCATCTGGCTGCATTCAATAGGGTAACTTTGGACTCTTTTTAAGCTGTTTTAAAGGAGTTGCGACTGGAAAACAATTTCCAGGTTTCCCAAATTTATAATGTGGACGAGTCGGGATATTCCCCAGTACCCACTAAAACATCGGAGGTTCTGTCACCAGCGGGTAATCGTAGAGTCATGAAACTAGGGAAAAAGGAAAAAGAGGGAGAAAATGTGACAGCTGTTTGTTGTATGAATGCAGCTGGACATCTTGTGCCTCCACTATTTATTTTTCCACTAGTGAGAATGCAACCTTCTTTCATGGACACAGCACCTCCTGGAACAGTTGGCATCGCTCATGAGACTGGATGGATGACCTCTGAAATTTCTGTAAAATATCTAGAGCACTTTGTGAAGCACACAAATCCCAGCAGCACCAAGCCTTATTATTATTGTTATAATTATTATAAATGGACAACCACTCTTCGCACGTTATCCTAGAGGCAAGCACACAAATCCCAGCAGCACCAACCCATTATTATTATTGTTATAATTATTATAAATGGACAACCACTCTTCGCACGTTATCCTAGAGGCAATCAACTTTTGTAGAGATCACCATTTCGTGGTCTTGGAGTTTCCAGTTCACACTACACATAGATTGCAACCTCTATGTGTATCGTTGTTTGGACCTCCTAAACTGCATACTCCAAGGCTTGCGGAAAATTTTATGGTTTCCCGGCCTGGAACCATTATAACCATCAAACATTTAGTATCGTTGTTTGGCTCGTATTACGCCAAATCTGCCTCTGTAGTGGTCGCTGTGAATGGTTTCAGAGCTACAGGAATCTAACCTTTCAATGATAACATATTTACAGATGAAAATTTTGAAGCTTCAAAAACTACAGACAAACCTCAATCTATGGCTGACCTACCAGTGTCATCGACCAGAGCTACTGTACCAGAGGGTTCACCAGTGCCTAAGCAACCAAAACTTTGCCAAAGCTACTCAACAAGAGACCACACCTATGTATGGACAACCAGAGCCAACAACATCTTATTGGCCTATAGCAGATACATTGTCCACACATTTCTTGTCAGAAGCCATCTCCCAACCAAGCTGAGGCTATTCATTGCCTGCTCTTTCTGTTGCAAAAAATAAACCTAAGTGTAAATGCAGCAAGCGCCCTTCCTTGGTAGTTTTCTAGTTCTCCAGTAAAGAAAGTGTTAGAGTAAATCTGAGCTGCTAGAGAAAACACTGAGAAGAATAAAAAAAGGTCGCCACGAAAAGAAAAGAAACAAGGCAGCTGCAAGGAAACAAAATTCAATGAAAGCAAAGAAAAAGGCCAACCAAATCAAAAACTCAGACACTCCAGATGATGAGAGTGTTGTCTACATGGATACAGGTGAAGAAACTGAACGTTTAGAGGGGATAGACTGTATTTTACACGGAGATAGAGGGAAAAATGAACTGTGGGATCAATGTTTTGTATGTAAAGAATGGGCTCATGCTCATTGCACTGTTTTGGATAGCGATAATGCAAAATTCGACTAAGGAAATGCAATTTTTTTAGATAATGGTTATAGGGGTCCTACACAGTTTTGCTTTTTTTATTGTTAATTATATTAATTATAATTACAAATGACTGATAACCTTATAGATATTTAATTATCTAATGTTTTTTGAAGTGAACAATTTGCAAATGCGTAGGGCCTGTGTAGGACCAATAATTTATTTTTCAGTTTACAATAATATATAAGGTGATGCACCTAAGGCAGGACACCTGAATAACACCACCAATTCCAGCGGTAGAAGAAAATGTTTCAGACAATAGTTGCTTGGGTCCATAGCGCTAATAACTTGATAGTGATAATTTCCCCGTACATGGAAGGGTAAAGAAGATAAAAAGTTCAACATTGTTAATTTAAATGGAATTTTAATTTGTATTAACACCCCTTGACAGTGCATATAAAGATGTAATAAATACGATGACATTTGCTAGTCATTCAAGATAGCTGAAGGTCAATAACGAAGCAAACTGCGCCGCCGCAAAGAACTATGGGCCGACATAGTGCTGTCCTGTAGTGACTGTAGCCATTCTGTAGCTGGCGTTTGTTTAAACAAACACCATCATCACACTACGCTTCCTTTGTTATGTTATTATATCAGGTGTTCAAATTGATGACCTTGTGCATTGATACATACTGTAAAGCGATTCTGAGCGGACAATACCTCATGTCGAATTTAATCTGGACTTATCTTAGAACAAACTCGTGTTATACGGCCGTTCATGTCTTTAAGAGGCGTCGGTGGGTCTTTGTAGACCTGTTGCTTTATTGTTCCTCACAGATAAAATTCCATAGGCGTTAAGTCTGGGGAATGTGCAGGATATTTCGTGTTTCCAGAACAACCGATTCAACGACCACTGAAAGTTCTGTTAGGAATCATTGCAATTCTCTGTGCAGAATGAGCGTGATATCCGTCGGGTTGGCACAACATGAATTGCCTAATGTCCAGTGGGATGCCTTCCAATAATTGCGGCAGCATGTCTGTTAGGAACTGTAAATACTTCTTGCTATTTAGTGTATCATCAACAAAATAGGGACCAATTAGGCAATTATGTACAACACCGCACCACATGTTTACAGACCATGGCCTCTCTTTATCTACTTCTCTCAGCCAGTGTGGGTTGTCAGCTGACCAGTAGTGCATGTTGTAAAAGGTAATATCTGCCCATGGTTTGTAAATGACTATTCATCGGTAAACAAAATCTTGGACAGGAACGTGACATCGATTTGTAGTTTTCGTAGACACCATTTCGAGAATTATACACGATGTCGGAAGTCATGTTAATGAAGTGAAATGTGGAAAGGATGAAATGTGTTGCTATGTAATATTCACAGAATACTCCGTTGACTGATCCCTCTCTCAGGTTTAAGCTGCCTCGGTCTGACATGTGGATTGTGTGCTACCGCAGCTAAGATGTTAATTGCATTTCCCTCGTCGGTTGCTATTTTTCGTCGTTGGCGTCTTTTCTTTTCCACGTATCCAGTTTCTTGAAATGTGTTTATTATGTTCGCAAAGACAGGATATCTCTCAGCATACAATCGCACTGCTGCTTTAATACTGCGATGACATTCGCCATAAATGAAAACCATGTCAACTCTTTCCGCTGTCGTGCACATTGTGCCAGTTCGAATAACGTCACGAAGAAGTTGTCCGACCGCTACAACAGCACTGCACAGACTAATGGCCTATTATTCTCCGTGGCTTCGCAGCTTACTTCGTCACTGTCCTTCAGCTATCTTTAATGACTGGCAAATTGCATTGTATTTATTACATCTTCATGCGCACTGTCGAGGGGTGATAATACGAATTATCATTCCATTTATATTAACGAAGTTGACCTTTATATCTTCTTTACCCTTCCACGTACGGGGAAATTATTATCAAGTTACTAGCGCCTTGGACCCAAGCAACTATTGTCTGAAACATTTTCTTCTACCACTGGAATTGGCGGGTTTATTCAGGTGGTCTGCCTTAGGTGCTTCATCCAGTATAGTTGCTTACTGTACTATATAATTTATTTTCGGAATAATATAACAGATGTTGGTAAATATATATTTGCTTCTGTGAGATCAACTGTCTATTTTCTGCATTACAGTCACATTCGTCGTCTTGCCCTCACTGATTCGTCATCTTACTAGCTTGTGCAGTTAAGATGAAAAATTTGCATAGAAAAACATTTTTTAAATTTAAATTTTAAAAATTAACTCATGCAACCATTATAATTTACAATACGGATAATTGGATTTCCATATACAAAAGGAACATAGAATATTTGCATGTCCCAAAGGACAGGAAGTAGGTAGGAAGGTTATGTTCGTCAACCTACCCTACCGTCCCATATGTTCGTATGGTCATGTAATACTGGAAATAAGTAAAATAGCCAAGGGGGCTCGTTTACGATGCCCTGGATGCCAGATTCCCACTGCTGCTTGTGCACAGGCAGAGAAATAAAGATAGATAGATATAGAGCGAAAGACACTCACTGTTGAAATAATTTTTGACAAAAGCATCAGATTCAATGCTTTTTTTACACTTATTTAGGCTATATTCTCCTTAAACTATACTGTATACTATTTTCCCCCATAAAACACAACATACTCAAAAACATATACATATGTTTTTAACCTACACATTTCGGGAAAAATTACCATGATTGTTGCCTGTTCCTAAACAAATGTATGGAAAACTAGCATGGATTTATGGGTAAGAGAAACTATCTTTAGCATTTTTGCACTTTATCAGCATGTATACATACTGAAGTGCTTATCCCAAAGGATTTGTGTATAATGTTTATATTCCCTTTCGATTAAACAAAATCGATTGAATTATCTTTACAGGCAATTGCTGCTAGAGGCATTTCGCTACCTTTGGGGGTGAATGCAAGAAATTATTTTTCAGGTGCTAATATGCAGGCTGAATCAGCACCTCTGCGACATATTTCTTGAGGATGTTCCTTGCAAAATGTCAGTTAGAAAATGTGTGACAACGAACGTCAGGAAACCACTCCTAAGGGCAGGAAACCCTTGTAAATATGGGGTTGAAATCATGAACTTTATTTAATTACACTGAAACCATCTGATATTAAGGGGTGATTTTTTTGTATGCATGTCAAAAAATGTAATAACTGTAACACGAAAATAACATTGTTGGCCTACCGCATTCCCTACATGGTAAAATTGGATTTTCTACCTCTTTGAATAGTGAAAACTGGGTCTTCGTAAATCTTTATGTAAAATGTGATCTCGAGTTATGGATTAAATCGGCAAGACGTAAAAACGAATCCTCTTGGTGAGAAAGCCCCCGACGAATGGTATGCGAGCACACAGACATTAACAATTACAAATGCCACGTAATGCTTATGAGTTTAGCTAAATGGTTCTTACCGACTGACATGTATGGCAGAAACATAGTAACATGTTTGTTAACACCTGTTGTGTGAAATGGTGGACTAAATGTGTGTTATTATTTCATTAATGACCTTACATATATTACATGAAACACACAAATAACACATAAAGGTAGTGAAATAATGAACCAAACGACATTTTAAATAAACATAAAACATTGAACAAATGACAAATAATAAAGTAAGAACAAACATAAACAGCCACTCGATGGAACAATTAAAAAAATAAATATCAAAGTTAATTAAACAAAGCCCATTAGCAATAAAACACAATTAATTAAACATTTAAAAAGAACAGGTTTTAAACAAACACGTGAGTATGTGTAGATATAAAACTGATATGAATATAGAAGATTAAAGAGAGAAGAAGAAATAGAGACGGGGAGAAATAGTTCTGCATGGTTTCGCAAAAGTTGATGTACAATTCCAGTACGAATTTTAAGATCACTTGATTTTAATTTTTATTAAAAAATTTGTCGATTGAATAATTAAACTATAAAAAACTACATAAAAATTGATGTAATAATTTTTGTCTTTACCATATCTTTTATATGATTTCGTCATTACTAAAAATAATTCACCTCAGTTATAATTCGTTTTAAAAAATGATATTTTGACTTTATAAATTTAATAGATAAATAGATTAATTTGATTGTAACATTTAGTAAATAATCTACACCATACACGTTCTATGCGTAGGGATTCTACCCCATGAATATTTTTCTTAAATCGGATAATAAATACAGATTTTCGATTAGGCATATCCTACATCTATAAAAGTAATACGGACGTCGTTTCCTCAGAAACAGACATATAGGCTTGAAGAGTTAGTGGTCATAACTGTCGAGCTTCTTCGGGTAGTCCAGGAATACCGAGCCGAGCCCAGATCTTCCGAGGCCTGCCGAGCATTTCCGAGTCGAGCCGAAGACTTTCGGCCACGGCTGCACACTCCCATTTTAAATACATTGCCCCGTAGTCCCATATACATACTACTGGAAGAGGACATAGCAGTTGGGAGGGGCTGGGAATTGGACGACATGGGTGAACACTGGTCGTAAATACTGAAAACTTGAGTTACCTGTTCACTGCAGCTATTCGATAAATCTACTGCGCATAAGGCTATGTCTGAAACATTATAGACATTCGTTTATCTTTGAAGAATCGGGGCTCCATGATAAGCTGGAATTATTTTCTACCAGGTATTCCGAATATCGCAATGGACTCCTGCCTCCGTATATACATCGTACTGTATATATTAAAAACATTTTTCAGGACTTGGCATTATTTTTTTTCCTGTTCATGCTTTTGCGAGTCTTCGGTAAAAGTTATATTCTCTAGCAGTTTTGGGTGTTTGTAATTTATTTTCGCAATATGCATTACATATTTCTGCGGGATGGTGTCTCGAGGCCGTCACGTTGAGTTTCGAAACCGATTTTGCTTATGACTGTCTCTTGTGTACATTTAAGTGATTGGGGTGTCGCGTTTCGGGCGCACTGCTGTGTTAGTTGGGTTTGTGGTGTTGTACGAAGGCGATTAATCGGTCGAGCTATGGTGAATAATTGGTGGTGTCTGCACAGCTCTCTCTTATAGCCATTCGATAAATTTACTGTGCATAAGGTTATGGAAACGGAAATTATGTTGCCTGAAGCTTTGCCAATGATTGTTTATCTTTGAAGAATCGGGGCTCCATGAAGAGCTGGGATTATTTTCTACCAGTTATTCCGAATATCGCAATGGACTCCTTCCTCCGTATAACTTATGCATCGCACCGCGTATTTTTTAAAATTTGCCGGACTTGGCACTATTGTTTTTCTTGTTCATGCATTCGTGAGTCCTTGGCGACACATTTTTCTCTATTGGTGCTGAACGGTAAATGTTATATTCACAAGCAGTTTCGGGTGTTTGTATATATTTTTTTCGCAATAAGCATTGTACATTTCGATGGAACGGTGTCTCGTAGCCATCACGATGTGTTTCGCAGCCCATTTTGCATATGGCTGTCTCTTACCTACATTCAAGGCACTGGGGGGGTTCGCGTTTCTGACCTCTGTACAGCGACCAGTGTCATAGACACGGTGCTTTTTGTCTGGAGGGGAGGGGGGGGCAGTATACGATTGGGTAGTACACACAGTTATTATTTTTTTGCTCACACATATAATATTATGGAAGGAATATATGAGCTCAATTTGGATACCTGCATCGGTGATATTTATTTTTACTGATAGATATGTACATGTGCGCATGGTACGATAGATGACTAAGGGGAAAAAAATGTTTCTAGTTAATTGAAGATGTGAACGAAAGGTTATTAACGCCTTAAATTCTGGTCACGAAAGTTTCCTTGTTGTAGCTTTATTCGCCTCGAAATATCGCCGGCGTTCGGAAACAAAATACGGAAGACACATCGGTCTCTGCGTCTTACTAACATGCATTCGTTATTAAGGGGGAATTAAGGGGGAGGGGACTCGTATATTCTTCCACGTTTCTGCTTTAATCGATTTTAATTGGAGTATATTATTTTCAGGCATGTGCGATATTCTTCCGAAAGAAGATACGTACCTGCTTTACAGAAATGCATGGTTCGTGTCTTAAACTTTTTTTTATCCACAACAGTTTGTCCCTTTATATTTTGGTACTGTGTGTATTGGTTGTGCAAAAAATATAACAATGGCATTGGAATAAAAAAAATTCACATGAAAAGGCTTGAATACGGAGTGAATATGTACTGTAGCCATTCGATATACGTAAGACTCGTGTTATCATACTGGTTTGTGGACGAATGGAATGCGTAGGCATTGCACGGGATTCCTTAAAACATTCTGTAATAGACATAACGATTCTTCTGTGTGTTTAGCAGTGCAGGTTTTCTTTTCCAGATAAAAAGTAGCTACGAAAGGGCAGTTACTAGAGCACTTTTAAGAAAAATAAAATAAATCACTCCTTTTTTCATTAAAATCACTCAATTTTTCATCAAAATCAATTTTTGCCAAATTCTCAATTTTTCACAAAAATCCAAATTTTTCATAAAAAATTTACCAAATTTAACTAATGTTATGACAATTTTTTTCCCATCTTATTTTTTCGTAAAAAAGAAAATAGGCACAAGTGGCACAAAAAAAACATTTTTGCACAAAATTTTCCTAAAAAAAAGTGGGGCCAGTAGCTCCCTCTAAACCAATTTTTAACTGAAATTACAATTTTTACTTAAAAATCATACAATGGGCGGCCACTGTGCAAAAATAACTAATTTGAACCATTATTCACCAAATTTTTTATTGAGCGACCACTAGCCCACCTTATTGAAAACTATCGGGGGACAAAGTGGTATAATAATACTACACCAAATATACCATTTGTCCAATTGTGGTTTAATATATAAATAAAAGAGTGGGACGAAATTGCATAAAAGTGGAACAATAATAATTGAATAAATAATAATTATGGAATTCTCGCACGTGGTAGGCCACTTGCTGGAAAATTAAAAGATTATAAACCAAAAAATTAAAGAATGACTTGCATTACAGAGTTTACCAAAATAATCTTAAATTACTAAAATTTCCATAAAAAAAAATGTATGTAATGTTAAAACTTTTATTTATAAGTTTTTATTTTACCATTGTATTCCATATACTGTATAACCCAATTATAAATTCCATTTTATTGGCATAATTTGATTATAACTTCTTGGTGAAATCACTTCAAACTAATATATATCAATAAAAAATTTCTAACAATTAATATTACATTAAAATCAATATTCACACTTAAATGACGTCCAAGTTCTAATTCACACAATTTAAAAAAATTATTTTATTAAATTTGTAAAGTTTTTTGAAAATTTATGTTTGGCTCATATAATACATAAAAACAATACTTAGAAAAATATTTTTTATTAGAATGAATCATTTATGAATGTATCGTAAAATGATCCATACATTTTGCGGTTTCATCAACGTTTTCCATTTAATAACATAAAAAATTATACAACTTCGGGTTTATAAATTATCTTATATTTTTCTTAGTTGTAATCACACACACACACAAACACACACACACACATATATATATTACAATTAAAATAACTGATGCAGATAAAAATACAAGAACAATACCAACAATATTTTCTGTAAATACTTCAAAAATGTATTAATATAAAAAAATATACATATTCTGTTATGTTTTCTTTCAATTGATCATAAGTAAGATTTATTTGACATATAAATACAACATTACATATATGCTCAGGATCATTTTTATTAAAATCAAGACTAATATGGATATTTGTTTTATCTTTAATCAAAATTGCTTTTCTACTAGAACAGTAATTTTTGTATAATATTCTTCTACCAAAATAAGAATAATGATTATATTCACCATCAGGATTAAAAGTTCGTTTATAATAAAGGTCATTGTTTCTGTAATTCGTAGTTTTTGTTTCAGAATTTCTGAAATCGCGATATGCTAGATACATTTTATGAAAGAATCTAACCTCGAAATCTAGATTACAATTTTCTTTTGGAAAAATTTTGTTTCTTCCATTTATAACAGCAATATTTCTCACATCCAAATGATCAAACATAGAAGTTGAAACATACTGTTCAGCACGATCTTTTGTATTAGTTTGAAAATCAACTATTACATAATCAGGCATATAAAATTGTAGATTATTAAATGAATCCCTTATGTCAAAATTTAATATTCTTGTATTTGGAGGAACGGCTTTCTCTAAAAATGGCTAATAATAAAGATAATATATGCTATTGGATTCTTATTCATTTTTTATTATATAGAAGTAGCTGTATATTTTCTTAGCATTCTAGAATTGACCAAGCAATTTCTAATCGTTGAATAACAATTTTTCCTGGATCAGTATAACTTTTATCAGCTGTTCCATCAGCTTTTTAGTTTGATATACAAATAAACAATTATTATCATATGAATTCCCAAATAATGTTAACTTATAACCACCTATTAACAAAATGTATTGTCACTCCGAAAACCAAACAAACATATCGCAATTTCATTTGGTCTATCTGAATGAATGATTTCACTGGATATTTATTATCAACAACATACATTTAAAAATAATATTTCTTTGATGCTGAGCAAACCAAAGCGTGCATCATAGTTGTTGATAATCAAAGATTATCATTTGCTTCAATTATTAATTGTCCATGCTTTGAAATGTTTTACTCGAGAAAATTTATAAGGAAAAAGTTCAAGTAACATCAACATTATTTCTCTGGCAAAATAACCAATATTAACTTTCTTTTATAATTTAAATTGTTCATAAACACATGCATTATTTGGGAAAGAAAATCCATCACCAATATTAAAATCAAACCTGATTCTATTTTTATTAATCTATAAATTCTTCTTTGTTTGATCTGTTGGTGGAAATGTTTGCCTCTGGAAACTTTCGAAAGTTTTAAAATTAATTTAGATATTATAAAATGTTTGTTATTAAATAAAAATAATGAAAGTTTCAGAAAAACAAATAGGTAGTATAAAATTACTCATTGAAAAATTTACAAAATTATAAAAGAACACATGAAGCCGAGCATGAGAAAAATATAAATAATGAATTGCCCTTAATCTCTTAATTACAAAATATTGGCAACAATTAGAAGTATCTGAAGAAAATTAAAATTTAATAGCAAATTTTGTTCCTGTTGCTATAAAAAATGTATACTATCCACCAACACACCAAAGTCACTTCATTAGAAAAAAAATTATTTAATGATGATCAATCAATAAAAAAATTTGATCTATATCTGGAATTGAACCATTGCCAATTAATCTCGGTGAAAATATTTCTCAAAATATTTATGTTATTAATAAAAAATATGGTTTGTGAGGAGATGGTCAAAATTTTTGTATAGGTGATACACAAGTTAATAATAATAAATAACAATTAAATATTGTTAAAAATAAAAACAAGATTTAATAAAAGGATTTTATAAATTATTAACAAAACATAAACACAAGGGCATTGAAAATAAATATACTGCTGAAGACTATGATAATAATACCTTATTAGTTTTATCAACAAATTTTTTATATCAGAGTTGTAGTCCAAGTAAAAAAAAAATTCAAATAAAAGTTGGAAATACAATAATAATATTAAACCAATTTATGAAAAATATATTTAAACACCATCATCTCGCTCACAAATAAACATACCCAAAAGATTATATTCACCAAGAATGCCAAACTCTGGTGATGAAATAAAACAATAAAATGATATTCCAAAATAATTTGTATGGATGAGTGATGTAAGAAAATTAATCTGTTGATTGTTAGTTATTCATGGTGAAAAAAATGCTGGTAAAAATTATTATAATAAAAAAGTTAGTATTATGAATATAATAAATAATAAATGTTATGATTTTGTTGTTAATAATCGTAAAGGAGCTCTATATATATAATTCGTGTGTTAAAGGTTATTCCTTATTATTTTTTGGAATTCTGAACATCAAATAAAAGTAATAATAAGTTGGGCATTGCATAATTTAAATTTAGAAGAATTGAATTTGCCTGGCTATGATTATTGTGGTCCTTTTACAAAATTAGATTAAAGATTAAATAGAGACGATAAATGAATTAATAAACTTAATGAAGCTTGTAAAAATCACGAGATTGCTTATAGAGATCAAATAAAGACATGAAGCTGATAAAATTTTACTAAAATAAGCCAGATATATCACAAATAATTTTTTCTGGCTGTTTTTCGCTTACTTGTTGAATTAACCATGTTTTACAAGTATTGATATGTTTATCTTTAGATTTTTTATGTGAAAGAAAAAAAAAAGATATATTTTTCTTTACTCCACTTTTTTCTCTTTTCATTATAATGTTTTCCATTTATATAAATCCATTTTGAAATTTTTAAAATAAAAATAAAATTACACAAATGGATTTAATGCTCAGCAAGTTGAAATCAATTGAGTTTACACAACTACATGATATGGAATCAAATTAAAAAATATAAGACATAAAATGTTCAAATTTTAGCAAAAAATTTCTTGTGTTTTATATTATACTTTAAACTTTATTTTGCCTGATTAATATGCTAAAGATATTGAAAATAAAGATTTAAAAATTATATTTAAAATAGGTTATTATTTTTGTTATAAAGGTGTAAAAATATGTAGAATCAATGCATGATATTGGATTTTCTTTGGCACGGTGAAAATTTATTTTTTATTCATTTTAGAATTTGATAAAATTGTTAATTTCCTTTTAAGGGCGTATAGAATATGCCCCTCAATTTTTTCATATATAATTAGGTTCCTCAAAACAGATTAATATATATACATATATATTTTAATTTTTAAATTATTTTCTCAAAGGTTGTGTTGAATAATATTTTATTTGATTAAATACTGCAGTGTCTAGAGTCCCAGACACTGAAAATCCAGAGCTTGGCATCACAGGCTCTGAAAATATTAATAATTCAGTATCCAGAGAGGCGTATAATATAATTATCAACGCGAGCAGGTAGCACATTCTGATAAACGATGTGGCCTCTCTCCGGCCATGGCCGATCGCCGACTGGCTAGAACTCAAACAGGCTGCCAGTTTTTATCATAGGGAATGTTGGTAGCATTGCACTGTGTTTGCAGTACGTTAGCAGGGAGAATCGTAAAGCTAATTTTTCAGTGAACAAAATCATAAAATATAAGCTAATTGAAGATTAAAAAAAAAACAAAGCATGTCAATTGATAAAATAAAATATTTGACATCATTTGAAATAGTTTTCTTTTGACAAATTGGTAAATTATAAAACTTATTTTTCATTGCTTTTTATAAAATGCTAGTGAATAATGCTTGGGAAATTGACTATATAAATAATTTGATTTCCGTACACTATTTGTGAAAACCGTTCAAGGCTTCCAAATCGTATTCGGATATGGGGCGAGTGGCCATAGCTCTGCATCACAAGAATGGGATTTGAAGTCATGAGTCAGAGATATCCAATATGTTGACAAAATACCCTGATTCGTCTCATGCTCTTCCTCCTTCCACAACTTCAGTACACATCGCCAACAAAATGAACCACTGCTATAAACGCAGGCAAGTGTTCGTGAGGGCACATCTGCACAACAAAAAGGGATGGTACTGACAATAAATTTGTGGACGGCGGTTGGAATGATGCAACACGTATAATAGCTGGGGTATTTTTCATATTTTATTACCTCTTATACCCCTTTCTGGTAGGGGTCTATATTTTTATATTTTTACATTTTGATTACTAATAATATAATATACGTTATTCAATAAATTTGTGTTTTAAAATCTCTTAATTTTCCAGCAAGTGGCTCCCCACTTGCGAGAATTCCATGATTATTATTTATTAAATTATTATTGTGCCACTTTTATGCCATTTCACCACTTTCTTGTTTTTTTCTACTACACCACTTTGGGAAAAATAATTGGATTAGTATTATCATGCCCCTCTGGCTTAAATAATTATTTTTAATTTGTGTGATAGATCAATATTTTTTTAATAAGGTGAGCCAGTGGCCACTTAATGAAAAATTTAGGAGAAACGGTAGAAGTTTGTTACTTTTCCATTTTTTTTAAGTGGGCCAATGGCCGCCCATTGTATTATTATATGGTGTGATTTTTAAGTAAAAAATGGCACTGAGAATAAAGTTAGCTAAAAATTGTTTTAGAGGGGGTTACTGGCCCACTTTTTGAAGGAAAATTTTCATAATATTTGGGGCAAAATGTGTTTTTTGTGCCACTTTTCCCAATTACAATTTTTGTAATAAGATGGAATAAAAAAATTGCACAATATTTGTTAAATTTGGTTGATTATTGACGATAATTAAGATTTTTGGTAAAACAAAATAAGATTTTGGTGAAAATTGATTTTTTATAAAAATTCAGTTATTTTAATAAAAAAATGAGCTATTCTTTAACTTTACTTAAAATTGGCTGTAGCCTCCCTTTATATCTACTATAAATCTCCAGTATAATTTTATTTTCACATGTCGAGATTTTCGGTTTTTCTTCCCGAGTAAAGGACAGATCAGGTTTACGCACGGAACTGCAGTCTCCGGCTTCGACGTGACGCGAGAAAAGTTGACGACTTTCTGTCCTTAGTCATCCTCTTATCCTGGACTCAGACACATATGTATATTTAATTCGTGTTCGGATGGCCTCCTCTTGCAAAATTTGTAATAGATGTTTTAAAATGTTTATAGGCACTGTGTAGGCTAAAATGTCAATTTAATGGATAGGAAAAAAATTAACGATTAGGATGGATGCCTTTGTTTACTAGGAAACGTCGCAAAGGGAGCCTGTGGAAAGTTGATAAAAAATTCAGTGTGTGTGTGTGTGTGTGTGTGTGTGTGTGTGTAGGTGTAGTGTTATGGTTTTGGCACATTTACTTTCGTGGATGTTAAGCATTCGTTCAAAAAATTACTGTGCTTTCTGTATTGGAATATTTCCGTAAGTAAGTCTGGAGACTTGCATCTTGGGAAAAAAAACGTTGTCATTTGTTATTTCATGTGGGACATAAGGAGCGAAGGTGATGCGATGTCTGCCCTCGAGCACATATGTCTGTGTGCATTATCACTTTACGCATTGAACAGATGCCATAGTAGTGGGACAGGGGAGTGTAGGCAGCGGTAAGCAGCTCCGAGCGACTGATTAAAAATGTTGTTATTGCTCAAATATGTATTTTTTGTTAAAGGCGTATGTTTTGTGTGTGATGTACCTTCGCATAATCTCAGATCTGGAGTTGAGCCCCTCCGAGTGTTAGTGGTCACATTTTCTTTATGCTCTCTGTATTAAATTTTTTTCGGCATTGTTATATTTTCCTGTCAGTCGTAGCTATATATTTTTCACTGCTAGTGGCATACTCGTAACTGCTTCTATATATTAAAAAAATTCTGCAGGTGGTGGCTACATATATCTTTATGTTGATGGTAAGTAAAATTAAGTAAATATTTTATTTTTTTTTGTTTGCGTGGCTAAACATTTCGCATCTGGTGTGACAGTTGTAAGTGATATCGTTTATATTTGTATCCATGCCAATTATACATTTTATAGTTGGTACAATGATCATTTTTAAACGATTCTAATAAATTATTTAAATTTATAACTTATAACCTTTAAAAAAATTTAAAAAGAGGAGGTTATTTTGAAAAATTTAAAATCAACTTGTATGCTTATTAGGGCCTGTGATTTCCTGACAAGAGCCAAGGACTGCAATACATTGCTACGCGAATGATGACCGACTATGTCTTTTTTAAGGGGATGGGGGGTTATTTAAAACATGTTTTTACCAGCGATTGATTTAATCTGATGGGTTATCCTTGTAATTTATACTTTATTGTGTCGATATATAGGAAAGTGAGTTCATATTACGGAGCTTAGTTTGATAGTGGTGGAGGTTAATGTCACTTGGGTGGAGTCAGTCGTGGGGAAACTCAGTCGTGGGTGATCTCAGCCATGGGTGGGCTCAGCTGTGGGTGGACTCAGTCATGGGTGGAGTCAATCGTGGGTGAAACCAGTCTTGGGTGCAGCCAGTCTTGGGTTGAGCGAGTCTTGGGTTGAGTAAGTCGTAGGTGGAATCAGTCTTGGGTGGAGATGGTCATGGGTGTACTCGGTCGTGGGTGGACTCGGTGGTGGGAGGACTCGGCCATGGTGGAAAAGGTCGTGTATGGACTGAGTCGTGGATGGATTCAATTATGGGTAACTCAGTTGTGGGTGGACTCAGTTATGGGTGGACTCACTCCTGGGTGCACTCACTCTTGGGTGGAGTCAGTCTTGTGTGGAGTAAGTCTTGGGTGGTGTCAGTCTCCTGCATGCACATGTGTGGGCTCTGCAGCTGATGATAATGCCATGAGCTGTGCTTGGACGAATATGAATATTTTTGAGTGCTTTTGTAGTAATATATTTGAATAAATTTTAGAAAATAACAAAAAGAGAATGTTTTGTTTTTATTTAAATCCTATAGCGTAAGAACCCTGATATAAAATGATTGTGTAAAAAATGTTTTGATACAAATATTTAAAAAAAATAGCTAACCACTATGCTTATCGTTGCATACCTACATTCATGGATCTAGCTAGAACTGATGCTTGCAAACTGAATTTCACGAGCCTGGCCCTGAGAGTTCACACATTATATTCACCTATGCCTATAAATATCGACTGGCTTATGACCTGACCTGCGAAAATGTGGTTTACTGCATAGTTATTTAAAACGAATATAAAAAAATCAATGTGGGCATAGCTATATAATCTGATTTGATATTCAGACCCGACTGAAAAATACGAGTTCTATGTAAAGTCTCTTGCCTGTAAAAAGTTTCTTTTAATGCCCAATAAAAATATTTATAATTCTTAATATAGATCGCTCGGAAATATATGTGGTCATGAGTCATATATGCATTAATTAAAAAAATAAAAATATTATACGAACATAAAAAAAATATGTTTTAGACATAATATTTATGTATCGTCACAAAAGAAAACGGCTAGTTCTTTTGCAAGCTAAATATACAACAAGTTTTCTCCACCATTCTATGTTCCTTAAGCTGATTGGTTAAGATGTGCACCTCCCCACCAAAGGGTTGTGTGTTCAATTCTACCTGCCTCTATGATTTTTTTTATGTTACCAGCTGTCATGGGAAAAAACAAATTTCGTATTGTTTAAATTTAAAAATCGATTATGCATTTAAAATACATGCTAGATACATTAAACTGTATTCGCAAAGACTTTGCCATTTTTAGATATTAAATAAAAATTAATAAAATTAATAAATTAAATTTTTTATGTATGCAACGATTCCTAGATGTCTGACCGTTTCACGATCAAGGATGGTCAGCAGGCCTGCTTCATGAGTAGAGTGGGAAGAGGTGAGTTGCAAGGGGAAGGGTATACTTGATGCATTTTGCAGGAGTGGGTTGGGGGAAGGTTTTCATGGTCGTGGGGTAAGTGAAAGGCATGTTGTTTGAAGGGGAAGGGGAGGGGGTCATGGTCGAGGGATAAGCGTTGGGAAAGAGGAGTTGTTANTGGTGGTTAGGGGGATTGGGTATTGATTCTTTCAATATAATTTCCTATGCTCCGGACCACTTTATCAATTAGACAATTTCATTAAAGTAAAAAATAATTGGGAAAGGAGTGCATTGAGGGGGAGGGGTGATGGTAAGGTGAGGTGATGAGATTGAATAAAGTTGAGTGTTGGTGAGGGGTGTTGGTAATCTGGTGTGATGAGACTGCATGGCATTTGGCCGAGTGGGGCATACTTATTAATTTCAATATGGGGGTCCTGTAATTGGGCCAGATAATTATTACGAAATCATAATCGTATTCACCTTGAAAATACGAGTCCAGTTATACTCCTATTAACACTATAATCTAATGTCAATTTTTTTTGTAATTATAAGATAAATTTATATAAAAAAACATTTTTAATAATTTTATTTTATCGACTTCTGATTGGGACTGATGTTTTAACATTTTTTCCGGACTTTCAGCCACATTGAGGAGCAAACATTTTTTTCCACAAATTTTTTGTAAATTGCAGTGTTGAGGGAAGGGAAATCGTGGGGACAAAACATGCATTTTCGAAAGCCAAAACGGCCATATTTAGGGAAAAGAGGAGGAATTTTGAACCACTGGGCTTGATTTCAACCAAGCTGGCTGGTGTCTCCAGGCTCCGAATCCTGGAATCCTGTGCCAGAAAGAACATAATCTACTACTAACGAAATATATTCGTAATGTGGTTATAAGGCTACTTTTATGCGTAGTTCTTTTAATAACATCTGCTTATATGTATATCAAACGAAAAAATCTTATGGATCAGTTGAAAGGGATTATGCAGATACAGGTATAAGTATTATTCAGAGGTTATAAATTATGTGGCCTATTGTAGAGTATGAAGCTAATACAGCTAATGCGCTGAAATAAAAGTTGTACAAACATCTTTAAT
This sequence comes from Clitarchus hookeri, assembly GCA_002778355.1. Classification (NCBI taxonomy): domain Eukaryota; kingdom Metazoa; phylum Arthropoda; class Insecta; order Phasmatodea; family Phasmatidae; genus Clitarchus; species Clitarchus hookeri. Next base: position 143,904 of record NQII01003702.1, read on the forward strand.
TACCCAACAGTTTTAATTTTTGGCAGTTTTTTTAAAGAAAAAGTATAGAACATAGTTGTTTAAATAAATTTAATTTTGATATAATATACGAGTTTAATAATTTTCAATTTGATATGTCCGACCATTTGATAGTTGGTTTCCAAGTTAACAGAAAAAATAATGCTAATAAATATGTTCATGTTTGATTAATGTGATGTAAGAAAATTAATATTAAAAATGGAAAGAATTAAAATTATTCTAAAAAAAAAATAGTCATTTAGACTTTGGCCAATATTTTTTTCATAAATATATACAATATGTTTCGGAAACATGTGACCAAACCATGCCAGTTGGTTGCTGATGTGAAAATAAGTAATTAGAAATATGACACCCATGGTCCATTTCAAATAAAAAATGCTATAGAAGCCCTTAAATGCGGAGTCCGTAAAGCACACTATGTGGGATATTGTGAAAAGTAGTTGCTAAAGAGGAACAAAATTGGGTATATTAATTAATTTAACAAAGATCTTCCATAAAATAAATATATGGTATGCCATACTCACCCCCATCATGTAAAAAATAGCAATTTTCACCCTGTTAATCCATACAACTTATTTACATTGAGGTAAAATTGATGTTTGATGGCATTGTATTAAGCAGTACATCGTAATTAGTCAAAAAGGCACTTTCATTGCAACTTTCTAGGGCCCACTGTTTTCGTGTAAAATGCACACAAAGGTTTCAGTTGTAGCTTAAGTGTGGGTAGGGATGCAGACGCTGACATCCTATTGAAAAAAACATTAACTTCGTACTACAGTCAGCGATGTGCTTACCTGAATGCAATAGTGGACGCACATTGTTGAATGAATGTTATAGTAGTTTGACCCTTCTTCCCGCCGCTTCCCAATCTTGTCACTACCCTACCTAGATTCCAGAGCAGCCTATTACGTAGCTTCACTACTGCAAGAGAGGGACATGACATTGTACAATAATTCGGAGATGACGGACATGGTGTTTGTGTGTGGAAAAGCGATAAGAAATGGAAGAGAAACTTCACATTTGTACAGCCAACGATATCTGCACGACGTCAGCCTAACAGTTATATGTGCGGAAATATCACACAGCGACTACGAGAAACGGGCACGTTTTGGAGGCGAGGTGGACCAGGTAAACAGAGAAGCATTCGAACCACATGTGTTTAAGAGGCAGTCTTGGAAAGTGCAGAGGAAACCCCTCCTACTAGCACCCGTGCTTTGTGCTATCGCTTTTGCAATGGATTCATCGAATGCGACAGTATGGCATGTACTACATGAACAGCTGCTGCAACCGTACAGTGCGAAATGTACAAGCATTACAGCCAGAAGATAATACCCCTCGTCGTGGTTTTTGTTAGTGGTTCCTGCATCAGTGTGAAATGGTTCCTGATTTTCCTGCTATTGTTATGTTCACAGACGAAGCCACACTCACACATGAAGTGTATTTTAATAGTCGAAATAGCCATATCTGGGATGACTACTCCACATGCAAATGCAATGAGGGGCTACCAGCACCAATATTTGATCAACATTTGGGCTGGAATACCTGGCGACAATGTTATTGGGCCATACTTGCTGTCAAGATGTTTGACAGGCTTCCAGTAATGGTATTTTCTGCAGTTTAGATTGCCAGAATTACTGGAGGATGTTCCACTCGCCATCAGACAATATATGTGGCTACAACACGATGGCACTCCGCGCCATTTCACGAGAATTGTGCGTGACCATGTGACCAGAGCATATCCCGATTGCTGGATAAGACGGGACGGGCCTCTTGATAGATATCATGATCACTGGAACTTACCCAAATATACTTTTGCCTAAGGGGATTCGTCAAGGCATTGGTATACCATAAACCTATTGCATTCGAAGTGGACTTGTTTGCGAGTGTCATGGCTGCATGCATAAGGTGCGAGACACACCAGGTGTCTTTGAAAAGGTACACACGCTAGTATCTGATGCACCACTGCACTTACTGCAACGAGGTTGGACGTGCGCATTTTAAACAGTTGCTTGTAGGAAGTTATTTTCGAAAAAGAAGCTGTAATTGCTGCAATGTATGTTTTGTTGTGGTGTCAATTGGTGCCATCTGTGCCAATACCAACCACCACACATTCAAAATCTTTGAAAAAATTGTGACTAACCAAATTTATTAAAGGCATTACTAAAGGGTCACACTGCTCACACCATAATGTATTATCCATTCTCTCTTCTTATCACATCAAATCAAGACTAATTCCTTCACAAATTTCTACTACCTGCTAACACATGTGGTTACAGTATCTGCAGAATGGCCGGAGTTAGTCAGTTGCACACAGACATTTTGTCTTCGTTTCTACCCCATTGCTTCTTTATTTGCAACCTAACACAACTAAGCTTGAGTAGAGCGCATTTATTAATTGTAATTTTTTTACTGCCTGTTTGTTCTTGGCGATAATTGTTCAGCTTGCAGTGCCATATTATAACCAGCAAGTTTTTACCTCCGGGTGTAGGATGTGTTCCCTACCCACCTGGCCATAGTATTGCTACAACTGAAACCTATGTGTGCATTTTACACGAGAATCGTGGGTCCTATAAAGTTTAGCCAATTAAGACGTATTGCTTAATACGATGGCATCAAACATCAATTTTAACTCAACATAAAAAAGTTGTATCCAATAAAAGGGCGAAAACGGCTACTTTTTACATGACCGTGTGAGTACGATGTACCATAAATTCATTTTAGTCAAGATCTTGGTTTAATTAATTCTTATACGAAATTTATTTTTTCTAATGCAAGAGCTTTTCATAATATCTTACATAATATGCTTATCGGACTCCACAATTAAGGGCTTCTACAGATCATATTAGTTGAGATTGACCATGGATGTCATGTTTCAAATTTATTCTTTTCATGTCAGTAATCCCATGACACAGTTTTGTCACGTTTCCGAAACACGTTGTATAAACTTATACCAAGAATATAACACTATTATACAATGTGGACCAGAATACATGCGCCAAATACCAGGATGTGATTCCTTGTGGAAAATAATGTGGTGTATACAGTGGCATCACTATCATATGTTGAATATTATGGGAGGTACGTGGTATTGAAAATCGAATTTTGAGATTCCTAAATTTCAATATTGCAGGAAGTGCATGAGATGGGGTGACCAAAATCGGAATGGTGTTTCAGGAATAAGAGATTTGGCTGTTCAAATCGTCCCCCTTCACTGCATAAGAAAGTGTAGTCACTCTTTTCGCAGGGAACTTGGAAACAATAGGTGGTTAAGAAAAAGTCGATGCACATTATGACATTAAGACCCACCATGGCACAATGAAGAAAAAAAGGTTCTCTTTTCCAAACTTTTTCCGCTAAATCGTTTTCGAGAAAACACCACTAAAATTTTTGTATGTGCAGTGTAGCCTTGAGACGGTAGAAAACACATCTGCCACCCGTGCCAATCTATGGGATGTACATCTACATATAATGGTTAATTTAAATGAGAACAAGCATAGGAAACAAGGAACGGAGTGCAGATAAGAGTATTGCATGACCTATGTGTACACAGTACTTATTTACTAATGGCCGCAATTACGACAACTCTTCGAATTGGCATACCCCTACTTTAGTACACAGATGACAACGACGGATCATGTTGGCCTGGACTTGTGCATAAATGTTTGGTATGGTGCGTACAGAATCAAATGTGGCTATCACACGTGCGACGAGATCTTCCTCTCTAGCCACAGGTGTCTCGTAGACCAAAGAGTTTACATGACCCCATAAAAAGAAATCCAGCGGAGTCAGGTCTGAAGAACGGGCCAGCCAATATATGGGTCCACCTCTGCCAATCCAGCGGCCTGAAAATGTGACATCAGGATGGTGGCATATATCAGCAGGATAACGTGGTGATGCCCCATCATGTTGACACCACATAGTATGGTGAATGGCAAGAGGTACATCTTACAGCAAATTTGGCAACACCTCTTGCAGGAACATCAGTTAGTGGGCTCTATTGAGGCGGCCGGGTATCAAATAAGGCCCCAACAAATATTTGTTGACAATGTCAGGCCACATGGTGACACTGTACCACCCTTTTTTTCCTATGGGATGTGTGTGGTGGGGATTTGCATACACCCAGACATGGCTGTTCCTCCTGTTGAACATTCCATCCCTGGTGAAATGGGTCTCATCTGTGAAAAGCACAGTCGATGTGAAGTTTGGATGCATGTTGTTTTCTTGGAGGAACCATTCGCAGAATGTAACACGTGGCATGTAATCACATTTACTAAAAACGTTTCCCTTTCTTGTGTGGTAGGGGTGCGTAAGTTCTCGTGCAGAAGTCGCAGTATCATTGAATGACTAACACCCACACTGCAGCCCACAGCCCGTGAGCTAATATATGGTTCCTGCCATACACTGTGAAGACATCCTCGTCAATTTGCTCCGTTTTCTTGTATGTCATGCTCCAGCATTAGACATTGTCACTATCGTTGATCCTTCATCCTGCAATATCTGATGTAGCCTTACAAATGTCACATGGGAGGGTTGACGTGATGGGTAGCACAGCTGGTACAGCTCCACTGCTTTCCTTGCCTTCATGTTGGTTGCTCCGTACCCAAGGTGCATGTCGGCTAGCTCCGTTCGTGTAAATCGTTCCATGCTTCCACAACCAGCTGCAGGCACATACTGAATTTCTAGCAGCCAAGGCCACCTCCATGCGAGCACCGATTACATCCTCACCTATTTCCTCTGTCACATGCATGGCACAGGTGGCAAATAAGTTTCCTACCCTCACAGGGCTACACCACACCTTCGAAATTTTGAGTGACGTTTTCTCGATAACAGTTTACCAGAGCGAGTTCGTACAAGAGGACCTTTTTCTTCATTGTACCATAGTGGTTCATAGTGAGCCGCAAGTTTTTCTTTTGCGCCTAGTGTTCCAAATTTTCCTGCGAAATTTGTGTGACTTACGCAATGAAGGGGGACGATTCGAGCAACGAAATTTACACAGATTTACGATCTCCGATTTGTGAATTACTTCATATTTTGGTCGCTCCATCTTAAACACTTCCTGCAATATTTCAAATTACGCATTTCAAAATTAAGTTTTTTAACACTGTCTACCTTAATTAAAATTCACCACATAATGGTGTTGTCTATGTGAAATCTTATTTTCCACAAGGAATCACCTCCTGGAGTTTGACACAATTTTTTCTGGTCCACATTTTATTATTTATTTTTATGTAGGCGTCTGTGTGTTTTCAAATCATCCTTGACTCCTGAAATGAACGAGTATGTGGGTTTTCTCAGAGTGCTCCCCTATTTTTAGGATTTAAAAATGTCAAAAGGCCTTCTACGAGCACAATCAAGGCTCTTTACTGTAAAAAAGAATCATTTTTATATACAACAATGGCAGTTGTCCTTCTAACTCCGTGGGATGAACATCGATTTTGAAGTTCTCTCTCATCATATAACAAAGTTGAATTGTGAATACGAATGCCTGCCTTTGACCTCAACGAATATGGAGCTGCGACCTGCATCATCGCTACCTCATTGTTGTTGATGTCGATTCTACGATCGGGTTTTCGTCTTCAGTCAAAATGCTGGGTGACATGAGATAACCACCTGTACGAAGAGTTATTTTCTCACGAGGGAACATTACAATGGCCATATGCAGTTTATGCAAGGCGATGCATTGAAGTACCACATCAAGAACAGCAAGGATTCGTATTTTGGGAGCCAGCAAGCTTTGCGACCAAACCGTCTTGCTGCATCGATGGGTACCGATTTCACAGGCGATTATGATGAGATAGTTAATGCTAAAGACGGAATGAGCGGCCTGCGACACACAGTAGAGTCGGTTAGTGCGAAATATTGCAAGATTTTCGCATGAAAACGATGAACTTCAAAATAAAAACAGCCATCAGCTTTAAATACTGATGACAATACAACTCATGATACAATATATTTAATATAGACTAAAAAAAAGGAGGTGAAGATGACCAGGAAGACAAAATTAATTTTTATGAACATGAATATAGCATTTATTCTAAAGACAATGACGATTTTCTCTCTACTCTGACATATTCCTCCACCACATTTGCTGCATGAGTGGCATGAAGAAGGTAGACGACACTGAGATAACGGGCTACATATTTCCCGAAGACACAAATAAAATTGTTTACAGTCTCAAATAATTGAATTATTTGCAACAAGCTGGAGATTTATCTCACGTTAACAAGATATCATCAATCATTATTGAACTGAAGGTTGTGGGTTATATCGCATGATGTGATGAACTACTTTATTCTGTAATTGTAATTACAAAATTATGATATTTTTTTTATAAAGTTATTGATTTTTATTCATTTTGGTTGTCGTAACTTTTATTTACCTCATAACTTTAAAGTGGTGCTATTACCACTCGACTATTAAAGTAAACATCCCATTACAATATATTAATGAAGACTTGAAGTATAAAAATGCATGAATAGTGGACTGCATATAAAACATTAATTCTGCATACATGTATAAATTGGGAGACAGATAGTGTATGAATGTATTTTCTAAACACAGAGGTGGGGGCAGGCGACAAGTATAGATCGAGGGATTGGGATTGATAAAAGAATTAGTGAGAATTGCATAGGATTACTGAGGATTACAGTAGAGAATTGGTGAGGATTACTGAGGATTGGGGAGAAGACTGGCGAGGATTGCTGAGGATTGTGGGGAGGATTGGCGAGGATTGCTAAGTATTGCTGATGATTGGTGAAAATTGGTGCAGTTTGGTGAGAATTGTAGAGGACTGAGGAGGATTGGCGAGGATTGGTGAATATTGCTGAAGATTGTGGAGGATTACAGAGGACTGAGCAGGAATGGTGAGGATTGATGAAGATTGCTGAGGGTTATGGAGGAGGATTGGTGGAGATTGCTGAGGATCGAGGAAGATGGGTGAGTATTGGGGAGTATTGTTGAAGTTTGTAGAAGTTTGGTGAGGCTTGAGGAGGATTGGTGAGGTTTGGTGAGGAATGCTGAGGGTTGCAGAGGAGGATTGGTGAGTACTACCGAGGATTGTGGGAGTATTGGTGAAGATTGTTGATGATTGGCAAGGATTGGTGAGGTTCGTGAGGATTAATAAGGATTGCTGAATAGGATTCGTAAGGACTAGTGAGTTGAGTTGAGTTGAGAGATTTGGATGGATCTTAAGAACGAGGTCTTGAGAGCCGATGAGGGTGAAATGAGGTTAGAATGGAGCAGTGCCTGAATGCAGGTGGGGGAAATGGGAGATTCTTGACAAAACCTGCCGACCAGCGACATCGTCCATCACGATTCCCACTTGCTAAAATCCAGGAGTGACCTGGCTGGGGATTGAACCTGGTTCGCCTTGGTGGGAGGAGAGAAGTCTAACTGCTGAACCACCATGGCACCAGGATTGGTGAGGATTGTTGAGGATTACTAAGGTGGATTGGTGAGAATTACTGAGGATTATAGAGGAGGATTAGTGTGGATTGTTGAGGATTGGTGACGATTGAGAAGGAGGATTGGTGAGGATTGCTGAAGATTGCATATGGTTGTGGAAGAGGATTGGTGAGGAATGATCAGGATTGCAGAGTAGGATTGGTGGGGATTGTTGAGGATTGCAAAGGAGTATTGGTGAGGATTATTGAGATTGTAGAGGATGATTTGTGGGGATTGTTGAGGATGGTTGAGAATTGCAGAGGAGGATTGGTGATAATAGTTGAGTATGGCGGAGGAGGATTGCTGAGGATTATTGAGGATTATGGAGGAGGATTGGTGATGATTGTTGTGGGTTTCTGATGATTGAGGAAGAGGATTGGTGAGGATTGGTTAGGATTGCTGAATATTGCGGAAGATTGGTGAGGATTGTTGAGGATTGAGGAGGATTGTTGAGGATTGAGGAGGATTGGCGAGGCTTGAGGAGGATTGGTGAGGATTGGTGAGGATTGCCGAGGATTGTAGAGGAAGATTGGTGAGGATTGTTTACGATTGCCGAGGATTGCAGAGGAGGATTTAGGAGGATTGTTGAGGATTGTGAAGGATAATTTGTGAGGATTGCTGAGAATTACGGAGGAGGATTGGCAAGACTTGTGGAGGAGGTTTTTGGAGGATTGGTATTGATGGAAGTATTGATGTCTGAGAAGAGAACGAGTGATATAATGGTTTACCATTCTAGCTGCCCTCGTACATTCCAAGTCTGAAGGGTTTTACCCAAACGGTTTGCGAATAGCATCGACGACAACATAGGCAGCCCAGCTGGAATCAACTATGGTAATACCAAAGATGAAATTAGGATGTTGGTCGTAAGCATGTTATTAAACGAACACTTCAACATTGCCTCTAAATTCCAAAAATTCGCTGGCCTGAACTGGCATTCAAAATTTTATGCTGAGTTATTACTTTTGTGGGGGAAAGGTATGTTTAATTAAATTATGAGCATGCTTGCTAATAACTTGAATAATTTGATGGAAGAGATTATCATCAAAAAACATACCATACTGAATTCTGAAAACGCCAGGAGAAGAACTGTGATGTGGTGCACCTTTGGCTACATTAATTATCTTTAGAGGAAGAAATGTTATGCGACCAACAACCAATTACGAGCGGGCAAAGTGATTTCATCGTGAAATCACTGTCACAGTCTATCTGTAGTGGTGGGGTTTGTGCTGTAGTGTGTAAATTGTGATCGGGTGATGATACAACATTTGGGCCAATCGGATCCCGGCGCCTGTCCCATCCTCTTGCCTCAAAACGTTCAAAATTAATTTTTTTGAAATGTTAAATTATGTTTTTAAGAATTTAAAAAAAAATTAAAAAAATAAATATTTTTTGGGAATTTTTGGGGTATTTTGCGATTTTTTGGGTTGATGATATAAGTGGCGAGGGTGTGGGAAGGTGGACATATTATGTGAGTGAACTGTAAACGTACGCGAGGGTGAAATGAATAAATGGGGTTGTGCATATACGAGAAAATTGTAGTAAAAAGTAATTACAATAAGAGATTGGAAAAATTTGAGCTGCTCATAAAAACATCGAGGTCTTGAGAGTCGATGAGGGTGAAGCAAATGCATTCAGTGCAGTGTTAAATTTGAATTATTAGGTTTACGTAAAGTGTTTTTAACATATGTTAAATTCACAGACTTCTAACGATATCCGAGTTGCATGCCGCGCCGTAAGCATTTTTTATCACCAATCGTCACATAACCTTTTATACAGCTAATGAAACAAGACTCGTTTGTGTTCCATAACAAATGTGCCTCCAAAATTGAGGCAAACATTTTAAGCACTTCAATAAATATGTATTTTTGGACTCTTTTGAAGGAAATTAAAGTGTTTATCTTATGTGTAAACTTACGCCAGAAGCACATTCGGAATACATCCTTTTTTCCATTCTGCATGTAATACAAGTTATTGTGCGATATTTAAGGAAGAAACTGCCTGGGATTTTGAGGAGTCGTCATAACAAAGCCCGAAAATTCGTGTGTCGTTATCAGTATCTCACAATTCTTATTTATGAGGCATGTAGCTGAAAAGAGTGTATCCTCATAGTTGGATGCTGCTGTAATCTAATAATGAAGCATGCTTCACCTCAAAATGTATACAACCAAAGACAAATTACATTATTTTTTTTAATTCAGAAAGACTGCTGGATTTCACAATTATCAAATTAATTAAGTATACGTCGAACTGCATAATTTTTTGGTAATTATAAAAAAAATCTAAGGGAATCAAAATTGATATATATATATATATATATATATATATATATA
>NQII01003702.1:153943-174741 GCA_002778355.1 Clitarchus hookeri
CACGACGGGAATTAACAGACTTTGAACGCGGAATGGTAGTTGGAGCTAGACGCATGGGACATTCCATTTCGGAAATGGTTAGGGAATTCAACATTCCGAGATCCACAGTGTCAAGAGTGTGCCGAGAATACCTAATGTCAGGCATAACCTCCCATCATGGACAACACAGTGGCCGACCGCCTGCACTTAATGACCGAGACCAACGACGTGTGCGCAGAATGGTCAGTGTTAACAGACAAGCAACATTGCGTGAAATAACCGCAGGAATCAATGTGGGACGTACGACGGACGTGTCCGTTAGGACAGTACGGCAAATTTTGGCTGTACTGGGCTATGCCAGCAGAAGACCGACTCGAGTGCCTTTACTAACAGTACGACGTCGCCTACAGCGCCTCTCCTGGACTCGTGACCATATCGGTTGGACCCTAGACGAATGGAAAACCGTGACNGACCATATCGGTTGGACCCTAGACGACTGGAAAACCGTGACTTGGTCAGATGAGTCCCGATTTCAGTCGGTAAGAGCTGATGGTAGGGTTCGAGTGTGGCGCAGACCCCACGAATCCATGGACCCAAGTTGTCAACAAGGAACTGTGCAAGTTCGTGGTGGCTCCATAATGGTGTGGGCTGTTTTTACATGGAATGGACTGGGTCCTCTGGTCCAACTGAACCGATCATTGACCGGAAAGGGTTATGTTCAGCTACTTGGAGACCACTTGCAGCTATTCATGGACTTTATGTACCCAAACAACGATGGAATTTTTATGGATGACAATGTGCCATGTCACCGGGCCACAACTGTTTGCGATTGGTTTGAAGAACATTGTGGACAATTCTAGAGAATGATTTGGCCACCAAGATCACCCGACATGAATCCCATCGAACATTTATGGGACATAATCGAGAAGTCAGTTCGGGCAAAAACTCCTGCACCAGCAACACTTTCGCAATTATGGACGTCTGTAGAGGCAGTATGGCTCAATATTTCTGCCGGGGACTTCCAACGACTTGTTGAGTCAATGCCACGTCGAGTTGCTGCACTTCGCCGAGCAAAAGGAGGTCCGACACGATATTAGGAGGTATCCCATGACTTTTGTCGCCTCAGCGTATATATACACATATTTATATATATGTGTGTGCGTGTGTGTGTGGTGAGTCAGCACCTATGCGGCAAACTTCGTGAGGATGTGCCTTGCAAAATGTCAGTTAGAAAATGATCGGCAACGAACGCCAGGAAACCACTGATAGGTGCAGGAAACCCTTGTGAAGATGGGGTTAAAATAGTGAACTTTATTTAATTACGTTGAACGTATATGATATTTAGGTATGTTTTGTTGTATGTATGTCAAACAATTCAATATCTATAACTTGCAATACCATTGTTTTGCCTACACTTTTCCCTTTTGAATAGTGAAAAAAGTGTCTACGTAAATCGTTACATAAATCTTGATTACGGGTTTTGAATAACAATGGCAAGACTTAAAAATGAGGCATCTTGGTGAGAAAGCCTCAGACGAATGGTATGCTACAAAACATACGTTAAATATTACAAATGCCACGTAATGCTTATGAGTTTAGCTAAATGGTTGTTACCGACTGACATGCACGGCTATAACATAGTAACATGTTTTTTAACACTTGTTTTGTTGTTGTATTTGAAATGGTGGAATAAATGGTTATTATTATTTAATTAATGACACAACATAAATTAAACAAATAAAAACACATAAATGAAGTGACAGCATGAAAAAAATAATATTGTAATTAAGAATAAAATATTTAACACATGGTGAATAATAAAGTTAGATCAAACATTAACAATCTTTTGATGGAATAATTAATGAAATAAACATTAGTTTAAATTAAACAAAGAACATTATCAATAAACACATTTAATACAACATTTCAAATTAAACAACATGTGTAAACAAACATATGACTATGTTACAGCAGTACGTAGAAGTCGGTATCAACCATTTCGTCAACAGGCCAAACATTACATGGTATTTGTAATTTTTAACATGTTTTCTCGCGTACCATTCGTCTGAGGCTTTCTCATAAAGACGACTCGTTTCTATGTCCTGCTATTGTAATTCATAACCGGTGATCACACTTTACATAACGATTTACGAAGACCCTTTTTTCACTATTCAAAAGGGTGGCAACTCCCATTTTACCTTGTACGAAATGCGGTAGGCCAACAATGGTATTTCATGTTAAAGTTATTGCAACTTTTGACATGCATACAACAATTTATCCCTTTATATCAGATGTAATTGTAATTAAACAAAGTTAATTATTTCAACCCTATCTTCGGAAGGGTTTCCTGCCCCTAGGAGTGGTTTCCTGGCGTTCGTTGTCGCATATTTTCTACCTGACATTTTGCAAGGAACATACTCACAAAGTTTGTTTCACAGGTACTGACGTATCCTGTTCACACACACACACACACACACACACACTGAAGAGCCAAAAAACTGGCATAGGCGTGCGTATGCAAATAACATAGGTATGGAACAAATCAGAGTAACGCGATGGGGTCGGCAAATAGATCGGTTACTGCTGCTACAATGGCAAGTTATCAAGATTTAAGTTAGTTTGAACGTTGTTTTATAGTCGGCACACGAGAGATGAGACATAGCATCTCCGAGGTAGCGATAACATTTGGATGTTCGCATACGACCATTTCACGTGTGTACCATGAATATCGGGAATCCGGTAAAACATCACATCTTCGACATCGCTGCGGCCGGAAAAAGATCGTGAAAGAACGGGACAAACGACGACTGACGAGAATCATTAAACGTGACAGACGCGCAACCCTTTCTCAAATTGGCGTCGATTGGATTTGTGGACTGCCCTGCAGGATTCACGGTGTGAATTGCCTCCTGCATACCTTCAGACATTAGTCGAGTCCATGCCACGTCGTCTTGCGGCACTTCCGCGTGCTCGGGGGGCCCTACACGATATTAGGCAGGTGTACCAGTTTTTCTGGCTGTTCAGTGTATATATATACATATATACACACATATATATATGAGGGCCAATCAGAAGTCATGGAAACTATTGTTTATCTTCCGAAAATGATCCAACACAGGAAATGTACCATGTACAGGTGAAAGTATGCGACAAGTACTTTTTAAATGTGATACAACATGGGGTATGGATGCATGAATGTCCGGCAAGAAACAAAGACAAACATGGCTGATTGAAATTAATTTATTCTCGTACAACCTGTGTACACTCATTTGAATGGGTATATATCGTATGTGTACAAGCTGTTTATCATACTTGAAAGTAGTCTCCACGGTTGTCCACTGTTCGTCAATGTGTGCTACCCCACGTCTAACTGCTGCTTCCATAAGATGGGTTATGAGTGCATCCGTCCAGCAATGGGCACGTTCCCTATGTCAGTTGTGGGATGACAGCGGTGCGAAATGGATGTAACCAAAGTCGAACATCGTGCGTACATCATGATAGCCTTACGCTGCGGCCGCAATGCACGCGAATGTCATGCAAAGCTAGGGGAAGCACTGGGTAATCGTGCTTTACCCTATCGTACAGTGGCAAAGTCAGTAGACGCCTTCAAACAGGGAAGAGAGTCAACAGCCAACCTACCGCGCAGTGGACGTCTTGTGTCAGTTGACCACATCTTACGAGTGGCTGCGGTCGATCAGTGCCTAATGGACGACACTCGCTGGACTGTTATGGAATTAGCCCAGCATACAGGTATTCCTGCGTCGTGAGTACGCCGAATACTACGGCGGGACTTAAATGTACGGAAGATTTGTGCCAAGTGGGTGCCACATCACTTAACTGAGGTAGAGAAGTGGACCCAACATGAGACATGTATCAATCTGGAACGCTTTCACCGTGAAGGTAATGGCATGCTGAACTGCATCATTGTAATTGACGAAACATGGGCACGAGCATACGAACCCGAATCGAATCGACAGTCCAATGAATGGCGTCATCCTGTATCGCTAAGGAGAGCCCAGGTACGACAAAACCCGTCATCCACAAAGCTGATGATCATTTTGGCATATGACAGTCGAGGTGCTTTAGTGTGTCATCCAGTTCGTGAGGGCTGTACTGTAAATGCTCAGTACTACCTGTCATATCTTTGTCTTGCGGTTAAAAAGAAACGTCCTGAACTTTTGGGTAACGCTATAGTTTTACATGACAATGCTAGACCTCATACAGCAGGTAGTGTCACACGTTATTTACGGCGTTGGGAATGGGAAGTGTTACCACACACTCCCTATTCTCCCGATCTTAGTGAGGGTGACTACGATCTTATTCCCAACGTGAAGAGGTTATTGTGTGGTAAATACTTTGCCAACAAACAAGACATCGTCACAGTATTTCGACGAGAGGTCGTGCACATTGAAGGATCTCATGAAGCCGATGGTATTTCCCGTCTGCCTCATCGCTGGTAATGAACTGTGATAAACCTCGTAGACTACTTGAAGGAGGTTAAATAGCTTGTACACGTACGATAAGTACCCGTTCAAATGATCATATACAGGATGTACGAGAATAAATCAATTAAACGGTGATTTCAAGCAGCTATGTTTGTCTTTGTTTCTTGCCGGACATTCCTGCATCCATACGCCATGTGGTTTCACCTTTAAAACGTACTTGTACACTTTCAACTTTACATAGTACATTTCCTGTGTTGGAAACAATAGTTGCCATGACTTTTGAATCATTAGTAATAATCGTGGTGAATTATAACTTCAAATACAAATTGTTATATTTGCAGTACATACTTTAAATTGCGGTAATTGGGACGGCTATAAAGATAAGAGAAATTGTGGGTATAAAAGTGGCAAGATATGGAAATACCTCTGCCACAAGAAATGTAGAAAGGTTCAAAGAATGTCAAATACATCCCGAAATGCCCCGAGAATTGTGAGTTTGCTCAAAATTTGAACCTCTCTAATTCCCTGAGCAAAGGCAAAAGTGGGCGCAGAGGGCACAGAAATTTACCTGCTTCAACCAGGGTTACCGGTAACATAAAAAGTAGGTAAATAGTGTGAAGCAGGTAAATCTTTATTCACTACGAAGTTGATATCACTTGCGCTCTACGAAGCAGAATTGCACCGATTTGTACGAATTACGTTTTCTGGTGTTAATCGACTATCACCAACATCTGTAACAAATACTACTGCTGTACTCGCCTTTCGACAGAAATGGCAAGCATGTTGACAAATTAATATTTGAAAAAGACCACTGCCCCTTAAAAGTATGTATTCTAAAGTGCACACTGACCGGCATGCACACATATAAATTGATATTGATGGAGGGAAAATCCCATGTTATAATGTAATACTAAGATTGTTAGGTAAAAATGTGTGAATACTGAAATTGTTTTGATTTCTGTTTTTGTTTCTGCATGTAACTGTAAAAATAGGCAAATTCACAAAAAAAATTTTTTTAACAATTTCAGTTTTACTTAACTTACATATGAATAAAGTAATCAGGTCTATGGCAATATTAATTTTACTTATGGCGGAGGAATACACAATGTGCGTGCAAGTGGATCTTCAGCAGGAGTTTCAAAAGTGCTCAGTTCAGGGTGATAACTGTCTGGTACGATGGATGTTAATGTTTTTGATTAAAAATTACTCCATTGTGCCATTCTACTTGCTCTGAGAACCAAACTTCTTGTTAAACTTACGCAAGATATTTGTGTAAGAACATGTTTTCAATACGAACCTAGAATGTTTATATAATTAGAAGAGTTCCACGAAAACAATTAAAATGTATTTACATGATGATGTTAGCACTAAATAATGTATTTGCAATACACTGTCCAAACACAGTTTTTCCCAAAACAAGCTAACGAATTTGCAGTGAACTGCAGAGGGACCGTATATGAATCATCAATGTAATAAGACATAACTGCAACCATCCCTAGTCCCAGGTTCAAAAAATAAATTCATTACCAAAGCAATGCAGAATTGTGCAAAAAGTTCCACTTATCACAACACAGACTAAAGAAAAAATTAGCAATCAACAAAGAGAAGCTCATCGTTCACTATGGTTTTGATTTCCAAGCTGGTGTGCTAATATAATTCATAAATGTACGTCGTAAGATTGGAGTGCTAAATAACTGTGAAGACTCAAATTACTTTGTGTATAACTGAGTGGACACTGCTCCATAATTATCTCTTCTCTTGAATATTACTTGTATTATGAAGTGATATCAGCAGTAACTTGTGAGCTAGGCCAGGGCACCAACTGAGAAAGTAATATTGCACTTCCGCACATGGATGTAAAGTGATGGAATAATCATAATTGATGTTTATCTTATACTTGGGCTTGAGTGACAGGAACTAAGTGTTAATATCCAGTTCAGTCACCAAGGTGACTAAATTGTAGAATTTAGAGTTAAATTAAAAAAAAAAAAAAAAAGCCACTGCCCTGAAAATTCTATACAAGAAAAGACAGTTGCCATACAATTATAGCTGAGCATTTGAGGGATACTATACAATTTTGAAGTGGTAGAAAAACCAATTAAAAATGGATAACAAATGTTATCACTGAAGTTTGAGCTGAAACTGAGAATACTGTTAATCATTTAGTATATTGTTTAAGCTATTATCAAAATATCTGTTTATAACAACTTCAAAATTCCTAGTCTTGTTTACAATTCAGTAGAAGTAAAAAATTTTACTTTGAACACACAGAATAATCCCATGTTCAGTCCTTTATAACTGGCTGAAATGTTGCCTTAAACATGGCAATTAAGTGTCGTACTTTCATTCAACTAAACAGATTTAGAAGTGGGATTATTATGATATATGACAAATGTATTTATTAACACAGCTTTCAATATCATGCCCTTGCAGTTAATATTCGAACATACATTATGGCATGACAATATTTGCGTAGTTTCCTTCACCTACTGTTGGACAAAGATACGTCAGACAACATTAAATATTACTCTGTTGTTTGAGGACATAGGAAACTATACATGCTGTGGAGAGGCCAGACAAGGTTCTTACTGCAAATAAAAGTATGCAATTGTTGGTTGAAAAATTGGTTTTATTCAGAGATGATAACATTAACAATTGCTGTAGATGAAAAAAACACAGCTAGCTGTTTCTGGGTTACATCATAAAAACAATGGCTCCTTGGTGTAACAAACTTCCTACCAGCAAAACGCAACTCCAGTTGAATGTATCATGGTTACTGAAGATTCTTCAGAACTATGTAACGTTCAAGTGCTGTAACAACTCGATACCTCGACAAGAATTAAAGTGATTGACGTAAGAGTAAGTAAATTACATACTATGCATTCAATTCATCCTTAAAGAAAAGCAAGAACTTCTCTCATATCAAATACCTATAATTTAATTGTAATAAAACAGAACAGTTTAACACCTATCATTGACATAAATGTGAACTGGAATTAATGAGTGCTTTACATTATTGGTTCCCAGTATAAAACTGTAAGACTCGTATAATGTGCAGTTTGGAAACAAGTAGTATACAGGGTTCTACTTTCAGCACTCTTAAAATTACACTTTCTCGCCCCTAAAAATGACAGAAATGTGTATGAATAAAAATTACTTGATAGTTTAATACTTTTTTACAAAATGTTGACGCTCCCCGCGTCCATGCATTTTTGGCCGTCAGAACACACGCGCTAGCGAAGCCTGCCGGCGGTCAACACCAATAAATATTAAGGGTGGCGGACGTGTCCAAATAAAGGATCCCGCGCCTCACAGCTGCAAAGACGGGCCACCCAAGTTTTCTGCACGTGCAGACGGCATCCGGAGGCAACGGAAGCCACCAGGGCGCGAACACAGCTGCACCGGGCAGCTGCCCCAAGATACGCCGAGGTCCCACGACCCCGGGCTTCACCGCAATAAAACCCTGAGAGCTTTTGGGGCGAGCGTGCGGAGAGAATAGCGGCAAGGCAGGGGAACCACACATACGCCAAGCCAAGAGGCCACCCAAATATTTCCGCATGCACAGGACGAAGTGCTTAAACTTGTAAACCAGGATCGAGGGGCAACACCGGACCCACGCGCGCCGGAGGGCCGCACACGTTGTTTTATAACCCAGAGGGGACGCGGCCATCGGGCGGCCACCTGCAGAAATAACACGAGTTCAATATGGCGATGGGAGCCTACAAAAACGACGAGAGAGAGGAAGGGGGAGGTCAGTGAGGCGCTAGCCGTGAGACAGTTCAGTGCGGCGCTAGCCGTGAGACAGTGGAGTGAGGCGCGAGTAGTGAAACGACATAGTTGGTCGGAGGTCCGTCCGCGAGACGTCCGGTGTTCGGAGCCGGACGACGGGAGTTTGCCACGAGCAGTCAGTGGGAAACATAAACCAATCCAGCAGGGAATCAATCAGCCGCAGTAACGAGCCGAAAGTGACACGGGAGTACGGTACTGCCACCCCGGGATGCGCAGATAGGCGGTCACTACATTAAGGGGTCCGCCAGATCCGGACGCGAGTCAACCAGCCAGTTTACCGCAGAAGCCAGTCAGTCCAAGCAGTTGCAACGCACCGAGGAGGGGAGGATCGAGTGGTGAGCTTCGCCGGAAGGCCACGTCGAGCTAGTGGGAATGTCCAGCCGGGACGTGGTAGGGCAAGGAACAGGCCGTTACTGCCCTACATCGAGAACGGGAGCGAGGGACGAGCCCGACCGAAGGGCGTCCGCTCAAGGAGAAGCCAGCCGCGTGCAACAGACCAATGACAGAGGCCGACAAACGGGACGTAAGGCGGGAAGCATCCGAGAAAACCCAGGCACAACGCCGACGGGAACCGAAGAGGGCGGAACGAGTCCTTCGAGGAGACGACCACGGCAGCCGGCCGTCATCAGACGCAGTGTGGACCCGAGAAGGAGGAACTTCGAGGGCAGTCGCCGAGACGCCCATCAGACGCAGAGTCCTGCCAGTTCCAGCTCACCAGACCTCAACTGCAGGACCAACTACCCGCCCAGCAAATCAGATAAGTACAGTCATCCAGCGTGTGTGAAGAGTACTACCCCCCTACACCCCCCCTTTGTATAAACGGGAAGGAGTTGTCTCTAGAGCTCGTGAGTGAATTATAACTTGTTTTAAAGCAATAATAAAACTAGATTGTTTTTTTGAACTCCAATCGCCCTGTGTTTACTTCAGTAGTAAATTGGTCCTTTAGACAACAGTGTCAATCACCTTTCTCCAAAACCACAGCTCTGGGAGTTCTCAATGTTTTCAGTTCGAAATTATACGGTGATTGCAAGGCTATCAGGCTGTCTTATATCAGAATCTTTACAATGAATGCAAACAATTTTGCACATAATACAAAAATGAAATTCTAGTTTTATTCCATTTGTTTATTTATATATACCACCCAAATAATCACCCACCACATAGTTTCTGCACTCATGTCCTTTCAAGTAGAATTGAACAAAGCATTTAAATGGAATCGAATAAAGTCTATGGACCCATCTTTGACAGCAGTCAACCACAATGCTTCAATATGAAACCTTCATTCATTGCTTAAGTCAAAGCATTTAACTGGTGACACTTATGTTACATACTCATGCTACTAATATCAAAATATGTATGCAAATTATAAGGCCACTCACAAAATGTTATGCAAAACATTTAAAATAAGAAACGACATTTTTAAATTGATTTAAATTAAGAAGGTAATAATTTAACCTTATTAATTTATAATTTTATCTTTGAGTACCTGTTCATGTTATAAAAAACAGAAATTCCTTATACACGAAGTCTAAACTCAACAATAACGTTTTTCTAACATGTTACGGTAAATATTAAGAATCATGGCTTTTGTAAAGGAACATCTGAGTTATGAATACAATACATCTTTTGCAAAGCACCTTGTTCAAATTCGGGTGGGCTTCTTCCCGTGGAATCAGTACATAATAAAAATATTGGAAAAGGCATACAGATCTTATGTTTACATGTATCGCCATATAATATTCATCAGATTGTGACATAGTGACATTAAGAACAACCAATTGAAACTCGTTCAATTATAAGCGGAAATCTTACAATGGTTCATCCATAACCATACAAATTACAGTTAGTTGAATAAATGCGTTTGTGGATTGCCGTTCGTGCTGATTGTAGTGTTAAATCTAATTATTATGCGGAAATATGAGCAGTTATNCGTCCAACCATTCATACAAGTCCACAATTAATAGACTAATGATTATGCTACCTTTGCACGGTCAGAATACCGCGGCCATTAAATAAATCATTGGGCAGGTCAAATCTCATATTTTAAAACAAGAAAAGATGTTTTTGATAAACAGGCGAATAAATAATTTTGCCTTTATATATATATATATATATAACCAAGGAGGTGTAACCACCACCATTGTGGATTAGTGTCACTGATGTTCAGATAATCATTTTAATGGGCTGTACATAATCGTATGTTAATGCGAAAATTGTATTCATTCCCATATTTCATATTAGCGTGGAAATTGCAAATCTTGCATGCTATATGCACATAGCCATTACAAATGCAAAAGAACTAATCGAACTAAACCTAATTTCGCAATAGGTGAGTTGCAGGGGGTGGGTGTGCTGACGGCGGTATCGCGTATCAAAATAAACGCGATAATGACTCTCAGGATTACATCTTATTCCGTCACAATTGAATTGCCATTGTTTATTCCTATTAGTCATCACTGTAGTTTCCCTATGTGCCATAGCGCGTCGGCCCACCCATCTGCTGTAATTCGTCTATCGGGAGGTTAATTTAAGGTTGGTCCTTTTGCATTTAACACAGTTAAGCTACTCAAATGACATATATTTGACTTGTTTCACCGCACAATTTCCTTGATCTTCATAGCACTGCCCACTATCGCATTTCATAGTATGCATTGCAAATATTGTGATGGCTCCATTGTAATTAATACTCAGCATGATTACTAATGTTGGTATAGTCCATTCACTGTTACTTCCCCCTTTTCTGAAGCCATGACAAAGTTATAATTTCAGGATATTCCTCCGACTCATGCAAACAAAGATTATCCGAGTCTAGAAAATTACATTAAAATGACAGTGCACCACATTTGTGCGCACTCAGTGTAATAATATTTTGCATAAGAATAATTTCTTACAAGGTGTTACCAACACACATGTTTTCTTACTGTCTTAATCAATACTAATTATGAAAGATATATTATAATTTGTAGATAAAATATAAATACAATTTTAAACTAACAAGAAATAAGGCACTTTAATATTAACACGAGTATAAAATGCTTGTGATACATGGCGTATTTAGGAAACAACGAAACACTTCATACATAGTGTGACTTTTGAAAGGTTTGATTAAAAAAAAGTGGAGAAACTACGAACAAGCTATTCATACTAATTTCTGAGATTTTTTTCCTGTTTTTCGGAAAAGCCAAAAATGTTAACTATTACTGGAGTATTTCTTTAAAGTAGAAAATATAAACTTAAAAAATAATGTTTATGTAATGAACAGAACCATCACTGACAACACAACACATGACACAAGAATTTTTGAGGGAAGTATCCTGCCTGGAAAATATTACGAAAATTTTCATAAAATATACATGTTTTTGCAAATGTAGCAAAGGATATTGTGCTATATCTGTGCGAGTGTGCTATACTATTTGTGTGCTTAGTGCGTTGTTGCAAACTGGATAAATGCAGGGAATGACAATAAATAAAAAATAAAAAAATTTCCTACGCTTAATTAGATTATGTAGACTTTTAATAAACATTTGGGATCACCTCCCTTGAATTGATACACGGCCTTAACCCTAAGCTATTTACAATACAATCATCTGGGGTACTTTGTGCTACTTCAGGGTAACTTTGTATAACAACTATAGGCTACATTTCCATTTATAATTCTTATGTTGACGTTTAGTTTTCTTTTTTATTGTTTTATTATATATACATATATTTTAATCTTAAACTTTGGGCGTGGTTCAAAGCTGACCAAGTTGGTGGACATTTACCTTTTGTGCTGATAAAACTCTGAGAAATTCTTCTTAGGTTGTCTTCTATAAAATTGTCAGAGCATGCTCTACCGTGTACAGTAGGTTGCCAATGTTCCCGCCGAAGATTCGAGCTTTACTTCATCTTTACGGAACTTGCAAAGAAAGCCGCACATATAGAGTGTACACTATTAAAACCTATACTGTAGCTATTTGTAAATATTTTCCAATTAATTCAACAACAGGCACTACTTAACAGTAAAAAGGCCCCACCCAAACCTATTTGTACAACCACAGGTCGAAAAACTGATGGTCATTTTCAGTATCAGTCAATGAAATTTTAGATCCCATTTCAATTATTTGCTGATATCACTTTAATTTAGTAATTTCCACAGCTTTGCTACCGATAACAATTAACAAACACGTATTGTTTACCAATTGCAAAGTAGCAGACATTTTATGGGAGGCTACATTTGTCAACTGCGCATGCGCAGCGAGAGCAATTCCTTTTGCGCCGAGGTATCTGCCCAGAGCAGATTTCTCTGCATTTTGCGTCAGTCATGTGACCGTTTTCTTCTCTGTTTGTTCATATTTAATTCCACTGTGGTGAAGCTTAAGTGCAAATTTTGTGTTGCATCCATATAAACGTATATTTAATCGACCCCCCAGGAGCGAATGTAGACTTTTGTTTGTTTTTTTNGTGCAAATTTTGTGTTGCATCCATATAAACGTATATTTAATCGACCCCCCAGGAGCGAATGTAGACTTTTGTTTGTGAGATTTGGGAGGAGGGGGTGACTTCCACATTTTGCAAGCGCAAGTATAGACTTTTGATTGGTAGCATGGGAAAGGAGATGTCTCATCATAGTTTTACGGAACAATATAAAATTAATAAAATCAGTGTTGGAAACGATGATGATATTATATAATGTCAGTTAAAAACATTTACACGACAGTTTTATGTCAATGTAAAAGAATTTTTTCCGAAGGGGGGGGGGAGGTTGCCCCTGTGACTCCTCCTCTGGATCCGACCCTGCTACTGTCATTACATATGCTTACATCAAGTTAATTTATGGACCCTTATAAACAAAAATATGTTGAATGTGTTAATACATAACAGTAGTTATAAATAGTATGTTCGAAGACAGGATGGCGGGAGGGATCTGGGATCCGCCAAACGACAACGCCATGCTCTTGCATTCTGCTTCAATGGCAGACATTTATGCAGCCAGTGACTGCCATTTTGGCATCCATTTCCCTCGAAATGTCCCTTGTTCCCTAAAAATGTCCCTGTTATCCCTCTAAATTTCCCTTTTTCCCTCGAAATTTCCCTAATTTTCCTCAATTTTTTATTTTTTCAATTTTTTTTCAATGATCTCACAATGTGAAGGAATGACTCATTTTTGAGCAATGAGGAGCTGAGGAGTCTTCCCATATCCGAAATAAACTTCACACTCACGCATTCACAGGGTGCCGCAGTGATGCAATGGATATATAGCAATCATAGCACAGTGGCCGTATTGGTTTTGACTTGAAAACAGGTCTGTGAATTAAAATTACCATTACATCTTGTATTCACAGGGTGCTGCAGTGACGCAACAGATAGATGACAATCATAGCACAGTGGCCATATTTGTTTTGACATGAAAACAGGCCTGTGAATTAAAATTCCCACAGTATTGTGTAACACAGTGGCCATATTTGTTTTTTTTTTTACATGGGGGCCCCGCCACAGCAGCACAGTACATGTTAGAGTTTAAATATGAGAACTTGTTTCCTTTACAAGTTTTTTTCCACTAAGTATTAAAAAAAATTGATTCTCTAATGTAATGGATATGTTGTGTAATATATGTGCTGGTTGGTGCCAGTGTATAATTTGTAAGTATTCATATAAAGTAGTTATATATTCTACACTGTGAGATCTATATTTTCTCAGGTGATGCATGTGTATAACTTGTATAGGAGAAATAATTCCGAAAAACTTCAAAATAACAGTGTTATTAATTGCAACTTTCTTGGCCTCCTTCACAGGGGAAGGCGAGCGTGTGTGTTTAGTAACCGAAGACGCTGGTGGAGTAATGATCACCTCGGCGTCAGACATATCACCGGTAAACATATTGTAAAAGTAAGAAATAGTCTCCAACAGATCGAATAGCGACGCATCTTCCCGAGAAAGCAAACTGAATACTAGCCAATGTGAGTAGCTTAAATATGCATGTGCGCCGGACTTCATTATCTCTCCACCCCACCACATCAGACATTGTTAAAAACGAATTAGGTCTCGGCTGGGGCAATCATGGCACGACAGAGTGTTATAAATGGCACACATCAATTCTACCTGTACGAAAAACTACTTCTCCGCCTGCCACATCAGACATAGTTAAAAACGAATTAGGCTGGTCGGAGCAATCATGGTGTGACAGAGTGTTATAAATGGCACACATCAATTCTACCTGTACGAAAAACTACTTCTCCACCCGCCACATCAGATGTTGCTGAAAACGAATTAGGCTGACTGGAGCAATCAAGGTGCGACAGAGTGTTATAAATGGCACACATCAATTCTAGCTGTGCATTCTTCCACCGCAATTTTTTTTTTAACTTAACTGCACGTCGTTAAAAACGAATTAGGTCCTGGCGGGGCCAACATAGGCGCCAGATCGCAAGAGCTTATGCTTCCCAAAAAATTTTTACATATAAATAATGCAGATTACCAGATTTGCTTAGCAGTATAATGGAGATTTTCACACAGAAAACTAGGCTACCAATGCATATTAGTAACATTGACAAAGAGGAAACCAGCACATTTAAATCACACCACGGAAAATTATTGCCAGGAACAGTTCGCGCAATAATATGTGGTCCGTATAATTCAGGGAAAATGTGCGCCCTTGTCAGTCTTTTAGAGGAACCGAATGGTATCAAATTCGAAAACATGTACCTTTATTCGAAATCCCTCCACCAGCCGAGGTATTTACGTCTAGCACAAATACTGCAAGCCGTTGAGGGGCTGTGCTATTTCCCCTTTAGTGAAAATGAATCGGTTATACGACCAGACGAGGCATTACCGAACTCTGTGTTTATTATCGATGATGTGGTGTGCGAAAAACAAACAAATATCCAGCGATATTTCAGTATGGGACGACATATGGCAGTGGATGTTATTTATCTATTTGCCAAACATATTTGCATATGCCTAAAACGCTTTTACGTGACAATGCTAATTTTATGGCCATATTTCATATGGACGACATGAATTTACGTCACATATACTCGGACCATGTAAATAGTGATATGCAATTTGACAGATTTAAAGAAATATGTTCGCATTGCTGTAGCAAGGCGTATGGTTTCCTAGTAATAGTAAGAGATTTTCCAATTGATAAAGGCTGGTACAGCAAAGCCTTTGACCAGTTTATTATTGGCCATCAGTGAAGTATGAGCCACACAGTATCTAAATTTGGGTATAGCTGCCTGAAGTGCGCGCTAGAAAGCTGCATAATTTCCACAAACGACGGAAATTGTAGCTTCGGTGGGAAGCAGGTCAAGAACCTGGACATTTCCAGGCACGATGCAGATGCTGTGAACGTATACTTTGTGCGTAGTGTTACATCGGAGGCGTTGCGTCCGGTGGCAGCACTTCAAACCAGTATCGAGACACATATACGCACATTAGTGCCAAGCATGACTCGAATCAATGCTGTAGAGACAACGCTGAACTGTATGGGGGAGCGAATAGCAAGCAAAATACACGCAGGTATGTCGTGTGAATTATACACATTGACCAATGATGTTAAGAAATTGTCTGTTGGGTGGGAAACTCACTACGGTGGAAAATAGACTTTACGATACTACTATATTGACCACGAACATGGACGTGCGCCTCGGAACATTAATTGAAAATGTATCCCGTCTATCAGCCATTACTAGCGGAGATGCACTTGAAGTAGTGGAAGGTAGGCTGTCCGACAACACGAACGTACTGTCTGCCAAAATGGAGGCGCAGCTACACAAAATATCCGAAGACCTGTTGAAACTGAACACATTAGGAGGTAGGATATCGGCCATGGAGAAGAAAATCGACAATATTGGAGATCAGATCGGTGCCAGAGTGCTAGCAGGCCTCACAGCGCTGCTAGACAGTCACCTTAAGTCCGAGAGCAACCCAGAAATGGAATCGCACCTAGTAGCCATGGAGGGCCGCATGTTCGCCAACACAAATGTACTGTCTACCAAGTTGGACACGCAGCTTGGAAAATTAGCCGATGAAGTACAGAAAATCGATGTGCTGGGTAGCATGGCGTCAGCTATGGAGAAAAAATTACCGATGTGGGCGAGCAAGTGGGCGGACTCGGCGCTAAACTCGCCAGCCAAAATGCCAATGACAAGACTGCGTTGGATACATTAAACAAGAAGTTAGAATCGAACCTCAATGCCATCAGTACGTTGTCCATTATGGTGACGAAACATTTTCAGACATTAACAAATAATTTGCGAAGCATAGTGGCGAGTAAACTGCCTGCAATGGAAGCACAACTTACAGATTTGGGGGAATGAGTAGACTATAGATCGCTTACATCTCGCGTCAACATTGAACGATAATTTGGGTATATCGAACGCGGTGAGCGATGCACGAAGCGCGAGTTGAATATTTTATTCTGTACCTACCCGCGAATATAAGGAATTTAATGTTCCGGAAAAGAGAAAACAGGAGTGCCTCGCGGTCCCCTGTTTACGCTCCATGGCGCCCTGGTGGGCTGTGGCGTACACTTCATATGATCCTATATGTTTATAGCATTATATTCAGGCTGATCGGAAATTAAACGCTTAGACTATAGGAGGCGATTCCTTGTAAAAAATAAAGTCGAAAACTTATGGGACTCCGTATACTTACCTTACTTCTATGAATATCAAGCTCACTTCAGTTCAAACAGCGCTCGAACAAACACTGGGTAAGGGTTTTACAAATCTCTCCACGAAACTTGACGAACAAGTAAATATACTCGACAAAAGTGTGGCTGTGCTGCATACACAACAGGAGAGTGTAGCTGGCTTGGAGACCAAACTTAGCGCGATATTTGAGGGGATGTCCAATAAACAATTTATAAGTATTCTTGAAGAACTGGACAATCGTAACCGCAGTTTGATTAGTAGTATGTCAGACATTGAAGAACTAATACGACACAGAATTATCCGTTATGTTAATGCTATTTGTACAGACTATCAGAAATGGCAGCATTGCGCGCAGATACGTACCGCAATACTCAAACAACTCAATACTTCCTAAGATAAAATTGTCAACGCAATTGCACACAGGGCAATTATTTAATATAAAGTACACATACATTACACTAATAATGTTAATATTATGTCTTCGGCCATCGAGGACTTGACTCGCATTATCGTCAGTGTTCGCAGAAAGTATATGCAGGCTAAGCGGGTGTGTATGGAACATGATGCAGTATTGGAACATGCATTTCAGCCAATCACATCCCAACTGGATGCGCTAAATAAACCGTCTATTCAGCCTGATGTGAAGACTGAACCTGAATTAAAGCCAATTGCAGACGAAGTTCCGTTGGGAGAATCAAAACCTAAAAAAAAGGAGCAGTTCTCACTCGGCCACTGTTCGTAATTATCTAATATCTTATACAAACCGTTTTAATGATAGCGTTTATGGAGTTTACAGAAGGAATAAAAAATGGTATTTAGGTAATAAACAGGTATTTTTTCTACCCGATGATTACATACAGATCGAAAACGAACTTATTCACACTTCTCCCAGCTTGTACGAACTATTATTTAAGCTAAGACCAGCCGACTTCTCGCGAGATGTGTTTAATCAGTATAAAAATGGCTTTATATTACTAGTGCGCATTTAACCGATAACAATATATATGCCAACACATATAAAGATGAAACACACCCTAAATTCGACATTGTATGACAGTTGTTTCCAGACATCGGCTTAGCTAGAGGCTCGGGACTGACCACTAAGCTTGATAACGGCAGTCAGTCCGAGTTTGTTTACTGAGACGATGTGAATGAGTTAGTGGATCGCCTACGACTCCTGTTCGCATCCTAGCAGGCCGGAAATAATTCACACACCAATGAGATCGTGAATATTGTTGAAGAACTACGTGAAGGGGGTTATGTATACTGAAATAATGTCTCGTGCAGCAATCGTCGCTGAAATACACAAATCATCGCGGAAAAATTACATTAGAAGACGCATACAGCTGTTTGGCCTTCGTGACCTGTATCAAGCTGATTTGGTGGAATTGCGACCTTATGTTTATGTAAATAAAGGCTTTCGTTACATGTTAACAGTTATCGACTGTTACAGTAAATTCGCATGGGCCGTTCCCGTCAGACGTAAGACGGGAATGTATGTGGCCAAGGCTATGACTTCGGTTAAGGCGATAAGGGTTTGCCGAAAAATATGCAAACATACTTAGGAAAGGAATTATACAATAAACCATTCTGAGCACTAATACAACATAAAAAAAATAATCATTATAGTACATTTAGTGATAAAGAAACATCTATAGCTGAATGGTTTAAAATAATGCTCAAAAATCATATGTGATAAGAATTCTTGGCACAAGGAAGTTATATATGGCTGGAAATTCCACCCCGATTAATTAATAATTACAACAATATAAAACATAGGACAATTTGTATGCGTCCAGTGGATGTAAAAGACAATTCGTTGTTATCAACAGTATTTAAACAAATAAAAGTTCTACAGTAGGAAGCTGACGAGAAGGCAAGGCTGCGTGGCGGGGTGGTGGTTGGGGCCGCAAACCCTCCCTTGCCCCCTTCCGAGGCTTAAAGTCCGCTGTCAGAGTAACGGGTCACTCTCGCTACTAGCCATCCCAAANCCCTCCTACTAGTCATCCCAAAATAAACAGCTCTCTGGAAGTCAGTCACGAGTTAGTGTCGGTTGCGTGTGTATCAGGACGGTATATTATGGCGCAGTCTAGGAAGAAAAGGAAAACTATACATAGTGAAGTGAGGGAGGTAATAAGATATGTGATAAATAAATGTGACGAAGAAGCTACTGATGGTCAAATAAAGCATTTATTATCTCAATCCAATCTGCGTGCATCAGAATACACTGGAATTTCTATGAGAAGTGTTTCCAGAATTCGCAAAGAAGGTGCCGATGCTTGTAACAGTTCGCTGTCAACACCAGGCAAACACCGAAAGCGTCCGCATGAAAGAAATGTGCGATGTGACTCATTTGATAGGAGAGTAATCAGAGACGTCAGTTATGATTTTTACTTAGTACAGAAACAAGTACCAACATGTCCTAAGCTTCTCGTTGCTTTGAGAGAAAAAATTGATTTTCCATGGGGTGTTCACACGCTCAGGCGGATACTGAAAGAAATGGGGTTTTAATGGAAACGGTGTAACAGTTCTCGGAAACTATTAGTGGAAAGACCGCACATTTTCCACTGGCGTTGTAAATACTTAAAATCAATTCTCCACTACAAAATGGAGGGGCGCCCCATAATTTACATTGATGAAACCTGGGTTGATAGCAACATCACATTTAACAAATGTTTGCAAAGTGATACTGAACGTGGTCTGTTAACAAACAGTAGTTCTTCGAACCGTTTAATTGTTGTTCATGCAGGTGCTAAAACTGGATTAATTGAAAATGCACTGCTAATTTTTCCAGCAGGCAGAGCTACGGGGGACTACCATGGGCAGATGAATTCTGCGAACTTCGAAAAGTGGATGCATAATCAGTTATTGCCAAACCTACCGGAAAAGTCTGTTGTTATTATGGACAATGCGCCTTACCACTCAGTGCAAGAAAATAAACCCCCATCGAAGTATGCAGTGAAAAAGGAAATGGAGTCATGGTTGACCAATAACAACATTCCCTTTACTCATGAAATGCGAAAAACAGAGCTTTTCGACTTAATTGCGCAGAACAGGAAGCCTGAAAAAGTATTTCGCATTGACCAACTTTTAAAACTGCATGGACACGATGTTCTTAGACTTCCTCCTTATATGTGCGAACTTAATCCCATTGAACTAGCGTGGTCTAAAACAAAGAGACTAGTGCGGGAAAAGAACATTACTGCTAGCTTGTCGTTAACAAAGCTAATGGAAATCACGACGGAAGCAATATCTTCCGTCGCTGAAGAAGACTGGCAAGGATACTGTTCGCATGTCCAAAATATAGAAGCAGACTACTGGCAAAAGGACTGTCGTGTGGAAGACGCAATAGACAGTTTTGTGGTATGCCTAGGCCGTGACTCCAGTGGCTCGAGTGATTCATCTGACGACGAATTTTCCTCTTCCGAATCGGAACTGGAGCTGCCACTTTTCGAAAGTGAATAAATTATCACCGAACAACAACATCCACTGTTTGAGGTAAGCGGTAATAGCATATCCTTTCAGAGTNGAATAAATTATCACCGAACAACAACATCCACTGTTTGAGGTAAGCGGTAATAGCATATCCTTTCAGAGTATTTTATTAAAGTGAATTCCTGATCTTAACTGTTTTCGCCCAAAATTTATGCCATCTAAATTGTTTTCAGGTCACTATGGTTGTTTCGCAGGTATTTAAGTAAAACAATTCAAGTTAAGACAGTTTAAAAATGTTGTTTTTAGCTATACTGAAAGTCTTCAAATTAGTATTGGTAATGTAAAAGATGTTTTAACAATTGTAACTATTGTGAAATGTGATTAATTTTCGTACGGGAACAGATTGTGAATATGTACAATAAATAGCTCACTTAAAAAATGTGTACTTCAAACACAATGTAAAACATTTCGCGCACCAGGCAAACGGGCACCTAAAATGGCGAATTTAAAGGTT
>NQII01003702.1:174807-219566 GCA_002778355.1 Clitarchus hookeri
CCCACCGGGCCCACCTTCCTGCTCATCCACCCTGCCAGAATTCCAGAGCCTCGCCTTCTCCTGAGCTCTGGACAATATATTCACGTAAGAAGAGAGCGAAAGTAGGCGATTATGTGCGCATTTCATGTCTTAAAAATGTTTTCTCTAAAAGTTACTTGCCGAATTGAAGTGTAGACATTTTTCGTGTCGCAAAGATCTGGCATTACAAACCACGAACATATGTTCTTGAATATTTAAATGGTGAGCAGATAAAAGGTTCTTTTTACGAGCAGGAAATCATGGTAACTAAATATCCAGACACTTATTTGGTCGAAAAAGTGATTCGCAAAAAGAAGAATGATAGAGCGTTTGTCAAATGGTATGGTTTCCCTCCAAGCTGGAATACCTGGGTGCTTAAGACTGACCTCCGTTAAAGTTAATTTATAGGCAACTCGTTAGCAGCGGGCAAGTCTTAATCTGTTTTGCACCAGCGCAGAGACTGTGCGACTACAGGAGGAAGCGGGCAAGGCCGCCGGCTCCAGGCCGGTAGGAACTGCAGCGGGCATGCCGCCAGGCCGGGCCAGAAGGGGCATGTCGAAGGCGGACAAAGATGGCCACCGGGTCGCGGTTGCTAGGAAATGCCATGAAGGGGGGAGAGGCCGGCGCGCTGCAAGTAGGTGAGATGGGGAGAGGGGGTCCCGGTCCCGGCCGACCAGCACGGAGCTGTCTCTCGCACCAGACAGTCCACGTTCGAAGCCATTCACAGACTTTATAAAGTCGTTACACTAAACAATACATCAGTCAGTTTCACGCTATGCCCTGTGGGGTCAAGAACGGAGCTGGTCTCGTAAATTCATTAATAAATAAACTTCCATTTGGGCCCACATTCCAGGCTACAAATTTTGCGGCCTTGGAACGCATCTAGCTCGTAGACTTCAATGTGATGACATCCCTATAAATACTCTAGACGCGGCCTGTAAGGCGCATAATATTTTGTATGCTGAGAGCAGTAACTTGAACGATAGGCATGCAGCTGACATAATCCTTGCGAATACTGCCAGAGCAATAGGCAGTTCGGCCAACTCTAAGCTCGGCGAACGATAAGCAGCGTGGACTGTTGGGAAAATAATGAAGGCCAAAGTTAAACGAGGAATGGGTATTAGATTCAGACGAATAGCTAAGAAGAATAACAGGAAAGTAAAGCATGGAGGAATACTTCTGTTTCTGCTACCAGCTAAAGGACTTTTGGGATCGTTGATAGGCGGTGCCAGCGGGATATCTCAAGCCATAAATAGTGCTAAAGATGGAAATAAGCAATTAGCAGAACAATTGCGACATAATAAAAGTATGGAAATTCTTGCCAGCACAAAAAAAAACACGAGAAAAGGGCTATACTTGCGCCCATATCGAGGCAGTGGGACAAAACGCATACGTCGACGGCGAAAAAGAAAATCATATGCGAACTGCCCGGCCGTCCATTAAAAAATATAGATTTGCGTAAATTGTCACAAAAATTAAAAATTTATAATTTCCGTGGGGTGTTTATGCGAGACGCACTTACACAGCGGCCGAGACAGGTAGAATGCGGAATAGTAAATTCAGATACGAGTTCGGGGTCTGGCACACACTGGAGAGCACATAGAAAGGACGGGAACACAGTTGAATATTATGACAGTTATGGAAATTTGAGGGCACCAGCAAAATTGAAAATAATATTTTTAAGGCAGTAGAATTTATTGTAACCACGATACAGAACAGTGACC
This sequence comes from Clitarchus hookeri, assembly GCA_002778355.1. Classification (NCBI taxonomy): domain Eukaryota; kingdom Metazoa; phylum Arthropoda; class Insecta; order Phasmatodea; family Phasmatidae; genus Clitarchus; species Clitarchus hookeri. The sequence continues at coordinate 176,550 of NQII01003702.1, forward strand.
GAGGGACTGGAACTGCGGTCACTTATGCTTGTGTTTCCTAGTTTATTTAAAATCAACAAAATATGAGTAAGAGGGCAGTCATGTCGATCACCTTGATTGTGACAGGTAATACCTCTGAATTACACTCAGTACATTTTCCACTGCTGGGCCTGGCAGGCGCGTGGTCTATTACTGTGATAGATTTTCAAACATATTTTTCAGTACCAAACATCGACGAACATAATTGCATGTTTCGATAGGTAAAGGCAGACAGTAAAAGAGGCGAGGTACGCATACCTACTGGCTTGTACGAGATTGAAGATATTAGGGATTATCTTAAACGCGAGCTGGAACCGGACATGACTTTAGTACTGCATGGAAATTCTAATACTCTTCACAGCGAGATGTGTTGTACGGCACAGGTAGACTTTACACAAAACGATTCTCGCCACCATGCTGGGATTTGAAAAAGGCAAAATACGAGGCATATAAAACCCATGTATCTACCCTGCCGGTAAATATTTTTCCCGTGAATGTTATCAGATTAAACTGCACCTTAGTTAGTTGCTCGTATCTCAACAGTAAACCAAGCCAGACATTACATGAATTTTCTGCAAACATGCCGTCGGGATTTAAACTCGTGAGCGTCCCAAAACCACCCATATATGTGCCAGTCGCGATAGAGAACGTACAGGAAGTAATCGTTTCCATAGTAGACCAAGAAAGTCGTTTGATTAATATTCGAGGCAAGGAAATAACATTGCGTTTGCATTTGCGGAAAGATGGGGCTGAAAATTAAGCATATCTAAGTAAATAAAGGGACTTATCGCGTCACACCTAAAGTCAGCACGAGGCATGCAGGCAGTCCACTAATATCTGAAAGCGTTTGTTTCTTACACAATTAGGTTTAACAGTCAAGAGTAAAAATGGATGCCGAAATCTTAAATGTAAGCAAGCAGGTCGGTTTTGAAGAGGCGATCACCGAGGCTGAAATCCACACTTATTCGCCTTATCTTCCAGGCCCGTACGTAGCCTCGTCAGAGGTGGTGATTCCCATACTAAACCAAGATATTTACACAGCGCTGTGTAATTCTTATTTGCGTTTCCGAGGGATGCTGATGAGGGCAGGTAATGTACTATCAACAACAACTAAAATGATTAGAAATGGTGTACTTCACATGATTAATAGAATCTCGTATGCATTGAATGGGTGTGAAGTAGATGCCACTAGTGATGTTGGAATCATGGCGACCATAAAGAATTACCTTTCTTTAATGCGTAACCAACTGCCGACCTCCAAAATGGCTGGCTGGCGAATCAAGGAAGACTTTAAGGTTCCGGTCTATGCCAACAGTAAATTTGAAGTGTGTATTCCCCTCTCTATGCTGTTAGAGTTCGAGGAAGACTATAGTCACGTAATTATTAATTCCATGCAGGAGATAGTTATGCAAATGGCCAACTCCCAAACTAATGCACTCCAGGACACAGGCACAGAAGCAGCTACACTTTCAATACTTTCTATTGACTGGTTACTGCCACATGTACAGGTGAACATGTCAGAAGGCGTAAAATTTTTGAAATATGCAGAAAAAGGAAGGAATGTAGATATGGCATTTCGTACCTGGAGTTTAGAAACGTATCCTAATGTACCGAGCTCTGTAAGCGTAAATTGGAACGTGAAAACTAGTTTTACAAGTGAGAAACCGAAATATATAATTGTAGCATTTCAGGCAGGTAAACGGAATGTAATTAATAAGGACTGTTCGACATTCGACCACATAAGTATTAAGAACGTTAAGGTTTACGTAAATTCCGAGGCATATCTGTATAGCGATTAAAATATTGATTTTGCAAACAGCGCGCATATGGTGCCATACCAAATGTACGCAGATTTCCAGCGTTCGTACTATGGCCAAACACAAGCTCCCATTCTAGAACCGAACAAGTTCATGCACACGTCCCCACTGCTAGTGTTTGGCGTTAGCAAAGAAGCGACCGCTTAAAATCCGGCGTTGTAGATTGTAGGATAGAATTAACTGCCACAGAGAATTTCCCGGCCTTCACCCAGGCCTATGCCTTAATACTTCACGATAGACTGGTCACGTATAACGTGTGCGACAGAGTAGTTAAAATACTGACGTAGATTACAACTATGGTATATTCTCTCTACAACCCGCATAATGTTTGCAAACATTCAGGGATGCGTCTTGCAGCAGTGTTTTATTATTAAACGTATTTGTATGGCGTACAATGGCGACCGCTTAGGGACGTTTACATTCAGACCGCCATTCCATGGCGTGTGCTGGACGTGAAAAGCAAAGTAACTAACATTTGGCTGGAGAAACGATACTATGCCTCAATTGGAGAGTGAGGGCGATTTGAAATACGAGAAAGCATGCAATGTACTTGACGCTGCGTTAAGTAAGAATGGTACAGTCGTTGTGGCTGGGCCAGAGCAGAAGCAGCATTTAAGCAATTATTGCACCCCTAAAATAAAAATTTGCTATCTAAAAACCGAGTGTGGATGCCCGTCGTTTAGAAGGTTAAGAGAGAACTATGCGGACCTGCTAGAACATGTATGTGACACATGTATGCGTAACCTTGTATGCCCTTGTCTTAATGCATTGTTTATTAAGTCATGGCATCTGTCGGACTATATCGAAGGTCAAAAAATGTCACCGACCGTTATAAATAGCTCTTCTATCGCGGCAAAGGACTTAAGCACTGATCCGCAGCTCATCATGGAATGTCTAATCGCCAAACTGAACAGGACCCTCCGATAAATACCGCTGTAAGAGCTCGTCAACGGCAAGGTATACATAGCATAAAATTGTCGCCACACACATTCAGCATACAGTAAATGCACAACATGTATGTTAGACGATTAGATATGTATCCAGCTGCCTACACGCTACACCCAACTCATATCAGATGACGACATGGTAAGGCTTAATGGTGCAACAGTACGATTCAGCTATGGTGGCATCAAGTCTAGGGACAATGGGAGGTCAATGCATATCGTAGAATTTTCGTAATGGCTAACATAGTTTATTACCTGCGTAACATGTACTTCAACCCACTAGTTACGTATGAGGGCGATGTTACTCTAGGATACAGACGTGTACATTTCAAACCACCCGGCCAACCGTTGCAGGTAGAATATTGTAACGGCCTTGAACACTGGGCATGCCGTACCAATGATAATAGTTTTCTCTCAGTACCGTGCAATGTAATTACATGTGTCGTATATTACCTAAGACCTTGAATGAAGCTGCCTAGCTCACTCAGTACTATGAAATCAGGCAAATAGTACATACACCAGGTATGGTTTATTCGTGTAATTGCATATGAACTTTGCAATGCCAACACTGGTAGTGTAATTACCCGCTGGACCGAGTGCTGTACCGGCGACCATCATACAACCTACATGAACAGAGGTAAAATTACATGGAATACAATGTGTTCGCCGTTAATGAGTAAGGCATACCTGGATGCGATATAAGAAGAGCAGTATGCAGAGCTGCAGTAGTGTTTCGTTGAGAAGAGAACTAACAACATGTTAAACATATGTAACTGTGTGGCATTTCCGCCAGAAGGTGTGAACATGTACACGAGTTACTCTATCGGATACAGAAGAGTTGTGTTTAAACCAGAGCTGGGACACGAGCAAGTACAAATATGTGACTCTGAACATAATTTTTGGGGTTGTCAGGATACTTGTGATTATTTCTATTATGAAATTCTACTCTGCTACTGGTCCGACCAGTGTGCCGTCTACAATCTCCGGCCCAAGACCGAGCTACCTGAAAATGGATGTATTCTCACAGTACATACGGAATGTGAAGACATTATAGAACTACGCGATGAGAACAAGAAGGTGAAATTTACCTTGCGAGAAGTTGATAATGGATCAACTTACCGCTGGAGCGAAGAATGTACAGGCCACATACATATAAGCACGCTGGAAGAATGTGGTACCACATACGTTCTACCCTGCGCAACTAAGATATGTTGCATCTTCAATTTAAACTATAAGTGAAGGTTAATAAATCAATTACAACAACATTAGCATTGAAGCAAACATCGGTAGCACGATGCATGAGGGTGAAATAATATGTTGTAGCAAGTGTAAATGTTGCAAGATAATGTACGATATTTATTTGCGTATACGACTATTATTGTTCAAGAACCACTGATGCTATGTTGCCGCAGAGTACGACCGCTATATAAGCCATGTCTACCCTGCCAGTCGACACCAGTGAGCTCAAGATGAACGTGCCATTTCGTCCAGAGACAGCCTACAGCAGTGTAACGTCTGGTAACAACTGTATAACCTTCGTCTGTGATGGCGAGAGTTTACCTTCCTTAAGAGCCTTCGGTGTTTGCCGAACATACCAACTCTGCTGTGATTGACATTACTAAGGAGGACGACAAGCCGTCTGCTATCATTCGTAAGAAGCCTGCTGCTGTCAAACATAAGAAGCCTGCCACACTGCTGTGTGGTCTGGACGAAGTTATAACTCACGATTTATTGCAAGATGCGATAAGAGTTTACCTTCCTCAAGAGCCTTTGGTGCTGGCTAAACCTACAGTCCCTGCTGCTGACATTACTAAGGAGGACGTCCAGCCGCCTGCCGTCAAACGTAAGACGCCTTCCGCCACCAAATCCGTGTGATGCCTCATCGCAGAACGTCTCATAAGAAGAAGAAGTTGCTGGTCACAACATGTCTGAATTGTGGCAATACATCGCTTCAGGATATGCGCAAATTAACAGTTGCTGATAGAAAGACATTACTGCTGCAACTATTCACTACTCTGCTTGCAAATGTATAGTGGAAAAAAATGTTTAAATTGAATTGCTATCTTGATATGCTGCAACTATTCTGCTTGCAAAAGTATAGTGAAAAAAATGTTTTATTTGAATTGCTATCTTTATGTGCCGCAACTACTCTGCTTGCAGAAGTATAGTGAAAAAAATGTTTTAATTGTCTATAGTTAATTGGTATAGTGAAAGTATTTTTAAAAATAAGGTTTTTTTTTAGTTACTTGATATTTTGATCTGCTGCTTAGAATGCATTCTGTATTACTTGTAAACATAAAAAAAATATGTTTTACATTAATTGCTATCGTGATGTAATGCTTAGTATATATATTCTGTTATACTTGTGTAATGACCATGATTGATGAGTGTAATGTGTACTGTATGTATTGCTTGTGAGATTTTCGAGTGTGTTACTTGTAAATGAATTTCTTGATGTGTAATGTAAAATACAATGTATAATATATGTATGCATATTATGAAATTCTCAGTGTTGTTATTTCTGGGGGGATCACGCACAGCCCTAACTAAAACATGCTAGTATATTAAAAGCACTCCAATAAACATATCTTTGGAAGGTAAATTACAAGTACACTAAAAAAATACTAACTATTAATGACAGGTATCTGTGTAGCTGCAGCACACAAGTAAAGACAAGCCTCTGTGTAAGCTCTGGTGTGACAGTAAAGTCATTAGCCATTCGAAGGAGGAGGAGGAGGAGCTGTCTCACTTTTTATATTCGCATTAGTCTTGGGGGATTATAAATACAGGACAGCAACGAATAGGTGCCACCTCTCCAACCAATAATCTTGGAAGGGTAAAAAATTATAGGCCCACCAACAAAGAGGAGCCAGGGAATGAGGATGTCCGACTGCTGCTGTGAAGTATCATCATCTTTTAGTAATTATTTCAGCCTGGCACAGGTAGAATGTGGATGGAGCGAGGTGGTCCCATTAACTGTATGGGTTTAATTATAAATGGTGCTCTGCTGTGCGCCAAAGTAGTCGTTCGGGAAACGAGGTCGACAGCTTGTGTTGCTGCACAGCACTGGAGGGGCACCCGACCGGGACTTTTACCAGCCTAAGACATTCTCTCGCATTTGAGAAAGAGTATAAATACCCACTCCTATATACATGCAACTCAATCGTGTCTGGACCACCGAGCTCTATGTGTCTCGCTACACATCTAGAGTCCACACAATTTCATCTTTAATATCTGCAGTGCTGTGTGTATTCTCTATGTACACCTGCAGGAGAGAGTATCAGGCCGATAGCCGATACTCTACACAATATCTCTCCTCTTTAGAGGTAGGTGTGTGTTTCGTCTGTTGGTGAGTATGTGAAGATGTTCCACGGCTATAACTATGTAGGGCATCATTTAATATCGCCTAGGGCTTTTTCTGATGACAACAGGCTTGCGGCTCTAACTTTGGAATAGTACTTAATGCCGTGTGTGTCGAACCAGCACTTGTTAATTGTTTCACCTAGGGCTTTTCTGGGCCTGTGTATAGCTATTTGTAATGTGTTTTTGTGTACTGTATACATTCAGTATATCGTCAATCAAATATTCTTGCGCTAGCCGTTACATTCACTCTTGTTTTCGAGCCTCGGTGAACACACTGTTAAATTAAATATATCATTGCATTAAATTATACAACCATATTTGTGGACTATCCTTTTTTTGTAGGATACCACCTGGTCTATGCTGCCTGCCACGTACCTGAAGCGATAAATTACTATATACAATTACTTCTTAAACAATGGATTTGCCTTCGTCAAGTTCACCTAGTTAACCTGTGTTGGTTCCATCCTCAGCTGCGTTGTTTAACCCCACTACCATTCCTAATATATGCAGACCCGCACTACAGTGTGGTTTTTGCAACCGGGTGTTTACAGTTTACCAGAATGGTTGCATCACGAGCGCAAATGCTCCCTAAATCCATTCTGGCAGCCTGCCTCACATCTTTGCGATAGATGCACTCCCCCTTCAACCGCCTAGACAAGCTTGCCGAACATAGTGTAACATGTACAGGACTGATCAGACAGGCCGCTTCGCTCAACTGTATGTTCTGTAATGAGGGCTTTATGCAATCTTGTCATGCACAGCGTCATGAACGTACTTGTTGGGCGAACCCTGATGCTCCTTCAAGGGTATGTGGGACTTGCAGCCAGCAGTTTACCAGGACCGATAGACTTTGTGCGCATAGCGCTAAGTGTACTGGTGCTGCCACATCAACCTCCAGGCCGGCGAAGCAGGCACGAGTTACAAGCCCGCAGCCGCCCCATAACATCCCGGATCTTGCGGGCATGTGTAGCTCTTGCCAAGCGCCCATAGACACTAGGGTTGGCAAAAGCAACACATATGGGTTTGTAGAGGTTGTAAGCACGTTTAGAGGTGTAATGAAAACTTATGTTGCCGAGAATACCTCGAGTGTAGTCATAGACATTTGCGACTACCTCGATATGATGAAACCTAAGATAATTGGCCAACTACAGCAGGAAATCGAGATGCAGGGGGTGGTCAAGTTTAATATATTTCTAGAGTGTGTATATGGTAAACCAGAACTACGCGAGGATGAGGAGGATCGTTGTGCATTTAAGACGAAAAACATGCCTCTTTTTAACGTGGCCGACATAGAGGCGGCTGTGTCAGCTGCCATTGCCAAGATCTGCGTGGAGGAGACTGACTATATGGGGAAGGGTAGCGGCTGGATTATCACTGCTGTGAAACGAGTCCAGTTATGTGTCAACAAGCTCGACCCTCTTAGAGCCTTCTCATATATCCCATTGCCTGTAGGTTTTGCAGAGAAAGGTGCAATTATCAACCTGCGAAACAGCGGCAACCACCAGTGTTTTTAATGGGCACTGTTGGCATGTTTTGTAGAGGGGGCACATCCGGAGCATGTCAACCAGCATTGCACCAGGCTGGAGACGCGCATCGATTTTTCGACCGTAGATTTCCCCACCCCTCTACATCAAATACCGGCTTTTGAGAAAGCTAATCTGGTGGTCAGCATCAATATATACACACTTGATGAGAATACAAAAATAGTGCAGATACTGGTGACAGATGCAGAACTGGCCCAGCACTTTGATTTTCTGCTACTCACCACAGCAGAGGACCAGAACTCGCATTATTGTTACATGTCAAATTTCTTGCGACTGGTATGCTCCCAGGTGATATCATACACTGAGCATTTTGATATATGTAAACATTGTTTCAAGACCTATGATAATCAACCACGGGTGATGGGGTTGACGAGTGCCGAAACTCTGGCTGAGCACAGGAGGTATTGCAATGACCATACTACTGTTTGCGCCGACATGCCACAGCTGGATAGGTATGGCAGGCCGCCTGTACTCAAATTAAAAAATTACCAGAATGGCAATAAGGTACCTATTGTAGTATATGCAGACTTCGAGGCCATGCTTGTGCCTGTGCAAACCTGGATGCATCCTACACATATAGGTACCAAAAACACGAGCCCTATTCATATGGCACATACATTAAGGTTGATAATTCAATTATTCCCACCTATAAGATGACCAGCCTACTCCCGGGTATAACTATGTACACGGGCAAAGGTGCATCGAAACACTTTATGGAAGAGGTGGTGAGGATAGGTCTCCTGGTTAAAGACATATATAGCCAGTCTGAACCTATGCGAGCACTGACGCATGAGGAATGGACTGGCTATGCTTTAGCCACTACCTGCTACCACTGTTCTGGCATGTTCACCGACAACAACCAAAAGGTGCATGACTATGATCATTTTACCGGCAGTTTTATCGGGGCGTCATGTAATAACTGCAACAAGCTTCGTCGCCGACCCCAGAGACTGCCGATACTCCTCCATAACTTAATGTATGATGCCAATTTCATAATTAAGCAGATTGGATATGATTCCCAGGACATTTTTATTATTACACGTGGCGAGGAGAAACACTCATCACCTTCAGTAAGAGTTTGGACGACAAGTTCACTATACAGTTCATCGATAGGTATAGGTTCATGTCTGCCAGCCTGGCAACGCTCGCTGAGAATCTACCATCTGGTGAATTCCACACAACAACTAGCTTCTTCACTGTAGAGCACGAGCTAGAGCTGGTAACCCAGAAAGGCTTCTTCCCCTACAATTATGTTAGCTCATGGGAGAAGCTCACCGAGCTGTGGTTACCTGCTAGAGACATTCTATAATAGGCTTACTGTGATGAACGTCAGTGCCGAGGACTACCAGCACGCACAAACCATCTGGCCTGTGTTCGGCTGCCGTATACCTCCGAGACTATTCCGAGCTCTACTTGAAGACGGATGTGCTGATTCTGTGCGACATCTTCGAGAATTTCCCGGGGCTCTGTCTACGCACATACAGTCTCGACTGTTTGCGCTATGTTAGCGCTCATGGATTCTCGTTTGACGCAATTTTGCGCGAGACGCAGGTGGAATGAGACTTGATTAGTGATTACAATATGAACCTGTTTATTGAGGCTGGCATCCAGGGAGGGATGGCACAATGTGTTAAGCAGCACATGGTTGCCAATAATAGGCATATACCAGAAACATGCAATGCCGCCAAGCCATCTACCTACCAGCAGTATGTTGATGCTAATAACTTACATGGGTGGGCAATGTTCTGCCGCTCCTATATAGCAGTTTCGAATGGATCAGCACGAACATCGATGTGATGAGCATGGTGGACGACGGATATGTCGGCTACATACTGGAGGTAGACATAGAGTACCCTTGTGCTCTTCACGAAGAGCATATGTATCTTCCATTCTTTCCAGTGAATGAGTGTCCCCCAGGGTCCAAACAAACGAAACTCATGACGACTCTGGAGAGCAAGCTTCATTATATCGTACGTTACATTACTTTGAAGCAAACATTGGGTCATGGGTTACGGCTGAAGGCTGTTCACCGAGTCCTTCAATTCCTGCAGAAGCCATGGCTGAAGCCTTATATAGATTTGAATACAGAGAAATGTCAGGCAGCCACAAACACTTTCGAGAAGAACTTTTACATGTTAGTGAATAACACAACGTATGGCAAACTTATGGAGAATAAGCACAAACGACAGTGTACGGAACTCGTGTGTAGAGAAGTTCGGGTGAAGAAGCTTATCACAAAGCCTGCATTTAAATGCAGGACTATTTACGATGAGACATTGTCCCTGGTCAAATTATGCCAAGAGAGCACTGTGTTCGACAAGCCCATATACACTGGGTTTGCCGTACTCGACCTGTCAAAAACACTCATGTACAGATTTTATTACGATGTAATGCGAGCGCGGTATGGGGGAAGGGTAAACCTCCTTTACATGGATACTGATAGTTTTCTAATGGAGATTGCCTGACCTGACTTTTATAGTGAACTTGTCATAAATCTGACGCTCATGTCGGAGTTCGACACCAGCAGCTACCCGACCACTCATCTTTGTTACTCACCTACCAATTCTAAGGTGATTGGGAAGTTCAAGGATGAGTGTGCGGGTAACAAGATGATTGAGTTTGTCGGGTTGAGGGCGAAACTGTATGCGTACTGCTGCCTGAATATGGTAGGGAAACGCGTGAAGGGGATACAAGGGTGCGTAGTTGAAAAGACGATAATGTTCGACGATTATCGGTGCATCATTTTGGCCCAGCTCTGCATGAGAGTGCAGGTCACAGGTATTAGATCGTACCACCACGAAGTTTACACACAGCAAACCAACAAACTGGCTTTTTTTTTTTTTGGATGGACGATAAACGGAAAGTCCTGGATGATGGCACACATACCGTCTCCTATGGCTATCAGGCCAAATAAGAAATTCAGCTCTGGCTCAGGCCTACAATGTCGCCAGAGAGTGTGCTTTTTCTCCTGGCATGTACTGGAGCATGTACAGGAGTCGTCGTATTCCGCTTGTCACGTACATTGTAGAGGGTTTTGGTAGTCATATTTCTCGATAAGCATGCTGTAGTGCGTACAAGTGTGTAGCAGGCTTGTCAGGTATGCTGGCTGATAGTCTACTGTAGCTTGTTCAAGAGGCAAGCCCATAACATTGACAGGTAGATTATCGTTTTTTTTATCCCTGCAGTATACTGGAGCCCATGCAAGACCGGATGTCTTGCCAGGTATACTTTTTATTAGCCCACATAGTTTGATTCAGTGTACTGTAGCTCGTGCAAGAGTTGCAGTCCTCCTTGCCATGTATACTGGGTGATAACATGCAAGTAGTCTTGCCAGGCATGTTACCAGCATGTCCTGTACATGTTTTTTTCTCGGTGGTATACTGGAGCACATGCAAGTAGTCTTGCCAGGTATACCATTCATGTATTCCTTTTTTTTCACACATCCTAATGGGTGCATGGTTTCAGTGCAAGTATTATTCCTGCTACTGTATCTCTCTCTTTTACATGTGTTTTTCACACACTTGCTGTATTCAACTTCTTGCCATATGTGTAGAGTCATCGCTGGCAAATGCTTGTCTTCCCCCTTTCTGTTTATAGCATTCTAAATTATTTGTCATGTTTGGTTTGCAGCCATACTACTGCAATTATCAATGTACATTTGAATATTAACTTGTTTATTCATCCCACCATCGCACTGTGTGTTGGCATCACACACCGTGTCGTTGATATCATACTGTAGTGCCCGTCCGCATTTTCTGTTTCCCTGTTGACGAAGCATTCGCTTTAATTGTCGTCCCTCTGCTGCTTCGCAACCTACCTGTTTTCTATATCTATGACGTTACCAATATATATTTATTTATATGTATTGGTAGTGTTGTAGGAACAGCCTACTGCTGGTTACAAGTCCGGGCCCGTCTGCATAGTTATTCCATGCTGATGGTAAACGGGAGTGCGTTGCAGCAGCAACTGGTAAGTGATGTAACTTGCGATACTTAGAAAACTATTTCAAGTATAATATATTTTTGTTTGTACACCTTTATGGTGACATCAGCAAGATAAATTAATCAAAGTTCCAAAAAAACTGCATTAAAATCAGATTGCTTACTACGAAATATAAAATGTATACATATTGTGTTTAATAAAAACGTATATATCAAACCTCTTTTATTTATTAATATTAAAGAATCCTTTTCTTTTCTTAACAACTTACTTACTGTGGGAGAGAAACCGGAACATATTATTTCTGCTATTAATCGCAAGTGTTTAATTTGGAATATTCATCACCATCATGGACGCCTTAGAAAATATAGATCTTATGGTGGATGGGAGGGAAACTAACACTTTTATATGAATACTTACGAGTTATACACTACTGGCCCCCAGCCAGCACATATTTACTACTACTTTAATATGCATCACCTAAGAAAATATAGATCTTACGGCGGAATATACTGCAATAGCATTTAAATCAATATATGCGTATTAAATAATAACAAGTATTGGCACAAAGTGCGGCACTGCATGGTAAGTGGGAGTACGCTGTAGCAATTGGTAAGTAGCATGTACTCTACCCTCTGAGCTGCTGCTCCTGAGCCTCCCATGGCAAAACAAAATATGGACGCTGTGCTATGATTGCCATCTATCCATTGCGCCACTGCGGCACCCTGTGAAAGCGAGAGCGTGAAGTTTATTTCGCATTTGGGAAGACTCCTCAGCTCCTCATTGCTAAAAAAAATGAGTCATTCCTCCACATTGTGGGATCATTGGAAAAATTTGAAAAAAAAATTGAGGGAAATTAGGGAAATTTTGAGGGAAAAAAGGGAAATTTCGAGGTAAATGGACCAAAATGGCGGTCACTGGCTGCAAAAATGGCCGCCATTGAAGCAGAATGCAAGAGCATGCTGTTGCCGTTTGGCCGATCCCCGATCCCTCCCGTCATCCTGTCTTCGAACATACTTTTTTATAATTACTCATAACATTTATAAAACACACATAAACTGATTACATTCTCCATGTATTCACACATTCATTCAATAATACGTCAATACATAGAACGACTTTTCGTAATTTGCTGCCAACTTCGCAGAAAGCGAAGATCTAGAGATAATGTTGAATTATATGCGGTACCGGGCACTGATTTTTTGTCAAAGGTTGATTTCAAAAGTGATCACTTTACTGTGAACAGCCTTTACGCATAAATAATTCTAAATACAGGCTGTAGACGACAGATATAAGAGTAAGAGTGAGATCTGAGTTCTACAGTTCGAATACCGTCTCGACCAGGAACATTTTTAGCGACATTTGTACATGAACTTCGTATGGTACATACTCATACGAATCTGTTATGAAGTTTGAAGCAATCCACAGTGCAGAAGCATGTTGTAAGGATCTGAGTTGGTGACTCGAAACTATTAAACAATTATGTTTTTCTCAGACACAATATCAGGTAATTTCTCTGACAGATAGAAAATATTTAGAAATATACTTAGGAGTAAGAGGAAAAACTAAAAAATTTTCATTAAAATGAATGCATGAATTAAGTGGATCGATATTGCGTTGCTTCAACAAGGGGGCTATACAGAGACAGGTTAGAAAAATAACCTCAGACCTAAATTCTGGAATAGATTTGGACCATACAAATTAAATACTTTTGAAAGAAATTAAACCATGGAGTGTGGGTAGGACATCTTAACGTAAAGTACCCGACACGCCCTCGTTTTTAATATTCTGAATAGGAAAAAAGCTTACACTGACACAGGTGAGAACACTTGTCAAGCCTTCCCCAAATTTAGATGGCTAGTTATTTTCCGAAATGCTGAGGACTGTCGATCTCTCCCGAGTACACCTGACGCCTCCCGGCCACCTACTCTCTTTGCCCCATTAAAATTACTTTTCTTATAAGGACCTTTTATATATTTATATGTTTTTGTCTGATTTATTTTGTAGTTAATAGCTTACTTCCTTGTGTGCAATTTGTTACGAATTATTTCTATATTTGTTGAAAATATATTTTGGCGTTAATTTCAGTGTGTGTATTTCTAAACTGATTGTGTTTTTGTGACATACAGCATAGATTTGTAAAGACGTATGCCCATTAAAAACAGTTATAGTGTTTAAGGACGTTTCGTGTAGGGTGGCCTGGTTCAAGTCATACGGCCTTGAACGTTGGAAACACATAAACCTAATATGACACGAAGTTGTTTCGAATTCACGGTAACTTAAAAAAAAAGTGGCTTGCAGATGCAAAAGTATAAGTCGTAAATTACTTTCAAGGACACAGCATTTTCAACTATGTTTATTTGATACTACCTCAACCACCTGTGTTCTGAACACTTTATACTGCGACAACCATTGCGTTCTCAGGCTTGATTAGCTATTATTTGCTTACATGTCGTAAAAATTAATCGCCATTTCAGAAAAAAATGTATAAAACTTTTTACAACAGCTGAGATTTTAAAAGGCAGGTAAAATATACAAAATTCACTTGTTTAATGCATATTTATTGCAGTTTTACTGGTAAGCAATGTTGTACTAACAGTAAGTAAAGAACAAAAAACTGAAAACTTGCTTAAATTTAAAAGACAATACAAATCAAGCTTCTCGAGAGTCGCGATGCGCTTGAGTGGTAGCGAACCCTTGACTAGGAGGGAGAGGCCACTGTCGCGTAAGACTTTTCGGAAAGAACAAAAAATGATTGGCTGAAACTGGTGTCTCGACGCAGTCTATCTCAAGTCGGTTAGTTGCTGCGTGAATGNCGAGTGGCAGGACTGATCACCGCGTGCAGTACGCGCCGATGTAGCGCGGCGCTGGCAGCGAAGGCGCCACACAAGATCAGCTGCTGTTGGACTCATGCCCCGCACTATGTTTGAGATGGGGACGACGATAAGGAGCCTGGTGAAGCGCGACGCCTGCATCGCGGTGTGCCACGGGATCATGTTCATCTTCACCGCGCTGCTGGGACTGGCGATTTGGCTACAGGTGGTGGCCCTACAGTTCGAAATCCTCGCGCTGCGAGGTCGTGTAGAATGCCTGGAGCGAAGCCACGAGCTTCATATCGAGCTCAAGGCTTTCTCGGAAACGGTGAGTGAATGGTTTTATGTACAGGGCAAAGAAACTTTTGTTATGATTCCTGAATTCTCGGTTAGAATAAATAGCATACTTTCGTAGTCAATTTTTAAAATGATTTTAAAGCTTTCTCTAATAAAAAATGTTTAATTTCTTACACAGAAATTTGTTACCTGTGTCTAGTTTTTATTCTGAGTCAATTTTTAATCGATAGAATGCTGATTCAAAATGAATGAAGTCAACGTGCTAATCAAATGTAGCTTAAATTTACGATCTTTCGGCAGGAATCGAAGCAGTGTTCTTCAGGAGATTATATTTTTGGTTAAATGTACGTAACATTTTAGTTACGTATATTAAAGAATTCTGAGTAAATATGTTTCTTAAAGGGCACATCATAGCAGAGATTAAATTATATATTTACAGAAGACGTAGTAATAAAAACAACGGCATTACCGCCGTAGATATCAAGAGAACTAAATATAGAATACCACAATTTCTGTGGGCTAGCAATACGGTCGTGAAACATTTACAAACATTCGTCAACGTGAATCAGTATGTCAGTGAGAAACTTTTGAATTTAATTAGTGGCGTCGTAATGAGTTCGCGTGTTATTACTCGAGTTTAAATTATAGGACATTGATTCTAATAAAAACTAAAGTTATGCATGCGTGTAGAACATGGAAACGTTGGACTCTGTTGCATACTTTCTACACAACTGTACGTATCTGTTCCTTTCTAATTTTTACCATTTCTCCCTTCAATTCGTAAATGTTAAATTAGTGGTGTCAAAATGAGTTCGCATGTTATAGGACACTGATGCTAATAAAAAGTAAAGTTCTGAAGTGTGTGTAGAACATGGAGACGATGGAACACTGGACCGGTAATCGAATTGAGGACCTCCCGAAAGCAAGTCCAAGGGTTTTCCCCTGCGCTACCTTGCTCGGGGAAAGGAGAAAAGGGAAAACAATGAGGTCCAGTATCAATTTTTTCACAAACAAATATATGGTTAGAAACTGTAGTAATTAAAACCATTGATTTGAAAAAAAAAATATACATGTGTAATATTTTCTTCCAATGGTACAATAGTAACAAGCTTTAGAAATATGACTGAAAACACAGTTTAAGAACGGGTCTTTCAGAGGTACTGAAAAAGTGAGGTAACCCAATAATTAAAATTTTTTAAAAGTAAACATAGCCAGAATTGTAACGTTTTGTCAATATAACGGGCATTTGTAAAAATAATATATTACATTACTTCAGTCAGCTTAAAAAGGTACATCATTTTAACAGTCAAAATTATATATTCGACTTCCAGCAGAGGATGTATGATCCATGTCTTTTACCGTTACTATAACACCGTTGATAAAACTGTTTGTATTAACGCGAAATTTGACCACTTATAACCTACATAAATGTGAAGACTGCAATTACTGAATTATATATACGCGAAATAGCGACAGTACTTCTCGATTTTTACAACAAGCGAAAAAGGCATAGATTTATGTGCCGGCGTTTTGATAAGGACTGCATCAAGGACAGCGGCAGTGGTAGAAGAAAGAGAGAACGTGACATAAGGTTGAAACACAATTAAACACACTTAAGATGACAAGGCCACGTGGCGAGGAGGCTGAACGTGTTGGTTTGAGACCATTTGTCACGTGACTCATATATTTGAGGTACATTTACATGATCAGATGTCTCAGGCTCTGCTATAATCAGGCAGTTGTAGTGTTTTAATAGCACATGCTCCCGAGAGTTTTTGTAAACATTCAAGGTAGAGAAGCAAGGAAGTGATACGGACGACACTAACACGCGGAGCGCCTCATCGCTCGTATGCGCAAGATGTGCAGAGTTTCCAGCATCGTTGCTCTGTACTAAGCATATTATATCTGCAACAGTGGGATTTTATTACACGCGAGGAAAGCCCACAGATTTATCTACGACCGTAAGGTTTACTTTCCTTAGTATCTTAAGGAAACTGCGTAGAAAAGCTCTGAAAATACAATATATATATTTGCCAATTTCACATTATTTTTCTTTTTTAATACTTTTAATATGACAAAAGTAAAACCACACGGGCGGCTTAGATAATTGGTTTTTACTTCTTCTGGAATAAAAAGTCGTTTATTCACGGAGATACGTGTGAAGTTGCAATTAACGAATGGAACTAGAACAAAACACTTTGAAGACAACTAATTATTAAGCCACCTTTCTGTGCACATTTCAGCGCCGTGAAGCACATTTAAACTGCAAAATACCACTAGCAAGATAATTACTTTTCTTGGTTACCTGAGGCCTTTTTTATGAAATTTTGTTTTGGACCGTTTCGAATGATCTGTGGTACGAATTTCGCTGCCGTTGACGTACGCTCTTGTGTAGTACTCCAATAACATAAACATCAATTATGTTTCATACATTACAAATCAATCAAGCTATGAAACGCATATATATTTATTATATAAATATACGAAGTACAACGATTATAATTATTTTCTGCCCGTTCTTTAACGATAAAGGCAAGTAAATGTGTGATTTTTCAAATAATAATGGAATAAATAACTGACGTTTGTGGCTTTAATTCACGATCCATCAAGCAGGAAAGGCATCTGAATATTTTCGGTTTCCTATTGATTGTCCTGTTTAAAAAATAACGTGTTTTAAGTTTTAGTTTTGTGAGGATGTCGATAAAAATTAATGCCACGCTTTTCCGGGTGGAAAAGCTTATAAATTTCTAGTCAACAGTCAATGACTAATTGGCGGCTTACATCATAGCGAATATCAAACATTAATATGAAAGTACCTAAAAAACATACAAAACATGCATATACATGTAGGTTCCACATATGACTGCATAGGTATACCCCCAGGAAAGCTATTGAAATAGGGTACGCTGCTCAAAGGAGTCAAACATATTTTCATGTGGTCGTCCTAAATAGTTTTTACTTTCGGTGCATTTTTGGAGAGAAACCACACTGAGAATCCTTAAAAGCGTAAGTTTTTGTAGGCATCTGATCCGATAGCTTTAAAGCTTTTTATTCGCATAACTCGTTGAATTAAATGTTAATGATTTTTCAGGTAATGAGAAAACGTCCTTAGAACTACGTAAAATTTTCTTACTTTCTGTAAACATACTTTATTGGCTTGATGAAACTTTTTAACATGCATTAAAGGATTAAGTATCTTTGGAATATGAAAAATAAGGTATAACATTGGAAGCTTCAGCGTAGATTGAAAAATAATCTGTTTTTGTAATGTGAAAGCTCTATTGCGAGCTTAGCAAAGCAAATTTTACCCTCTGATCGAAGAGGTCGGCTATTTACGCTATAGGTACGAGTTCTCGGAAACACTATCATCATAACTGATATGATTTCGTGCCCTTTGAAACACTAGCGGCCGGGGGCAAGCGGGGCAATCTGTACCCAAGGTTATATATGCTAGAGCAGAGTTGGGAGATTGCGACGGCGCTAAACCACTGGGTATTTAGCAGTTGTGCAGACCAGCTTGGCAGGAGAACATTGCTGTCTCAACTGTCAAAAGATAACTGACGCGCGCCATCTTCCCTTTACTTCTCAATATATGTCCGACGGAGCCGTCCTCAAAATGAGACTCAATTAATCTTCCCTCTACTATACGAGAATGACTAATATTATGGTGTATAAGTTAGTTCGCTGACCTCCTTCATTAACACGGTTGTGATACAAACAAATGGTTATATTAAAACCATTAACTAGAAAAAAAAGTGTCACCTATACATCTCATATGTAAATGAATTCGCAACTTCAAAATAACGTAGGGACGTGCGCAAACAAATCGCGGTTTCGTATTGGCGTGTAATATGTATTGTAGTAGTTTACTGACAAAGTTTTTTAAGCCTCAGAAGTGACAGCAGTGAAATAACAGTTTCAGAATGACGACTTTATTAAGACCATAACATAGTGAGAATTTAGTAATACGTATTATAATAAAGCTGTTGGTAATATATTATAATTGTTTAGTAATAATATGAATTTTTAAAATGAAACGAGGTATTATTTCCGAAACTAGGTGAATATACCTATATTCTCATCACTGAGAAATTTCCTCGTCAGTTCCGGATGAAAATTACGTGGAGATTTGCACAATAGCATGAACAAAAGTGTTTTGTTAACTTTTGATCATGTATTGATGGCAGAAATTAGTTTATAATGCATACAGAATTGCGAAAACCTTAAGTGTATTCTTACGTAGGCACTTGAATATCGTTAATGGGCCCATCTGCCTGTCACTCGGATTGCCTTGCAAAATATTTTTAATAATGCTTTTTATACGAACCTATTAGACGTGCACCCGATACGCTGATCTGCGGAAAGAATACACACTTCAGACTTTGCCTGCTGATCACTTTTAAGACGTCACATGCATTACAAATATCATTTCGGAGAACATCGACATAACTAAAACGGCTTTTTCGAAGCGCTGTAGTAGGGGGCCACAGTGGTGTAGTGGTTAGACTACTCGCCTCCCACCAAGGCGAACCGGGTTCGATTCCCACCCAAATATCTTAACTCCCTCACTAAAAGCGCTGTATCTGAAAATATTTGTGTCATATACATACAACCATACTCGAGGGTCCTGCATTTAACATTTCTACAGACTTTCCCCCGATAAAATGGTAGGGTCATAGGTTCACGCAGCACGACGATGACACTGCACACCAGTTCAGAGCCCTGTGCGTAGTGGCGATGGCGCACTTGGTGCGCGTGGCAGTCTCATCCTTATCGCTTCCTCGCTTCCCGGCCTCAAAGGCGGAACATAACTCCAGGTAGATAGGCCCTTGAGGAATAAGCAAAATTTAATTTTAAGTAAGTTGCACCTCCACTTCGAGCCGGTTGGCTGGTAGGTAGGTGGCTCATAATTAAAAGGGACAAATATCTGTCTCTTACCTGGGACTTAAACCCATCCCACCGTAAGTCTGTTATACAACCAACTACGCCACAGAGACTGGCGAGGGATGCAGTGAGGTCAGTTAAGTGAATGAAAGGAAAGTGTGCATTGTGATATCTGCTGTGCATGCTGTAGATAGAATGCAGTGCAGTTTAATATCAATAAACATTCACACACTTAATTTCAGAACTCTGGGGCTGATAATTTACAATAATTAGTACTTTAATGCTAATAAGGAAGTTTTATAGCCACTAATGCGGATATTCTAGGTTACAATTCACGGAAACGTAGACTTGATGCGCTCAGACTTCACTAAATACATTGCTTAATGCTTGCAAAAATTGGCGACATATCAGAAAGTTTCTAATATTGTCACATGTCCCTTTTTAGTAGAGATGTGCAAAATAATTTTTTAGAAGTATTTAAATGCAAAATGCAAATACTTTCTTGTTTTTCTATTTTAAATACAAAATGGTTTGAAATTTAAGTATTTAAATACAAAATGCAAAATACATACTTTCAAAATACTTTTATTGAAATAAAATACATTGTAGGCTACCTACCACACATGTGTTACCATATTTATATATTTATTTCATAGATTTTAACACTACTATTTGTTCAAATAATTCACCCTGCATGTTCCGTCTATGAGGCCTCATAAACATACCACCAAACGAAAATAAACGCTCTACCGGTGCAGAACTTAGTAAACAAGTGTTACATTTTAGGAAAACTTTTTTTGCTGTTGGATACCTATTTAATGAATCTAACCTTGTATCAGTATCTTTTAAATATTGCAGGGTTTCTAAATCAATGGTAGTGTTTCCATTATCACTTGCTACAGAAGAATCAAGTCCTCCACAAACAAATAATAAGATTCATTTTTTCCCTTTTTCTTCTCAGTATTATTATTATGTGCTCTTGAACATCTTCTTGTTTAATTTTTTGGACCTGAGCAACAAACAATTCCTTTATGTATACTCTGTTTTCCCTCGGCACCCATTCCAGTTTGAAAAAAATGATAGGATACGCATGCTAATATGCTTTCTTTAGCTTTCGGTTCCTCCAATTGATAAAATCGTTTAAAACGTTTTTTTTAGGCTTTCTTGTATGATATCTATTAACACACATCAATATTTTGTATTGTCCATTTTTAATTCACTTAATATGCACTGTATTCTCATTAATTCAGGCTGCAGTCGTCCGTAGAAGGTTTCTTTTTCTCCCTCCAAACTTCTAATGCATTCAGCAATAGGTTTTGAACAGCTTAGGTATTAATTAAGAAACTGTATTTCAACTTCTTTAAAAGCAACCAAACCAAGTTTTCTTAGAGTTTCAGTCAGGGTCTCCCTCACGGCCAATATATCTTGAATAGAATTATAATATGAATTCCAGTGTGTTGAACATGGAGAAGTAGGGGATTTTCCATTTGTTTCTCAATAGGTTTCACAAGCTTTTAGAGACCTTGAACACAGATTCCACACAACTTGACATTTTTCCAAGGCTGTATCATGAAATTTCTTGTATGAGTTGCTTTGACATCTCGCCTTGTCTATATTGTGGGAAGCAATTGAATGCAATGTGTGGGTAGCACATCTTTCATGATTAGGTAGTTCATACTCCTCAAAATCTTCAAATGATTCGGGAAATTCTTTCAGTCGTAACACCTCATAATCATCATCATCATCATCATCATCATCAACTTCAATATTTTCAATGTTAGCTGAATCTCTTTCACATATTGTGTCTGTTTCTGAATTAGGTTTCTCATATATTTTTAAGACTTTGACCATATTTGATCCATTGTCAGTAATCGTCTTTACAATTTTTGATAATTTCAAATCAAACTCAGAATGGATGTCAACAATCAGTTCAGCTACTTTATCAAATGTACGAGATCCTTTAAATCTCCTACAATCAATACAATGAGCTGTTACACCCAAATAGCTTATTTTGTATGATGACCAAATATCTGCTGTTGTGCGTACAAAATCAACCACCTTTAAAACTTCTTTAGTTTTTTCCTTGTTTTCCATATATGACTCAGCAATTTTTCTATTGCAAGTACGGTGGCACATAATTTTTGGTGGGTTAGATAATTGCTGAGCACCTTCAATTAGAGCATTAAATGAATTATTTGCCACAATTGATATTGGTGGCATAGTATCAACTAAAAAATTCGCAACCAACTTATCAAAATTAATTAACTTTGGTAAGGTAGTTGGAAGTGTGGTTTGTTTAATTATTTTTGATGTACCTGCAACATCGCCAATAGCAACAGCTAACTTCCTCTTCTTTGTATATTGAGGTTTGAGTTTCTCATACTCCTCTAGCAGGTCAGCATGCCCTTTTCTCTGAAAAATAATACATAATGTGTATAATGTTTATTACCTTACTACCAGCAAAAGTGAAAATAAAAAATATCTGAGTAGGTACTTATGTGGTACTTGGGTCTCAGATCAGAATAACTTTTAATTTTGGACTTACTTTTATATGGTTCAAGAAGTTTGTAGTGGCATTAAGACTTCCTTTCAATGTTTTTGAACATATCTTGAAAAATTGCAGATACATTGGTCTCACTTCCAGCTTCATTTTTAACATCTTTGAAACAGTGCTTTAATATAAATGGAATTGTCTTATTGTCGTCCCTGAAAAAAATTATCATATTACATTATGCAACCTTTCTGTTGTGTAAACAAATTAACACAATTAATGTACCTGTAAATTATACAACCATGCAATATACTAAACTAACTCATAGTAATAAAAGAAATATCGAAGTGATCGCCAAGAACATAACCTAATTTCTTAGAACAAAGATCGATAATAGCTAGAATTTAGATTAAATGAGTGGGTTTGATGGATGAGCTGCGAGTACTTTCGTTAATAAACACATATTTATAATGTTTTACTTACATTTTAAGAGTTAACATCCATCAAACGAACAAAACTAACCTTAAAACCACAAACGAAACAATCACAACAGACAGGCAAGTCGGCGGCGGCGGCGCGGTCAATGGCGTGGGTAGGGATGCAAACGATAAGAGTAAATAAAATATCGATATTTACCATATATATTTTGAATTGAGAAAAATCGATGCTAATTCAAGCTATATTTAATTGATGTTATTTACGAGTAGCAGATGTATTTAAAAAACTGCCGAACACCTAATTTAAAAAACTATTAATTTTTTTCGGAACAAATATCATACGATTTTTCTACGTCTATTTTAAAGTACGTACTCAAATAATATAACAAGCGAAATTATTTTTTTAATAATATTGTAATTTTTATTAGCGAGAAACAACTTGCTGTTCATTTCCGATTTATATATAACACATACCGTGACACCACACATACCTACAAAAGTTTTCAACCAGATTACAAAGAAAAGTCGAAGCTTTTCAATACGACGTTTGCATCCCTAGGTGGAGCGCGTTTGCATTTTCGAATTTTGATTGTACATTTTGGCAATACTTTGGGTGCGTTCATAAAACAATATGCATAGCAATAATACAAAATTTTTAAAAAAGCAAGAAATGCATTTTACATTTTAAAAATAGAAAATATGTTTCTAAATGTATTTAAAATAAAAGACAAAATTATTTTTGTATCTGGGTATTTAAAATGCAAAATAAAAATAGGTATTTTGCATTTTGTATTTGCATTTTAAATAAATGTATTTCAAATAAATCACATCTCTACTTTTTAGTATACCTTCCGAAGGAAATGCAATCACCCGAATGTCTGTGTGGAATGTAACTAATAACATTCAAGCCCTTGAACCGAATTTCACCTAATACGAACCACATATAGAAATTAGAAAGGACATTCGACTTTTACAGTTTTCGATCACGCTGGCTACTTTTTTCATAATGGTGACAATTTTTAAACTTGAGGTATTGTGCAATATCTTGGGAATATTTAACAGATTGAAACCAAATTTGGTACGTTCACAGTACATGTTGTAAGCATTCAATTTAGAAAGCAATAATGTTATTGGTCCGGCATTTCGGAAGACATTACAACATAAAAAAATAAAGATTCACTGCACATCTCGGGAACTACGCAATCGATTCCTGCCAAATTTTGGCATATAAGCAATACTATTGTAAGCCACGCTAATGTAAGCTCTTTAAATCAATTAGGCATTTATTTTTAAATGGTGGCCGTATGCATATTTAAGGTTTATTTGCTATTTCTACCATACGGTTTCACCAATATCGACCAAACTTGTTATGTTAAAAGTACATAGCTATTACAAGTACCAAATGTGTCAATATATATACCCTATTTTGTCAGCCATTTTGTACGATAGTGCCACATAAATATAAGGTTATTATGTCATTTCTCGGGAAAAGTCGGCAGATGCATACCCAATTTTGCAGTTAAATAATACTTTGATTCAGGGAGCGGACCCGCTCAACTAAAGTGGACAAATGTAAAACCGCAATGCAAATTTTGTAGTGGGAGCGAACCCACTACACAGCCTGGGTAATCCCAGTGAAAATAAGTAGAACTTTCAAATTGCTCGTCAGAAGGCAACTGACGAGTTTTGGCGGGCTTTGCCCCCCACTCTGAAGAAGCTAGAAATGCTACCAACCTGGCAACGTACAAGGAATATAAACAATGAAGAAACAATAACCAAGGCAAGGAACCAAGGTAAATAAGACTGTAAATATACGGATTTGGCAATGGAATAATGAACATGAGAATCACATTACAAGAATCCAGACTGAAGGGAGGTTTATGTGAGGGGAGGCGGATAAAAAAGGGGTACACAGGCCTCCCATCCGGCTGCTGCCTTGGAGAGGGATGGATATAGTTAATGTACTGTAGTGCTGCTATGCAGCGGCTTAGAAAAATAGCAGAAATATATACATTAGAATATTTAGAATAACTCCCAGGTTGCTAAGAGAGTCAGGGTGGATGACAGGATCAACCATGCACGACTCACCCTCCTAGCAGCTTGGCAGTAAAATCATTTAAAACAATAATACATCAAATGATGATAGCATTCAAAGTAATAAAAACAGAACAAAAAGTAAAATTTGCGTGGTTCGAGGGAGCCATAAAATAGTTACAAATGATAACCTAAAGGAATTACTTACAACCCGGCATTACCGAGAAAGGGCATAGGCGCGGAGGTGAAAAGAATGCGTTTCTGGCCTTCGGTTGGCCGCGAAAAAAGTGAAGTAATACTAAAGTAAACTGACATAGTTAGTAAGACACTTATTTCAAAATGGCGTCATGCAGACATTTTAGATTACCATGCAATTTCTATGAAACCACACAACAGTTTTCAACTTTACTTTGTATGCTGGCAGTATTTTTCACAACAATCAAATGTGTCTACACAGAGCCTCTTATCCGCTATTTCCAAGGTAATGCTACATAAATAAATAGTTTTCTCATATCTCGGAAAACATCAGACCGATTACTACCAAATTTCGCAAACAAGTGGTACTACGGTAGGCCATGTAAACGGACGTGATTATAGTGGGTCTGACATTTTTTAAAATGGTGGCTAAATACATATTTTACTCTGGTATGCTATAACAACGAAACCAATTTCAACTTACTGTGTGTTTACTAGCAGGATCTATTCCAACAATCAAATGTATCTACGGACAGTCTCTTTTATCCGCCAGTTCGTAAGATAGTGTCACATAAATAAATAAATTTGTGTTAAATCTCGGGATATACATAAGTTGGCAAACAAGTAGTACTGGGGTGGGCCATGAAAAATTAGGGCCTATGTTTTAAGAGGACGGGACAATTATTTTCCAAATTGCGGACATAGCGTAGTATGCCTCATCTACGAAGAAATGTAACCAATTTCAGCTTAACTTTGTATGCTGGCAGTACATATGCAAGAATCAAATAAGCTAATCTGCAAATAGATTTGTCTGCCATTCTGGAAGATAGTACCACATGAGAAAATTGAGCTTTTATGCCATATGTCAAATACCAATCGACCGATTTCCACCGAATTTTGCAATCAATTAGTGCTACAATAGGCCATGTAAACTTACACATTTTAAGTGTGTCTGGTGTTATTTAAAATATGGCAGCCATTAAAATAGTGTATTAGTTGGTCACACTATATTAAACAATTAAACCAATTTCAATTAAACTTTGAATGCTGAGAGTATCAATTAGAAGCATGAAATATGCCTATGGAGATCTTCTTTTGGTCTCGTTTTTGAAAGATAGTGTAATGTGAAAAATAGATCTTTTATTCCATATCTCGGGAACCAATCAACTAGTTACCACCAAAATTATAATACTTGTAGTACAATAGTCCATGTAAACTTACATGATGTAAGTGAAATCAGACTTTTTAGCCTACTTTTTGAAGGAACTACAGGCTTATTAATCACCTGAATGTCTGTCTGGAATGTATGTCCCCCCGTTATAACTTTTAAACCAGTTAACCGAATTTCACCAAACTCTGTCAATGTGTAAAAACATCCGACTTTTATAGTTCTAGATCAGGTGGGGTAATTATTTTGAAAATGGCGGAAAGTTTAAAATTTGGGCCACTTTGTTATATCCCGGGAACCATTTAACAGATTCAAAACAAATTTGGTACATTGACAGTGCATGATATAAGCATTGAATTCAGAAAGCGACAATGTTACTGGTACGCCATTTTGGAACATAGTTCGTCATAAAAAAACAACGTTTTTATGTTATATCTCGGGAACTAAACATAAAGTAATGACAATGTGAGTCATGTTATTATTTGCAATTAAAATGGGCCAGGCACAATTTTTAAAATGGCGGCTGTATAAATATTTTAGTTTCATTTATTATATTTACCTTTTTACCTATTTCGACCAAACTTTCTCTGCTGAAAGTATCTATCATAAGAATCACAGAGCCCCTTTTATCTGTCATTTTGTAAAATAGCACTACATGAAAAATAAAGATGTTATGTCATATCTCGTTACACTATCAAATGTTTCTTACCAAATTTGGCACTCAATTATTACTATGGTAGGTCTTGTACACTAACATGTTTTAGTGGAAAGGTAGTAATTCTTAAGATTGCGGCAGTATAAACATTTTAATTTACTATGCTATATGCACGTAACTATGTATAAAATTGCAAAGTAACACTGTATGGTGGCAGTATCTATTACATTCATCAAATGTGTATACCAGAGCCTCTTTTTTCCACCATTTTGTAAAAAAGAATGTACCACAAGACTAAGTAGAGTTTTGTCATATCTTGGGAATCAATCGTCAGATTCCTACCAAATTTGGCAAACAAGCAGTGGCCCAGACACTTATTTTCAAAATGGCAAAACGTTGGGACACTGTAACATGCCTGACATTGTCTACTTCCACAGTTCGGCGGCGTCGGATTCGTCGATGACTGTGTGCATGCATTCCTTTGTGGAGGATTTCTTCGAGCCTGAACCAGTAACACTCCAGTCTACAATGGTGTGCAAAGAAGTAACACGTCATGTTTTCGGACTAGTCCCACTTCAGTTTGTATTAGAATGATGTTCGCAAACGCATTCGGCAATATCAGAGTGAGCGCCATCTTCAGAAGGCATTAACCAGCAAAATACTGCAATATAGATTGGCGTTATAGTTTAGGGAGCAATTGGGTATCTTAGACCGTATCAGCTACTCCACTTTTCAACAGTAACCACTACACCAGGAGTGTTGAGGAGTTGGATGTCGTACCATTCCTTCAGCATACTCCTGGATCCATATTCCAACAAGAATATTCCAACAAGACAACGCCCAACCGTATGTTGCCATAAATGTCTATGCCGTGTTCATAGCAAGGTTGAAACCCTGGCCTGAATGTTCAACCGATATGTCACCTATATAAAATGTCTGAGATACGGTCACTCGCCAACCAGCTCGTCATTTTCATCCAGCAGCCAATACCGATGAACTGTGCACTTGAGTAGAAGCAGCATGGGAGGCGATTTCCCAGTAACGCACCAAGGCCTTTTTGATTTGATGTTACGGTATGTAGCAGTTACTGTTGCAGCTCATAGACACACCATACTGATTTTTTTGTAAGTAATGTTGTTGCATTGCTTTGTAACTGTTTTGATTCATTTGTAATGCTGTTAGAAATGTGTGTAATTTTTTTTCCATCCGCTCTTATTGTTCCCTCATGGTGTTGCATTTTTCACAGACATGAGTATAATAAAAGTAGTAAATTACTGGACTCGTTTTCGAGATATACAGGGTTTGATTCCCTGTCTGGTCATCCGGATTTTAGCTTTCCATGTTTTTCCAAAATGGCTAAAAGTTAATGCTAGGATGGTTCCTTTCTTCTCCTGATTCTCTGACTGATTTATTCTGTCGGTAATTATAGCACTGTTGACAAAATCTACATCCCTCGTACTTACATTAACATACCTGATTTTAAATAAAGATTCACACATTTTGAAGCATATGTCATATTAAAATTCGCGGTTAATGACTGAAAGTATAACCCGTTCCGTGGCAAATGGCAACAACTGGAATTACAAATAAAAACAGCTGCGACGTCAGCATAAGTGACAAAAGATGGACGCACTAGTAAAGACACGACGTTTTTGCTGCGAAAGTTGAAGATTTATCCACCTTTAGGTTGTGGTGTGTGAAAAATACCGAAATTTGTGCTCAGTGCCTAATTGTTCAATGCATGGTTGTGACAAGTAATCTGAAAAATTAGCTGTCGTTAATTTTTGGTTTTTAAGTTTCATAAAAGGTAAAGAGTTTGCTAGAAAGTAAGTAGATACATGCATAATTAAACGATTATAATGTGCGAACTTTTATTACATATTAATTCCTAGTGT
Organism: Clitarchus hookeri; assembly: GCA_002778355.1. NCBI lineage: Eukaryota > Metazoa > Arthropoda > Insecta > Phasmatodea > Phasmatidae > Clitarchus > Clitarchus hookeri. The sequence continues at coordinate 205,044 of NQII01003702.1, forward strand.
TAGCATTTCCACGTATTAACGCATATACTGGTTTTTACTTATTAAGTGATTATAAAGAAGCAGCTTTGAGAAAACCCAAATACCTTTCGTCGTGTGTATATAAGTTGTTATATTTTAAGACCTGTTTATTCGAGAACAGAGTTGTCTCTTTTGCGGCACTTCCGACACACTGAGAAACACTAATACCACAGTAATAAAACTTTTTCAATTGCAATATAAATAGCAATTTAAATGAAAAATTTCATATAATAGCAGCGATATTAAACTACAACTTTACTAACAGTCTAGTCTGATTCAAACAAAAAAGAGAATGGGTCGGCCGATCTGCAGGATGTTGAGGGCCAGTAATAACAGTTGTGGCCTGACTTACCTTAGGAGAGGATACAATTACTCAAATACATGAAGCATTATTTTCCTTCCAAAATTCTAAACACCATTTTCACAAAAGCAACTTTTCTAATAAATGATATGTTATAATGTGAACTCCGTGATTAGTTTTATTTATTTATTTGACAGCAAAATTATCTAAGTTTACACAACTGCTGGTTCGTGAGGGGAGGGGAGTTGATTACAATACAGGGAAAAAATCGTTAAAAAGTGTCTGATAAATTTATTTCCAAATTTCATATTCAACATACTCATAATACTGTTTGTAGTTTGAAGTATAACACATCAATATGGCTATACAAAATATAGAGAAAATTGTAAGCTCGAACAGAACACTGGAATAGAACAAAGCTGAAAACCCAAGCCTAATATGGTAATAAACCCACGCTGGTAAAGTAAAAATTAAATCAAACATAGAAACAAAATTCAACTTTAAAAATTTAAAGTGTATTAAGTTATTATATATTATCCATGTTTGAAAAATTTATTCTATTTGTTTCAATAGAACATGATACACAAAACTTCCGATTTCCTATGCCATACAATTTTAATTTACAAAATATCTTAAATTCTCTTAACAAGTCGTGACTAATGAGTGATACTTACCTGTCAGTGAATGTGGGTCACCTCCAGCTAGTAAAACACCCTAGGTCACTGTTTATGCAGAACCAATGCTCTCCTTTTCGCCTCCTTGAATAGTCCTAAATGCAATCTAAAATTGTTGTTAATGAAGTTTTGATAATGATGTGGAAGTACTTCCGATGTCCAAGACAAATATCAAGTCGATGATGACGTGCATATACAGAGAAAGAAAGATGTATGTGTGGGTCAGCTGTGAATGCCAAACTTCAGCTGCATATATGCATTTTGTAGCGGCAGTAGGTCCACTGCATGCCATGGGAAAGCAGCCCTAACTGACCCGACGAACGAAGTTATGCTAATTGGCATAAATCATCATTCCTGTACAAATTTAAATTCTTTGTTTCATCCGTACAAATAAGGAATTAATGTAAGACAAATGATTTCATAATTACTATGTCAAACCTGTTTGTTTCAAGGTTATGTGATTACCGTAGCAAACCGCCACAAGCTACTGCCGCTCCTTCTGTTGCCAAGACAGAAATCGCCGAGTCATCAGTAAAACAAGAGACTCATCTTACAGCGTGATAATAACGGCATACATGTTCCATCAGGGACTATTGTGGATAATTGCGGTGCANGTTTGTTTCAAGGTTATGTGATTACCGTAGCAAACCGCCACAAGCTACTGCCGCTCCTTCTGTTGCCAAGACAGAATCGCCGAGTCATCAGTAAAACAAGAGACTCATCTTACAGCGTGATAATAACGGCATACATGTTCCATCAGGGACTATTGTGGATAATTGCGGTGCATCCTGCATGTGCGGACATTGTGACCTGTATGTACGAATGGCATTCCCAGTGCAGAGAATGTGCCCCATGTGAATTGTATGTCATGCTCAGACGGCCTGCCTTGGGGCGTGCTTGACGAGTGTCGTATGCTTGCACACTGGCCGTTAAATGTCTTGTGTGAAATTGTATGCTTTAAGGTTAGTACACATAAGTACAATATGGCGAGCATAATGAAGACAGCTGTATGTACGGCAGTTCCGAGCCGGCTGACATTCTAGCAGATGTGCTATAAAACTTGCTTTCGCCATGCCCACGTGTAATTGTAAGGAAATACGTCACTGTTGGCCGATGAGTTTAAGAAAGAAGAAGATGGGGTGAACTAAAGCTCGCAGTTTTCCAGCCATGTATCATTTGACTACCAGTCACGTTACCATCGATACCGAGTTCTCTCAACGAGTGAGGGATCGCGTGAAGGTGAGAAAATCATGTAATCGTCAAGGGTCGAATACAGGACCTCAAAGACGTTATGGTCTTTAATAAGCTTATAAAAATATTTAACTATTTCAGATTATTTAATTTTTAAAAATTCTTTTTAAAAATTTTTAGATTTTGAAACGTTTTGGATTTAATTTTTGAACTGTGCAGCCTTTGAAAAAAATTGTTAAAATTTTAAATTTTAAGATTTTAAATTTTTTCTTTAAAAAATTTTGATTTTTAGGAATTTTCATGAATTTTAGGATTTAAGGTTATTCCGAGGTCTCCCATAGGTCGTCATGCAATGAACCTGGCCATCATTGAATGTCAAGGTAATTTGGGGATAAAATCAAATCCTCGAACTTCTCGGCCTTGGAGCCCGCAAAGTGGCATTTTTGTGTTACTGGGTACCAAGACTTCAAGCAAACTCTGTGCAGTGTCAAAGAATAATCGAGCCTTGAACGGAAATAAATTTTATTTTAATACATTATACGTTTATTTAAAAACGTCTCTCCGCAAGAGGTTGTTACATTCTACAGTCGACCTTTGTCAAATATGACAGTCAAGTAAATGTTAAGTGATTAAAGTTAATTGTCAATAAAATTTAACCTTAAAACTATTAGCTTGATCATAAATTTTCCCTGTATGTTTAGTTGTACAACCTAATTCGAAGAAATATTTTTACTGGCCGATTATATTTTTTTATGGAATTATACTTGTAACGAATTCAGAACTAATTGATCAAGCCAATGGTTTATATAAAAGCCATCCATATCTGACAATATCTTAAACAATAGCAGCCACAAAAGAACGAACGACAGCAGCACAGATTGTATAGAAGACAGTAACACTAAGCCATTGAGGTTTAATANCATAAATTTTCCCTGTATGTTTAGTTGTACAACCTAATTCGAAGAAATATTTTTACTGGCCGATTATATTTTTTTTATGGAATTATACTTGTAACGAATTCAGAACTAATTGATCAAGCCAATGGTTTATATAAAAGCCATCCATATCTGACAATATCTTAAACAACAGCAGCCACAAAAGAACGAACGACAGCAGCACAGATTGTATAGAAGACAGTAACACTAAGCCATTGAGGTTTAATANAGCAGCCACAAAAGAACGAACGACAGCAGCACAGATTGTATAGAAGACAGTAACACTAAGCCATTGAGGTTTAATAACGTTCTTTATGAAACGTATTAGGTTAGTATCCCTTACACTAAACAAGTTTTCGTTTATTCCTCCATAAACTGGCCTTGAATTGGTTTAGCTTTCTCACAACAGTGTCCCAAAAAAATGTATAATAAAAAGGTAGGTAGGTTTTAAGTAAGGTGATTAGGTGATAACAAAAACACATATTTTAAAGTATCTTAACATAATTTTTTGTAAAATTTAGATATCAAAACTACCAGGTAACACATAATTTGGTCCGGTAGAACATTACATTTCATTAAGTCTTGAAAAAATCCACACCTAGTTTTGAAGGTGGCGTAAACATTTTTGAATATTTAAATATTTTAAATTTTACTAGAATTTGCATGACTGGTATAATCCAGTTTTACTTACCATTTTATTTCTGAATATTATAACACGTGTTACAAGACAACTATAGTTACTTCAAACATCTGTAAACGAGCTGATAACAAAAACGCGAATAAAATAAGTTCTTGATTTCTAAACAAAAGTTGTATTTTCACGACGATTGTGTATAATCTAATTCTTTACATTTCCGGGGAAGGAATCGATTTTCATAATTTTCTGTCCAAATTTTTGTATAAATAATTTGAAATCTTTTTAAAAAAGCAAATGTTTGCAAGCCAAACAATATATAAACATCGTCGCAAAGCTTAGTTATGCCGATTTTCTTGACTCGGTTTGAACATCATTACCGTAATTATTTTCGCTGAGTAAAGTGGAAACTGGTGGCATCATATCCTGTTGTGAGGAACATCGTAATATTTCGCTAACAGTTCTTATATTTATGCTTTTATTCATACGCAGCTCAAAGCGTTAGAATGACATAATATTAGATTGACGTACTTATAACAGGCATTCCGCAACATTAAAGTCATGCGAGGGTCAAGCTGTGACGTGTGTTCCAATTATTAACCGGCCACTCACCGCGCTCAGTCTTGCTAGTTGGGCCGAGAAAAAGAACGAAACTCTACATAATTGGAAACAGTGATATGCCGCGCTGCTTTTTTTCATTAACGATAGGGAACAAATGGACATCAAGTATCATTAAATCCGTAAGACGGCAAACGAATGTAAACAAGTATGTTTCCACCGTGTTCATAGCTGCCTCATATTTTATCTTTTACATATGCTGCTTTAATAGATATTGAAGATTACAGAAAGAATGTATTTCAAAATGTGAAATATGTATGTTAGGACAGTAACAAAACACAAAATTATAGTATCAAAGCCAGATAATTGAAATTCACCCTAGAGAGCTAATCATTATTTTATGATAGAGTGGCCTGAATTTTTGTCTTATAGGCAGGATTTTTACCGACATCGTGCTTTTGCCTAGGGTTTCATAATACTCGAGATAATTGTCTGCCATGTTTTACCACTCCCGCTTTCGTTTCAGTATGCAGCTATCAGCGCAACTTTACATTTTCTCCTCATCCGCTCCATAAAAAAAGAAAAGAAAGGAAATTAATATTCAAATTAAGCTGTCTACCTTTTTTGTCAGGTCAATAGCTTTAACATTTAGTTACAATTTCCGTTAGTCTTCATCCAAGAAGTTTGAAAGTTTACCACGAAAATTCGTCATTTTTGGAGGCTCACTGAAAAAAAAACGTAAGTGACTTGAAAAATGACTTCGATGCTGCGAGGGTACCATTATTTCTGTGTTGACTGCGAACAGAATTAGGTCCTCCCTCATACACGCCTTAGGAGAAAATTTTTTCTTACTGTCCTAACATACACATTTCACATTTTGAAAATAGTCTTAAACGACTATGATTTCAATTATTGTTTGCTCTTTACAAACATTTTTTTGAAAGATGTATGACGTGGCTGCAGCATGGCCGTCATCGTTTGTTATACATATCACACGAAACCTTTCGTGCAAAAAGGGGCGTAATTGAAAAGTTAGTAGTATTACAAGAAGTTAGTGNTCGTGCTTTTGCCTAGGGTTTCATAATACTCGAGATAATTGTCTGCCATGTTTTACCACTCCCGCTTTCGTTTCAATATGCAGCTAGCAGCGCAACTTTACATTTTCTCCTCATCCGCTCCATAAAAAAAGAAAAGAAAGGAAATTAATATTCAAATTAAGCTGTCTACCTTTTTTGTCAGGTCAATAGCTTCAACATTTAGTTACAATTTCCGTTAGTCTTCATCCAAGAAGTATGAAAGTTTACCACGAAAATTCGTCATTTTNAAGTTTGAAAGTTTACCACGAAAATTCGTCATTTTTGGAGGCTCACTGAAAAAAAAACGTAAGTGACTTGAAAAATGACTTCGATGCTGCGAGGGTACCATTATTTCTGTGTTGACTGCGAACAGAATTAGGTCCTCCCTCATACACGCCTTAGGAGAAAATTTTTTATTACTGTCCTAACATACACATTTCACATTTTGAAAATAGTCTTAAACGACTATGATTTCAATTATTGTTTGCTCTTTACAAACATTTTTTTGAAAGATGTATGACGTGGCTGCAGCATGGCCGTCATCGTTTATTATACATATCACACGAAACCTTTCGTGCAAAAAGGGGCGTAATTGAAAAGTTAGTAGTATTACAAGAAGTTAGTGNTTATACATATCACACGAAACCTTTCGTGCAAAAAGGGGCGTAATTGAAAAGTTAGTAGTATTACAAGAAGTTAGTGATATAACTTATGAGCCTGATTTCTTCAAAATGGGTGCAGTTAATTTATAAATAATTTCTTAAAAGATGAGTTGGCAGGTAGAACTTGTCACGTTGAAAGAAATATCATTATATATGAAACCAGAAACATATGCAACAGTATTGAGGCAATCTCAAATAAACACGCGCCTTAACCGGGACTCGAACCCAAATAAACCTCATACCATAAGCTAGTGTGCAATAAACATGGAGGTCGGATTCAAGGATCAAAATCAAATTTAATCAGTCTAATATTTCGATTGATAGGATTAACTAACCTTAAAAAATTTACAGGGCCGTCATTTTGAAAGTAAGTGACTAAGGCACTTAAAACACGTAAGTTTGCATGGCCTCCCATAGCGCAACTTTTGAGAAGAATTTGGTGAAAATAGGTTGTTTAATCCCTGAGATATGGCTTAAAACATTCATATTTTTCATGTAACGATGTTCATAAATGGAAGATAAAAATAGTTTTGTATTAGCACATTCGATGATTACATACTGCTAGTAAACAAATTTAAGCTTAAATCGATTACATAGTTTCGTAGATAGAGCACACTAAGATAAAGAGATTTTATAGCAACAATGCTAAAAATAAGCGTCTGTCATATTTAATATATATGCATGTATATACATATATGGTCTACCAGAGAGTACAACATCTTCTCCCAATTTGGTAAGAAAAGTTGATGGTTTCCAGAGATATGACATAAAAATCTTAGTATACAGGTTGAGTATAAAAGAATATCCCAACTTTGAAGTTCTATAATATCAAAACCAAACAACATACAACCTTGATTGACCAATCAAATGAATCGTGGAACCGTGAAGTTTGTTTNATAATATCAAAACCAAACAACATACAACCTTGATTGACCAATCAAATGAATCGTGGAACCGTGAAGTTTGTTTACAATACATTCATAAATGTTCAATGTGACCACCACGAGCGGGCTGAATGACATCTACGCGATAATCAAACTCGTTCCACACTCTTGCCGTAATTCTCGTTTTGAGGTCATCAATGTTAGCTGGCAATGGTGGACGAAACACTTGATCCTTTATGTATCCCTATAGAAACAAATCGCACGGGGTAATATCCCGGCTTCTTGGAGGCCAGTGATGAAGATCCTGGTCACCAACTGCTCCTCGACTAATCCAGCGTTGCGGCAACGTCTTGTTCAGGTATCCGCAAACAGCTAGGTGCCAATGGGGTGGCGCACCATCCTGCTGGAAAATGAAGTCCCTCACCGCCTCTTCTAACTGAGGAAACAACCACTCTGTAAGCATGTCCAAATAAGGGATTCCAGTAACAGTGGGTTCGTGAAAAAAGAAAAGGGCCGAAAACAGTGTATTTGGATACAGCGCAAAACACATTTACTTTGGGGAAAACGCACTCGTGTTCGGTGGTTTCACGTGGAGGCTCCTGACCCTATATCAGCACGTTGTGCCGGTTCACCTCACCGATTGTATGGAACGTCACTTCATCGCTAAAAATCAGATTAGACATGAAGGCATCGTCTAACTCGTTCTGGGCAAGAACGAACGCGTAGAAATCACGTCTCAGTTCTTTATCCCTTTCGGTAAGAGCCTGTACAAGCTGTAACCTGTAAGGTTAATACAGCAATCGCTTTCGCAACACTGTCCATGCCGTCGGTTGAGGGATTTGCATTTCTTGGCTAACTTGTCAAGTTGATTTTCTCGGATAGCGAATGAACGATTGTTGAATTCGTTGCACATTCTCTTAGGACACACGTGGCCGCTCGGAGTTTTTGCCTTTGCAAAGGCACCCTGTAACACGGAACTGACGAAACCAACGTACGATACTCCACCTATCGGGAGGAAGACGTTAATATTTGCGACGGAATTCACGTTGAACAGTCATAACTGATTCACATTTAGCAAACTGAAAAACACAGAACGCCTTCTGTTGTTCCGTCGCCATCGTGATGCAGACTAACACACAACACACGCTCATAGTTCAAAGACACACTCCTAATGTCATCTCTCGGCACATAAAGGAAACATCAGACCGCCCCCCTCACATTGATATGTCGAATTCGAGCTCGCTATCCTTTCACCACCTCAAACCGAGAGTTACGAATGCCATATGAACCGTAACACCGGACATGCAGACAAGAGTGTGGAACGAGTTTGATTATCGTGTAGATGTCGTTTGGGCCGCTCATGGTGGTCACATTGAACTTCGTTTAATGTGTGTTAAACAATCTTCACGGTTCCACGGTTCATTTGATTTGTCAATCAAGGTTGTAGGTTGTTTGGTTTTGATATTAAAGACCTTCAAAGTTGGGGTATTATTTTATACTCAATCTGTATATTGTGGGACTAACTTACAAAATGGTAGAGAATTGAGGCAATGTATTGACAAATTTGACTGTTATAATAGATACTGGAAGCATACAAAGCTAAGTTGGAATTTTTTTCGTAAATAAGAGATACTGATGTAAACATGTTTATAGCCCCATTTTGAAAATGAGTACATGACCTATAAAAACACATCAGTTTATACCACCTGCTGCAGTAGAAATTGTTTCCAAAATTTGTTAGTGATCCATCAAGTGTTACCCGAATATTACATTAAATCTTAATTTTTTCATGTGGCATATCTTACAAAATGGCGAAAAAAAGATGCTCCATGTAGGAGCATTTGATTGTTTTATTATAATCTGCAAATATACAAAATTATGTTACAATTTATTATATAGTTTCGATTATAAACTGTACTAAGCTAAGATGCCTATGTTCTCACCATTTTGAAAATAAGTGTTTCACAACATTAAAATATGCCATTTTACACTGTAGTACGACTTATTTGCCAAATTGGGTAAAAATCGGCTAATTCTTTCCCAATACATGACAAAAACTTTATTTATTCATATGCTGCTTCTTACAAAATTCTGGACAAAATATGCTTCGTGTAGATACAGCTGATAGTTGTAGTAACTACTGCCAGCACACAGATATAAGTTGGAATTCACTACATGTTTTCGACGATATAGTAATCTAAGCCAAAATGGCTAAATGGATGCCATTTTGAAAATAAGTGTCTTACATACTTACTGTACACCAATTTATATCAACTGCCGTAGTACTTCTTGTTTTTCCAATTTTGGCAGGAATTAATTAATTTTAACATTGATGACTTAATAACTTAATTTTTTCATGTGGTGCTTTCTTACAAAATGGCTGAAAAAGTGGCTATGTGTTGGCATATATTATGCTTGTAATGAATACTTTCAGCATACAAAATTTTGTCAAAATTGGTTAAGTGGTATTGCAGATATATGAAGTAAACCTAAAATATTTGCATGGTCACCATTTTGAAAATAGTACCTCATAAAGTGCAATTACATAAGTTCGGCTGGCATATCATAGTGTTACTTACATGTCAAATCGGGTGAGAATTGGTTATAATGGTTTCCGAGATATAATGTAAAATCTTTATTTATTTGGTAGTATCTTCCAAAATGGCCGAATAAAAACAATATCGATTTCATAATTTAATGCTTTCACGATGTTCTGTCAGCATACAAAATGTGGTTAATATTGGTATAATGGTTCCCCAGATATGACATATCGCCCTAAATATTAAATTGGCCACAATTTTGAAAGTACATGCCCAGCGTGGTCGAAAACTATACAAGGAAGGTTTCCTTGCTAAGTACACTATATGTACACAGATTGGTGAAATTAGGTTTACACATAAAAAAATTGTGGTGCATGTGGTGCTAATAATGGTTTGTGTGGTGCTGATTGTGGTGCCTGTGGTGCTAATTGGGTTGCATGTGGTGCTATTTGGGGTGCTGGTTGTGATACATGTGAGGTTAATTGTGATGTGTGGTGCTAATTGTGGAGCATGTGGTAGTAATTGTGGTTAATGTGGGCGAATTGCGGTGTATGTGGTGCTAACAGCGGTGCATGCGATGCTAACTGCAGAGCATGCAGTGCTAAATGTGGCGCATGCTGTGCTAATTGTGGAACATTCAGTGCTAACTGCAGTGCATGCGAAGCTAACTGTGGTGCGTGCGGATCTANTAATGGTTTGTGTGGTGCTGATTGTGGTGCCTGTGGTGCTAATTGGGTTGCATGTGGTGCTATTTGGGGTGCTGGCTGTGATACATGTGAGGTTAATTGTGGTGTGTGGTGCTAATTGTGGAGCATGTGGTAGTAATTGTGGTTAATGTGGGCGAATTGCGGTGTATGTGGTGCTAACAGCGGTGCATGCGATGCTAACTGCAGAGCATGCAGTGCTAAATGTGGTGCATGCTGTGCTAATTGTGGAACATTCAGTGCTAACTGCAGTGCATGCGAAGCTAACTGTGGTGCGTGCGGATCTAATTGCAGTGCATGAGGATGTGATTGCATTAGCATAGAATTAGCACTGCGAATTTTAGAATGTCTCTTTAAAATATCAGTCCAAGAAACTGATGGTGACTAGGTTAAGTGAAGTCTCACTTGTATACAAAATTTCAGTACACTTATATTTCAGCACAATGCGAAAAACATTGCTAATTATAAATCATTTATTAAGTCTCTACAGTTTATGACAATTTTTCATTTGCTCTATAAAGGGCCATCGTTGATGTCAATATAATTTTAATATGATATGACGACCACCATTACCACCAACCAACCATATTTAATACAATATTATCTAACAATACAGCCAGATATTTTAACGATTACACATTATCTACCACCATTACATAACCTCTATCAAGAAGCAAACCACGCAGCTATCCCTACGAAATATTCCGATAAAGAATTCTATCATGTGAAACCTCGAATACATGAACCGATATAAAATCAATCGTTACACACAGTCCATGACATTAGAAAAGAACCAGCAATACAAAAAATGTCATCAATAGGTCATATCTAGTCATACTCCCCATACCACCAGACCAGCAATTCCCATAGATCATATTGTCCGAACATTCCAACCATCCATTCCTACCAAAATATTCGAACCAAATACTTGACGACAATACCACCATGACATACTTGTCACATAGACAGATCATACCATCACTCCATACAAAATATCCTCACCGATCCTCGCCAATCCTTCTCACCAGTCCTCACAAATCCTCATTAATCCTCTTCCTCAATCATCATAAATCCTCAGAAATCCTCCTCCGCAATATTGACCAATCCTCTGCAATCCTCGGTACACCTCTTCACTTCCTCAACAATCCTCAAATATCCTCAACAATCCTCAACAATCCTCAATAATCCTCCTCCATAATCCTCAGAAATCCTTACCAGTACTCAATAATCCTCCTCTGCAGCCCTCAGTAATCCTCAGTAATCCCCCTCACCAATTCTCAGCAATCTTCAGCAATCTCCAGCAATCCTCCGCAATCTGACTCCTGCCGACTGGCTTTTGCAGACTGACTCCTGCGGAGATTCTTATTTATACTTTTAGATTCATTTCTGCCAGCCTCGCATACCTTGTACAGAACCAGAAAATCTTCTACCATATATATATTTAATGTAAAAAAAAAAAAGCAATCCGAAACAACCCATACACACCATTCGCGCGAGTACTGGTCATGTTGAATGGAAAACATGCAGATACCGAAAAACGCACATTTATTAAGGATAATGAAAATGGGACGAAGAGGTAAAAATCATATTTTCAACATATGAAACATGGGATCACTCGGAGAAAACCCATTTACTCCGCTCGCAATAGCAAGAACTGTGACACAATCAACATCTTGGATGATGTCATGCAACCTTGGCCTAGACTTTTGTCCACCATCACAAAAAAAAAATACAATTATTTAAAAACAATTTTAAATTCAAAATTTTTTTTTAAGACATCAGGTGAATGACTACAGTGGGCTTTGCCCCTCCCCTTCATTTCGAGCTTCGTCGCAGACGAAGCCATGGTCTTCTAATTCTTTTTTTCTGTGAATAAAAAAAAATTCTGAAGATAATTCAAGTTTTCTTGTAAGGGGTATATGTAATCCGAGGCCGTGAACAAAGTTCAAGGTCAAGGTCACACGAACTCTGAGGTTAATATTAGATACTGCATGTTTTACTTGCAATAAACATGGATTTTACCTCCACTTTTAAGGGCGTGTACATCCTTAAGAAAAAGCCTTAGCCTATATGTCATATATATGCATATGTATATATATATATACACACAGTAGAATTCCGATAATTCGTATTGTCAAGGGACTGAATGTTAAATATGAATTATCGAGATATTCACATTAACGGGATTACCAATAATCGGGAGCTAAAAAAGAAAACATACATAATAACGAGATTAATGCAAATTTGCATTAATATGTAATGCTAAACGCATGTCTACATTTTATATATACATATGTACTGTATATATAAATCAATAATTACAGCAATAAAAACACATAAAAAATTTACGTTTAAAAAAATCTGTAATTTTCTTTTGGTCCAAGCCTTGCAGGCGGGTATTGTTAATGGCTTTGTCATAGCAGAAAATACTTCATCGCCAACGTCTCATTTCGCTAAGAAATGGCGCACGTTGTTGATGTATTGTTTAGCCACTTTAGGTGTAATTGTCAGCACATAATCTTCGTCATCCCTTCACCATCAGTGTCCTTATATGGAGCCAAAATTTCGTCATCAGTTAGAATCCCCGCTACCGCTAGGCCATCGTCAAAATGGACGTATTCTTCAAACTTTATTGAATTTTCTTCATTTTGAGGAAGACGATTCCAATTCACAGGGTGTTCTAAGTCTTGTTCAGTAACTGCTGATGAAAGTTCCACCTTCGTGAATCCACAAGCACGAAAACAGTTTTTTATTGTGCTTTCGCTAACACTTTGCCACGCCTTGTGAGCAATGTTCATGGCTGAAAATAAGGTGATTTTATGATCCTTCCCATCCTCGATGCTGTCAAGGAGTTGCATCACTACTTCCTTGCAGTAAAAGGTTTTGAACGTTTTAATTATGCCCTGGTCTAGAGGCTGCAACTTAGGAGAAGTGTTGGCAGGCAAAAACACAATATTAACATGACTGAGCGGTGGGGTATTGTTATGGGCCGTACAATTATCCATGAAATGGAGAATTTTTCGCTGCCTTTTCTCCATATCAGCATTCACTGATCGTATCCATTCCTTGAATAATTCACCCGTCATCCACACTTTTTTGTTTGCACGATAGGTCATCGGAAAAGTTTTTATGTTTTTAAAACATCTTGGCTTGGCTGATTTGCCTATCATGAGCGGTCTTAATTTCTCAGATCCATCCATGTTGGCGGCCAACAATATGGTACACGTTCTTTATTTTTTTTTTTTTCGCCATAACACTTTTGTTCCTCAAAACACATTGATCGGTCGGGGAGACACTTATAAAATAACCCCGTCTTATCGGCATTAAAAATGTTCTTGGGGCCATAAGAATCGATTATTTCTCCCAAATCGTCTTTCTACTCAGAACAAACGTCGGCCGATACACTCGCACTTTCAACACTAAGCTTTTTAAATTTTATGCTGTGCCTTTTTTAAACCTATCAAACCAACCATCACTCACACGAAAGTCTTTAATTCCCATTTTTTTCTGCGAAAACTTTTACTTTTTCTTTTTAAATGTTTCCTCCAACTGGTACATTCGAATTCTGTGCTTGCGCAAACTACTTTTTAAAATTATCTTCTAGTTGTGGATACTCACCAGTCTTAAAACGCAGACTTTGCTATCCGATGTCTGAGAGGCGATTTTGTCCTTGTTCTTCAGAATTGATGTTATTGTGGAAGGAGGAACGTTATAACATTTGGACACGTAAATTTGTTTATCACCTCCGGCCACGGCGTTAATGATTTCTTTTTTTTCTCTAATGGAAAGACACTTATTAGCTCTTTTCGGAGGTATGGCTAAGACCGAACTGACTAACTTTTCACTCGCTCTGCTCCTTTTTACCCTCTCATAACCGAAGACCGGACACCAAGGCGCCTCTTAGTTCTGAGAATCACAGACACATCGCCCCACAGCCTACTCGGCGTCATTACCTTCCCTTCAAACCCTCTTACTTTTCACTCGCTCTGCTCCTTCCTACCCTCTCATAACCCTAGGCCGGACACCAAGGCGCCCCTTAGTTCTGGGAATCACAGACACATCATCATAAATCCTGCTCTGTGTCATTACCTGCCCTTCAAACCCTCCTACATCCCTCAGTACCCTTCCGGTCTTTTTTACCCTGCCCGAATGGCATAATTCTAGAGCTGGTATACAGTCTAGGGTTAAAAACATTACGAGTTAACCAGATTTTTAAGTTGTAAATAAGAATTATAAGACGTTTTAATTGAGCTCGAGCACCAAAATAAATACGAATTATCGAGGGGCCCGGAATGCATTGTTTTTTTACGAATTAAAGGGATTTTCTCAAGGGACCGGCAAATTTG
>NQII01003702.1:220104-236224 GCA_002778355.1 Clitarchus hookeri
GTCTACCTATGTTTTAATAAGGAAACACCTCCCGGAGTTTGTCGGTGATTTTTAGTTACACGTCATATTTATGATTATAGTATTTATAGTGCCGAAATTTTGCCTACATGGAAGTAAGACCCTGACTGAAAACACACAAAAACTTAGTTGCCGTTTTTTTAGGAAGTTATGTTCAGATTATAACATGAGAATGATAAAAATGGTACAGATTAGGTTAAACATAATATTTTTTATTTAACACCTAACACTAAAATTGCTCTCCTCGCATGTGACTTGCAAACTTAATGAGAATTTTTCTTTGTTACCACAGAGAATTTTAATGTCTGATATGTTGCCACACATTTTCTTTTTAAGGAACGTTGGTGACTTTCGACTTAGATTATTTCTAGTACGTTTATTAATGACAAGTCGTCACATCTTAAGATAAATAACATTAAGAATCATTACTATATTTGGGATTAGTTTTTCTTTTTAAGAAATGTGACATTCTTTTATAAAGATACTTTGCTATTTCTTTTTCCATATGTGTAATGCAACTTCGGGTAAAAATTTCTTTATAATACCTCTTAAAATAATGAAGTCATCAAGAATGTCTAAACATCAATACTTCTTAAATAATAGCTACCTGTCAGATAAACTGTATGGCAATTAAGCACTAGACACCCTTAGTAATGTACTAGGATATTTTGTCACGTTTGTATGCTATGGGTCAACTTTTGGCTGCAAATCATGGCCTTCGAGGAGATTTCAACCAAATTTGAGGTAGGTTTCTGCAGAAATCTGATTTCGTTCTACCCATAACATGGTGATTTTTTTTGTGCTGTCTTTTGGGCCATAGGGCCTGGCTTTTACCCGGTGCTTCAAGTTATCAAAAATACTTTCAATAGAGTATTCCACTCGTAGACTTTAAACTACTCGGTAGAGCCTTTGGTTTATGGACGTTTGTTTTGTCATGCTGAAAATTTAATTGGCTATGTACAAATTATTTCCTCTGTGTAGGTGCTGATGAATTATTCAAAATTACTTTATAAGGGTTAGCATTAATGGAGCTAGCCATCAACCGAACGGACAAAGGCCATGCCAGAAAAAACGGGACTATACCATAATTCTTCTTCCTCCGAACTTCACTGTGGGAACATACAGTCCGGTAAGCAGTGTTTACCAAGCATTAGCCACAACCCACGTGTCCATATGATTGTCAAAACTCACAGTGTTATCCATCAATCCACAAAATGCCCCCTACATTGTTCTATTGGCCACAGGCAACATACTTTGCACCATTGTAAACGACGGGCATTATTCCTTGCAATGAAATTAGGATAACAGATCACAGCTTGTCAGAGGAATCCAAGTGTCTCCACATCAAAACAAAGTGAAGACGTTCCCTATAACAAGTCTAAAGACTTTGGCAACAAACGTTTGCAACGAAGCCTTATGGTTTGACTTCACAATTCGTCACAGTCTTCAATGGTCCCTATCTATTCATCTTTTTGGCTTACCAGGAATATATTTGGTGTTGTAACTCCCTCACGTTTCTATTTCACCACTAACACACCCATTATTTTATAAGGTGTCTGTAACATGCCTTACACAAGTAAACGCCATTTAATGATAGAGATTTAAAACTTAGTACATTGACTTCTTTAGTCGGCTCGGAGTAAATCGATGTTGGAGTGAGTGAAGAGTGAGTAAAGAGATTTAAGAGGGGACTTAACAGCGATGTCTTGAGAGCGGATGAGGGGGATTGAGGTGAGTATGGAGCAGCGCCGAAGTGAAAGGGCGGAGGATGCCGGAGATCCCCGAGAAAACCCGCCGACCAGCGGCATCGTCCGGCACGATCCGCACTTGCGAAAATCCAGAAGTGACCCGGTCGGTGATTGAAGCCGGTTCGCCTTGGTGGGAGGCGAGCAGGCTAACTGCTCATCCACCGCTGCCCTTAAATCGGTGATGGAGTCATACAATAATTTACTTATTATTGATAATAGTAAAGGTTCGACTGATTGCTTTCGACAGTTTCCATTAACTTAGCAAATTAATGTCTGGTGGCTTTGCAAAATGAGTTTCTGTATAATGCTTGAAACCATGAATGCTGCAACTGCATGCCCGTCGTAGCCACGACAACTAAAACTTTTAATGAATTTCATATACTGCCTTCACACACTAACAGATACTCCCGTCCTGATTTATAATCATGCGTAGGTATTATCAAAATGACACGTTTGCCTCATTCCCCCTTGTTTCGCTTCTTCTAGCAGTGCCTTCATGCCATGCAAATTTTTAATATTTTGTATACAGAATTTTCATCAAATTTTTTAGGTTCAAATCCGGAAATACTGAACATTATTAGGTTATTTTATTGTGTAATGCACAGATATTCGTGCCCTGTGGCTTACCTTGAAAGTATCCTAATTCTTCTGCAAACTTGAATAGTTTTTTTTATGCAGCTGTGGTTTCAAAAGCCTGTTAGTCAATATTTGTGACAAAACTATATATTTTCATTTTAATAATGTTAAGTGTTATTTTATAAATATCATTTTCCTGCAGTTTTTATAGAAAACCAAATAAAGCAAACAAATATTTTACAAAATTATACAAATTCAGCATAATATTAAAAAATATATATATCCTTACAACTTTTTAAATACATAAATTTATAACAAATAACAATCTTTAGAATATTTTCGATATAAATATAGTATTAATGAACCGCAAAGAAATTAAAATTCGTTGAACTTTTTCAAAGTTTCAAGATATAGCAATTTATAGCATGCATGGGGCTGCCATGTCGATGACAAGGTAAAGGCATTACAGCAACTTTGATTGCAAGAAGAAGCGAAATTTCATAAAACTTATGAACTGAAATTTAATGACTCCAAGCAACAAAGATAAGATTAAAAAGGCAAAAGAATATGTTAGGCAAACATATGATGAAAGAACATCATACACAGCAGATAAATCCACTTCAGTATAGTCAAAAATGAAATACTTAACGAGAAATTCCCACAAGTTTTTCTTTACTGATGGGAAAATTTTTCACTATGTAAATTCAAAACTAATCGAAACAAAACATCACTACATTTCGAAGACAGGAGATAAAATACAAGCTGCTAAATTAGCAGAAGAAGACTTCATTGCACGGTAACGTAAGTACCACTTGATCTGCTTGTTGGAACTTTGCAATATACACAGAGATGACAAAAGTAATGGGATAGCAATATGCAATTATAAAGATGGTAATAGTATGGCGTACAAAATGTATAAATTGGCAGTAAATTGGTTCGGATTTCTTTTGTAGTCAAGTGATTCATGTGAAAAGGTTTCTGATGTGATTATGGCCGCACGACGGGAATTAACAGACTTTGAACGCGGAATGGTAGTTGGAGCTAGATGCATGGGACATCCCATTTCGGAAATGGTTAGGGCATTCAACATTCCGAGATCTACAGTGTCAAGCGTGAGTCGAGAATACCTCATTTCAGGCATAATCCCCCACCATGAACAACGCAGTGGCCGACCGCCTGCACTTAATGATCGAGACCAACGATGTGTGCGAAGAATTGTCAGTGTTAACAGACAAGCAACATTGCGTGAAATAACCGCAGGAATCAATGTGGGACGTACGACGGACGTGTCCGTTAGGACAGTGCGGCAAATTTTGGCTGTACTGGGCTATGCCAGCAGAAGACCGACTCGAGTGCCTTTACTAACAGCACGACATCGCCTGCAGCGCCTCTCCTGGGCTCGTGACCATATCGGTTGGACCCTAGACGAATGGAAAACCGTGGCTTGGTCAGATGAGTCCCGATTTCAGTTGGTAAGAGCTGATGGTAGGGTTCGAGTGTGGCGCAGACCCCACGAATCCATGGACCCAAGTTGTCAACAAGGAACTGTGCAAGTTCGTGGTGGATCCACAATGGTGTGGGCTGTTTTTACATAGAATGGACTGGGTCCTCTGGTCCAACTGAACCGATCATTGACCGGAAAGGGTTATGTTCAGCTACTTGGAGATC
Organism: Clitarchus hookeri; assembly: GCA_002778355.1. Classification (NCBI taxonomy): domain Eukaryota; kingdom Metazoa; phylum Arthropoda; class Insecta; order Phasmatodea; family Phasmatidae; genus Clitarchus; species Clitarchus hookeri. Next base: position 224,115 of record NQII01003702.1, read on the forward strand.
ACTTGCAGCCATTCATGGACTTCATGTACCCAAACAATGATGGAATAAAATACCTACTGTTACGCGGTACAGTGCGGGCCACAACTGTTCGCGATTGGTTTGAAGATGAAGAACATTCTGGACAATTCCAGCGAATGATTTGGCCACCAATATCGTCCGACATGAATCCCATCGAACATTTATGGGACATAATCGAGAAGTCAGTTTGTGCACAAACTCCTGCACTGGCAACACTTTCGCAATTATGGACGTCTATATAGGCAGCATGGCTCAATATTTCTGCCGGGGAATTGTCAAGTTGCAAAAGGAGGTCCCACTTTTGTCGCCTCAGTGTATGCAGGCCTCAGTGTTCCTATGCTGAAAAATGTTACAGGCAACAGATGGCCTGTCTTCGTATTGGGAAAATAAAAGCAAATGCTGGGAATGATTATCCTGTTATTTAAATACCTGCTTTAATTGATTGCTACATTTCGTATGTAGAAAATCCGTTTAACTACATATTAGGCGTGTTTATAATATTAAAGATTACCATACTCGGCCTAAGTGTGGCAATTGGATGAAGTCTGGTGCAGCAAGGGACATCAGCGGAGAGGACGGATGACGGCATAGAGTGCGAGAAGACTGCAGAAGAGTGTTTGTGCTGTGTAGACGGACTGGAGGGCGTGGTACCCGACGAGTAGAGGGCTAATGTGCATGGGGATGCCCAGAGCACTTTATAACATTCCAGACCTTGACAGAACTGATGTTGCATGCCATCACTTCGACACAGGGGATGCCAGGACCATAAAGCATTAATCATTGTGACTACCACTATCTTTACATGAGGTGGTTGATAGAGTTCTGGTAGAGATGAAAGAGTTAGATATGATACAGTCATCAGTCAATCCATGGTCTGCTCCCCTTTGTATTTCTTAAAAAGTATGATGGTGCTATGATATTCTGTGTTGATTACTACCAACTTACTAAAGTGACCAAGAAACATTATTATCCACTCCCAAGGAGAGATGTTAGACTGACAGCCTTGCGGGTTCACAGTGGTTTTCTACTTTGGACATGAAGTTTGCGTACTGCCAATGCGAGGTGACCCAGAAGACAAAGAAAAGTCTGTATTTTGTGTCCAAAGTAACCTGGCAGTTCAAGGTTATACCATTTGGCTTCTATGCAATGACCTTGCCACATTTTAATAACTGATGGAGAAAGTCCTCCCCTTCTNCAAGGTTATACCATTTGGCTTCTATGCAATGACCTTGCCACATTTTAATAACTGATGGAGAAAGTCCTCCCCTTCTAAATGTTCCAGGTGTACCTAGATGACACCGTGGTCACTGGAAGAACATGTGAAGAGCACTTGATACACCTATACTCTGTGTTTCAAAACGTAGCTGCAGCCAACCTGAAATTAGTGACTAAGATATGCCACCTTTTCCAAAATAAACTAATTTTTCGGGCCATATTTTGTCGGCCCATGGGACTGAAACAGACNCTAAGATATGCCACCTTTTCCAAAATAAACTAATTTTTCGGGCCATATTTTGTCGGCCCATGGGACTGAAACAGACACTGAGCAGTCCACAGCAACAAAATATTGGCTTCCACCAACTGACAACTTAAGTGCGAAGTTTTATGGGCTTACATGCGTACTACCATCGGTATGTGCCCGGATACACCACAATCGTAAAGCCTCTGCATGAATTGACTCAGGTCAAAAGAATATTTTGTTGGACCTCTGAGTTCGAAGTTGCTTTTAATAAGGTAAAAAAAAACTTTTCTGACACCTCTTGCTGAAAACTCGTCTAGCCAAAATGCTCTATAGGCCTTGCTTTGGCAGTACCTGCATATACTGAGTGTCGGGATCAAGACAGGTTTTGCCCTTTTGCTCCATGTGAGGTTTCTGTCCTCGCTGAGTTGGCCTTAGGACACCTACATTAACATTTGACATATGTACTGCCACAGTCAAACTCCCTACCTGGCAGTGCGAGGGCATATGCAACCCTAGTATACGCTCCAATGCCAGAAGGATGCCAGACAGCCTTGAAAGCTAGGTACTAGAAAAACTGGGACGAGGGGGATGGGGCCCAACATCACATGCTACACTCAACCAAGTAAGTACGTGCTGGGCTACTCAAATAGAGAGGGGGAATTTATTCTGGATTCTGATGCTAGTGATGTAGTCATCGGTGTGTTGTGTTGTATCAAATACAGGATGAAAAGGAGAGGCCACTGGAATACCTAAGTAAGGTACACATAGGCCTAACAGNGTTGTGTTGTATCAAATACAGGATGAAAAGGAGAGGCCACTGGAATACCTAAGTAAGGTACACATAGGCCTAACAGAAATAACTTTGTGATATGCAGGGATCTTCTTGCAGTGGTGAAGGCAATAGCACATTCTCACCCATTACTTTAGGGCAGATACTTCATCCTAAGAACTGATAATGCCTCATTACACTGGATACTGGATTTCAAGAACCTCGAANACTTTAGGGCAGATACTTCATCCTAAGAACTGATAATGCCTCATTACACTGGATACTGGATTTCAAGAACCTCGAATTTCAAATAGCCCAGTGGATACAGCACATGGAAAATGTGACTTTGAAATACATCACAGGTCTGGATGTCTTCACAGCGATGTGGATGCACTTTCCAGTAGAATATGTGAACCATTATGACATTATTGTCAATGCTAGGAGATAAAGGGTGGTGTATCGTGGAAAGCAAGCAGGACAAGAATTCAAGGCTCGATATCTTGCGATGGGTAACCTAGATGGGGCGATAAGAGCATTAGAAATGATCAGCTAACTGACAGCACCTTGTGTCCAATATTGGAGTGAAATGTAGCTGGGTGTCTACCAAGAAGGGAGGAAATATCCAACCTAGGCCCAACTGTCAAGGTTTATTGGGCACAGTGGAATTCCCTTGTACTGAAGAATGGCGTATTTTAAAGGAACTATGATAGTAATGACAGGAAACAAAGTCACTTACAATTTAACTTACCACAGTTGCAAATTCCAGAAGTGCTAAGATAACTGCACAACACAACAGCAGGTGGTTACTTCGGTGTAAATAAAACCCTCGACATAGTTCGACTGAGATTCTATTGCCTACATTATCGGGAGTATGTTGAGAATAGGTGCCATATGCATGATGGTTGTACCGCGAGGAAGAGCCCGATGATAAACAGATGGGGTCCCCTTCAGAAATGTAATGTTGGGGCCCCATTTGAGAGGATAGCAGTGGATATTATGGGACCACTACCAGTCACTGGGAGGGGGAATCGGTACCTTCTGGAAGCACAATATTACTTCGCAAAGTGGCTCGAGGTGAACCAGATCCAAACCAAGAGGTGTGCATTGAAGATAATGCACATGTAGAGCATGTTTTCTCCAGGATTGGAGTGTTATTCGAGCTTCATTCTGATCAAGAACGAAGTTTTGAAGCAACTATTTTCGAAGAGGTAACAATAATTTTAGAAATGAAAAAAAATTGTACCAGAGTGTTTCACTCTCAGTCGGATGGAATGGTCGAGAGGCTAAATCGTACCCTGGAACTGTACCTGGCGATCTTCGTGGAAAACAACCAGAAGGATTGGGACTCGGCAGTCCACGAATAAACAAGGGTAACACCTTCAAGGATACTGTTTGGGAGAGAGCTGCAACTCTCTGGTGGCCTGCTGTTTTGATTTATAGTGAAAGAAGAAGCAGCCATCCCAAAATATTTCATCATACTACATCAAAGGTTAGTTGACATCCACGAGATTGCCTGGTGGATCCTTAAAATTAACAATGACAGAATGAAAACACGATATGGCTGGAGAATGCCTGAAGATATTTTTCACGAAATCAAGAAATACAGCTGTTGTGGTTGTTCAGGCCCCTAAAGGCTGAAATGATATTGCTCAAAGCTACAGAAATGTTGAGGAGGCCCATACAGGATCCTGAATCAGATCAATGAANAAGGCTGAAATGATATTGCTCAAAGCTACAGAAATGTTGAGGAGGCCCATACAGGATCCTGAATCAGATCAATGATATCTACAATAAATTTCGACAGGGCTCTCGGGCGAAGTGTAAAGTGATCTACATCGACCGACTAGCACTCTACAAAGGTCGAGAAGTTGGAAAGTATGTTCGGGACAAAAGTACTAAAGGAAGGGGCAGTGTTACATGCGGACTCCATCACAGGGCTTGGACTCTTATCACTCGGCCCGGGCACTATGTTACCTGGTTATAAGCCATCCAAGTGCTGTCAAGNATCACAGGGCTTGGACTCTTATCACTCGGCCCGGGCACTATGTTACCTGGTTATAAGCCATCCAAGTGCTGTCAAGAGTGACTTGTCCCTCCCCAGGCACACCCACTCATCACTAAGTCGCCTTGCCTGGTGGTCAGGGGAATGATAGACAGCCGACTGGGCTGGCATCTAGCCCCTCATCCTCCCTGCCCGAGGAGTCGACGACTTGGGAGGGTGAGCAAGAAATTTCTGGCCATTATGCCCCTCGACACAAAGGGGCATTTGGAGAAGTTTGTGGGTTATGGCCAACGACACTTTAAATATCCTTGCAGCCAGATGATCGTGAGTATTTATAGTAGCCATCTAATTGAAGTGCGGCGATCGAACGAAGTCTGGTGTAGTCACAGACATCAGCATAGAGAATGGACGTCGGCAGAGGGTGCGATACGATGGCAGACGAGTGTTTAAGGGGTGAAGATGAACGAGAGAGCATGGTACCCGACGAGTAGAGGGCTAATGTTCATGGGGATGCTCAGAGCCCTTTAGAACATTCAAGACTAGTGGAATGTGGACTTAGTCAATGTCGGGCTCCATGAATGTGCGATATGGACTTTATTGTAAATATCGAAATTGTCAAACATGAATATTAAATATTTAAAAAAAAACAGTACGTTTTGATACACTGCTTATTGGGACTGATTTGAGTTAGCTGATTACATTAATGTCTTTGAGGTGTTTGTTAATTGTATTGATTAAATTGATTAATCGTAAATATTAAGTGATAGCCATATATTGTGAGATATTAAGTGGGTAGTATTTCCTTTATAGTGTTTGTAAATAAATCAGGAAATTTATATTAACACTTTCATTTAATTAATACCTCCATCCCTTTAAGTATCTGGCTAAGCCCACGGATTTGGAGAAATTGTAACAATAATTTGAAATAGAGATACCGCATTAGTTCCTTCTGTAGTAGCTTTTCATAGCCTATATGTAGACCTATGAGATCACTTATGTCCGTGTGTTTTCGAATGACATGTATCTCGGGTCGGGCGATNCATAGCCTATATGTAGACCTATGAGATCACTTATGTCCGTGTGTTTTCGAATGACATGTATCTCGGGTCGGGCGATTCCGAAATTTTATCCTGAACCCGAATCACTAGGATCTGACCTGACCCATTTACAATACAACCTATCCTTGCTCGAACCCGAAAGCGACATGGCTCGGGCCGGGCCTCCGCTATTACTTGCGGTTTCGGGCCGGATCGGGCTGTGTGCATATTTCATTTGTATCAGGCCAGGCTCCAATCGGGCCGATTTTTGTAGAGCTCTGACTCGAGTATGAAGGGACAGGAATCCAGACCACACTATTGAACAACACACAACCAGAACTGGTTGTGCGACTGTGTGGGAAGTTATTTCCTAGGATTTTCGGTATTCAGTTATTGATTTAGGGAAAACAATGCACAGAGTTACATTAAAAAATTCTGTGGCCTCATTTTCATTCATAAATGGCTTATAGACAGCAGACAATTATACAACATAATAGTGCCCGAATACCTATAGAACAGGATACCCAGGACTGTCTTCGTGTTTTCGACACCCTTTTATGGTCAGACAGTCCAGATTTGTCACCTACACAACATGTCTGGAGCTAGCTGGGATAACATCTTCAGCCATCAATTGCTCAGCACAACTGGAGTGGCAGTTGCAATAATACGAGACTATATATTCATTATGATTACATTATATGTTTGGATGGTTCCATGCTGGACTATATCGCCACAATTAGAGGCGGTGCAACAATGCACTACCAAACCCTAACGTATTTTTAAAATGAACAGTTTTGCCTGAATAAATGGTTCGTTCGTCTTGTTGCTATAATAAGTAACTTGAGCGTTGTTTCCATTGCCTGTATCAAGTCTTATTTCATTTCGACATTGAAAATTTGGGACTATAATTTTGCTTCCTACGAATATGCTTTGTTTAATATTTCGAGAACCACTGAAGATATAAAAAATCCCACTTATTAAAAAATTCTTTATTTTCCAACGCCTTTGCAAAGCATGATTGTATTGCCAAAATGCATGTTTATACAACTGATTCCTGTGAGTCAAAATTCGGCACGGAAATTTAGTTGTGTTTGCTAGAGTCTGAACAAGACACTGATTTACTAGAAACAATTTTTTTTCTTGGTTTATGCCATTAGTGTAAAGCATTTTCCGGTAATGTGTGTGCTTCCAGCATATACTCATTTAAATTAGTATAATTACCTGTGTGTCGAAATATCTAGATTGTTATAAACCTGTGTTTAAAAAGTCGCGAGAAAAGAAATTTTGGAGGTCGAAATCTAGGAACTGAAAAAGCAGGCTAAGGAATGAGCAGAGTACATTCTTTCTGGGAAAAGAAGACAAATAATTAAGGAATTCGAAAAAAAAAAATAGAAGCATTGGTAGATGAGGATATTCACAACAGGTGCCCCAAGCCTACTGGAAATTGAATGGGAGGAGTGACCTTAGAAGTTTGGGCAAATACCACGTAATGGAGAATTACAGTACATGAAGAGGGGATTTAATCAAACTTCGAAAATTCCTGTCAAGAATGAACTGGGAGACATACAGTAAGAACACTCCCAGGGGTGCAATTTGTCATTCTGAAAGTGGGTTTCTGTGGTTAGTTCAGTGGTGCTGGAAGGACTCAGTGGTCAGACATCAGTCAAAATGTAAAAGTGGATCTGACTGGCTGCTTTGGTAGGGGCATAACAAGAGAATACTTGAGAGAGAATTCTGATTACTGGGCTGACAGTNACTGGAAATTGAATGGGAGGAGTGACCTTAGAAGTTTGGGCAAATACCACGTAATGGAGAATTACAGTACATGAAAAGGGGATTTAATCAAACTTCGAAAATTCCTGTCAAGAATGAACTGGGAGACATAGAGTAAGAACACTCCCAGAGGTGCAATTTGTCATTCTGAAAGTGGGTTTCTGTGGTTAGTTCAGTGGTGCTGGAAGGACTCAGTGGTCAGACATCAGTCAAAATGTAAAAGGGGATCTGACTGGCTGCTTTGGTAGGGGCATAACAAGAGAATACTTGAGAGAGAATTCTGATTACTGGGCTGACAGTAAGGAACATAACGATATACATTTAAAGAAACTGGAAAAATTGACTGTATAGTGAGGGGCACATTCAAAGGGAAATGAGAGGAAAGAGAAGTATACCCTATTATAAAAATTATGAGTCTGTGGTAAAAAAAATTGTTCGCATCCCAAAGGTAAAATTATAGGGGAAAAGTGAGCGTATGTTGTTATGAAGTAAGTAGGGTTAAATGTGGGATGTTAGTAGTTAAAAGTTAGTGAACACGTTGCACAAATCAATGGCTTACCAAGTATTCGATCATGAAACATAGTTGTGCGAAGCTAACGGCCTCAGCCGTGGAGGTCGCTTACGCCACGATAAATGGTCTTCTTTCCATACATATGGAGCTTCGTTATGTTTGCGTCGGCAGTACCATTCTGACAACCGCAAATGACACAGATGCGATTTCTCAAAACAGCAAAAAGGGGCTACCGTGATACAATAGGTATTCCACTCGCTTCCCAACATGGTGACCCAGGCTCGATTCGTGTAGTAACACTTCATTAGTTTTCCGTGGTCCCTGGATTGGATTCCCAGTCCACCCGTATTGACTTTTCTTTTGTTTGTTTTTTCGAAATTACTAAAGGCGAATGCCAGAATGGTTTATTACTACAGACAGTGGCCTCCCCCCCCCCCNCGGTTCCTGATTACATGGGGACATGGTTCCTTCTCTAATGACGCCATTGTCATTTACATTCCTTTGTGTATCACTTGACCTCTCTTTTGCTTTATATCAGTACTACTAATATGGGCAGATTTTATATTTAAATATACATATTATTTATTATCAAGGCTTCTGAGTTGTTTAAAAAATTAAAAACTTTACCGCGGTGATACTGAGGGCTGATTGGTTTCACAGCTGAAAATATAGCAGTTACATTAAATACGTTGGGATTTGATGAGTGTGTGCATAACTAGTATGTAGCACTGGAAGTGGCTAACCTTCTGAACGCACGTTTATGGGCGTACGTTTCCATTTTGTATTTTACATGGCAGCACGCAGATTATGTTTTCGGGCCAAAATTTGTCGTATCCTAACCGAAGTTGATTGGTAGNTGTATTTTACATGGCAGCACGCAGATTATGTTTTCGGGCCAAAATTTGTCGTATCCTAACCGAAGTTGATTGGTAGTGTTTTGTCTGAAGTGATCTTTGCTTGCAACAACATGCCAACACAAACTCGTAAAACTGCGAACTTCCAAGTCTACACATGCCGTTCGCAGAGAATTGGTTTATGGCGAGCAGTGTATAGGGCGACTATGGTTTCAGAACTTTCTAATACAATGACACTTTCACTACCAGACCACATACTTGCGCGCGTGACAATAAAGGTGTTTAAATAGTTTACGAATTTAATATATTTCACATATAATAGTTTAACATTGTGTATTTCACCAGCACCATTACATATCACAGAAGAATTGCCTACCTGCGAGCTGTCGATTTGGGTCTATATTTNTGTATTTTACATGGCAGCACGCAGATTATGTTTTCGGGCCAAAATTTGTCGTATCCTAACCGAAGTTGATTGGTAATGTTTTGTCTGAAGTGATCTTAGCTTGCAACAACATGCCAACACAAACTCGTAAAACTGCGAACTTCCAAGTCTACACATGCCGTTCGCAGAGAATTGGTTTATGGCGAGCAGTGTATAGGGCGACTATGGTTTCAGAACTTTCTAATACAATGACACTTTCACTACCAGACCGCATACTTGCGCGCGTGACAATAAAGGTGTTTTAATAGTTTACGAATTTAATATATTTCACATATAATAGTTTAACTTTGTGTATTTCACCAGCACCATTACATATCACAGAAGAATTGCCTACCTGCGAGCTGTCGATTTGGGTCTATATTTNTTGTGTATTTCACCAGCACCATTACATATCACAGAAGAATTGCCTACCTGCGAGCTGTCGATTTGGGTCTATATTTCTTTCGAATGCTGGAGATAACTGTACATTAGAGATATCTATAGTTGTTTTTCAGTTTGTTACACATTTCACCACACGATTCTTCGAAGCTTAACTTGCACTGCAAGAAATGTATTCATACTCGCTGTTTTCACTTTCGTGGTGTTTTTTCGCCTTCCATGTGTCATTCATTAGAGAAAAATCAAGTCTTTCCGCCTATGCGCTACTTACGGGAATGGCAATCAATACCACACACAAATAAATTATTTGTAAATTTACCATATCAGTGTATAAGTACAGTGACAAAGCGCGAATGGAAATTGTTTTGCCACAAACGCATAATAACGTTCCTACAGTTGCTCAGGAAAGAGTCAAATGCGTAAGGAAGCCCCCAACTTTGTATAGTAGCAATGCTAAACATTCCCATATTTTCAGTCCGACACGTAGTACTATTTCCATACACTGCAAAGGTTAAAAACATCCATTAGAGTTTAGGAAGTTTTTTTGCAGTGTTCTGTAATTTTGAGACAAGTTGTGAAGAGTAAAATATCCTGTGAAGGTATTTTTAACTATTAGTTTCCAACAACCCCAATTTATGCCGAAAGACTAATAGGAGTCTACCTTACATACGAGGCTAAGATAAATTTTTAACGACACGCATATCCGTGGTTTACGCGCGACTCGAACACTGAACCACCGATGTCACAAGACTAATTAGCTGTGTCGGCCACAGAGGTCATTCATTTTACTACGAATTAAAAGTGTACGTAATACGTATCCTTGGTTTCATAAGCTTAAAATCACAACTACTCTTTCAAGTAATGTTTCTCGAATATGGAAGTTAAAAGAAAATTCAAAACTTTCTGGGGCACTAGGACGTATCGTCGTATCCCAGATAGTTATGCCTATACTAATGTCACAATTTCGCCTCCAACTTTGTGATAATATTTGCACATAGTACACACCGCATGGATGACGTCGCCAAACGGAAGTGACTGGACGCTGTCATGTGCTGATAAAGTGGACGGGGCGTGACGTCAGTGTCGGCAGAACACAAGCACATTCCGTGATGATTCAGGTTGATAATGTTTGTGCGGAACCAACAGGCTCTCGTACAGAATGAATGTGAGTCTACCAAAGTCAAGTGTAAGTTTTAACCACATCATCACAGACACCATGACTTACTTGCCTATCTGTACAAATGGTACGTGTTAATAGTTGTAAAAATGTTCAGCAAAATTTTTATAAAGCTTATTTTTACTAAAGAAGGATACTACGGAAATCGTGGATATAAAGAGCGTTTAAATCTGAAGTATACACATTTATACATTTCCTATTAGTTCGGCATTATTTTTACGTATTGTGATAAGACCGGCAATTGGGACACAAGCCCATCGCCCGAACCACAACACAAGGAACCCATCCAACGGGTCGGAAGGCCTGGGAGTTTGTTATTCAACACACGCCCAATATTAAAGCTGGGAGCGCGGCGGAAACCGTCTTTTGTCCTCGGTCACCAAGTTGAAGACGTCAAGAGATGGAGTGTGCCTACCGCCGTAATATGTCTACAGTTATTAGCCTTCGGAGCCGTGATTTAGGCGAAGACGTTCTATTTAAATAGCATCCAAACTAAATAATGTTCCGTGACTTAGTTCAATTATATTTATATTTTATTATCTCTCTCAGCTCCTTCGATTTAATTTATATTTCATGTTACGAGTTGTAACTAATATTTAAATAATACAACGATAACCTAACCTGCCTACTTCGTTCTATCTCTAAGTACTACGCTTCCCTTAACTAATTAAATGTAAAATTTTAAATAAACATATATAATTTTTACACTGGTGCAGGTGCTGGTCTGTTCCAGCCTCTCGTAGCCAAGTGAAATAACAACTAACCTCCTCTCCCAACTCAAATAAAAGTAGCCCACCCACCCGCGCTTAGAACATTTTCTAATAGTAAATAAATGAAGCCATATCTAAATTTTAACAACAAAACTTACCCGTAATTCAAATTACTTAAATTTGATAAATAATATAATCCATTAAAGAAGTNCTAAATTTTAACAACAAAACTTACCCGTAATTCAAATTACTTAAATTTGATAAATAATATAATCCATTAAAGAAGCGAAGAATTAAAGGATATATACATTATTACGGATTAACGCATGCTAAAGTAACGAATCATGTTTAATCTTCCGTGTGNGAAGAATTAAAGGATATATACATTATTACGGATTAACGCATGTTAAAGTAACGAATCATGTTTAATCTTCCGTGTGTATTGGAAGTATGCTATTTCCATATGGAATAATTAATGCACTGAACCAAACATAAAATTTTAACAATTGTGGCGTCACCTCACGTTTTCACCCTCTCGTAGCGAGTGATAAATAAATTACTACATCCTCCAACTAAGTATAAGGGCAAAGCTAAATAATTTTATAACTATAACTAAAATTTCAAGCCACTGTTAAAAATTTAAATCTATTAGCATTATCATTTAAAACTTAAAACAAAAATAAATTATAAATCTCAAACCTTGNATTTAAATCTATTAGCATTATCATTTAAAACTTAAAACAAAAATAAATTATAAATCTCAAACCTTGCAATTTAGAGATATTAAAATTAACTAAATCATCAAATTCTTCTTCAAAGTACACGGTAAGCAATTAAATTAATGATCTGATAAATACATGAATATATACACTTAAACTCAAATATATAAAAAAACTTGCATGTCTTGCATTCATTCTCGAATAATTATAAATAATTCTTTCGATGCATTCTAAACTACTGAATTAAAATAAAAA
>NQII01003702.1:236423-247056 GCA_002778355.1 Clitarchus hookeri
TAAAGTAACGAATCATGTTTAATCTTCCGTGTGTATTGGAAGTATGCTATTTCCATATGGAATAATTAATGCACTGAACCAAACATAAAATTTTAACAATTGTGGCGTCACCTCACGTTTTCACCCTCTCGTAGCGAGTGATAAATAAATTACTACATCCTCCAACTAAGTATAAGGGCAAAGCTAAATAATTTTATAACTATAACTAAAATTTCAAGCCACTGTTAAAATTTTAAATCTATTAGCATTATCATTTAAAACTTAAAACAAAAATAAATTATAAATCTCAAACCTTGCAATTTAGAGATATTAAAATTAACTAAATCATCAAATTCTTCTTCAAAGTACACGGTAAGCAATTAAAGTAATGATCTGATAAATACATGAATATATACACTTAAACTCAAATATATAAAAAAACTTGCATGTCTTGCATTCATTCTCGAATAATTATAAATAATTCTTTCGATGCATTCTAAACTACTGAATTAAAATAAAAACTCAAAACATCTATGTACGCAAAATAAAAATATTTGTATTAAAACTAATACAGATGTCTTTATGACAACTGAAACTATATTACACTGCTTAAAATGATGTTAACTTGACAGAAACAAAATAAATCAAAATGGAGTGTAACATAAGTAGTGAATAATAATTCGCAACGCATTAGCGTGCATCGCCAAGTTAAATAAAATGTTAATATTACTTCAAAAGTAATACATATAAATTTATGATGGCCGATGTTAAATTAATGTTATTAAAATATAACGATTTAATATCAGATTCTAAAACATTGTTTTTCTATTTCATATAATGTGTAATGTTAGGATGTTTAAACTCAGGAGGTGATAATTTCGTGTATTGGGCATTATGATGTTTAAAGTCTCAGAAGAAGCCTCACGGAAGTATGAAGCAAGTTCGTCGCAGCGCGACCAAGTTATGAGAAATTGCAGTGTCAACACTACCTCTTCCCCGCTGTGCTTTGTCAGCACTGCCACGTGCCTTAATGCTGCTGCGTTCAATAAACGCATCTTTATGATTGGCATTTCTGCAGGCCGAATGCCTGCCTTAGAGCTAAGTGCAACAAACGTGTTCTATATTGAGAAAAACTTTACGCACTTCCCTCATGCCAATGTCAATACGAATAAGGGATTGAATGATTGCCGTGGTTCCAGGCGTACTAGAGCTACGCTGGACCAGTCATTAATTTGATGCGTCGACCACTGGAGAAGACATAAGGATGGAAGACTTTAGCGAAATGACATGGTGTGGCTCAACTCACAAAAATGTTACTACCTGTCCTCACCATCCGTAGTCTCGAAACAGCACAAATCACATATTTTGTTTTCTCATCACATCATAGCGCTTAAANCATAGTGCTTCAAGTAAGTTCATTTCATAAAATCTGCTGCACAATTGACTGTGGTATTTGTAATTTGGCTGTTGATCTATATAGAATTTAAACTGAACTAAAGAATTCGGTTCAAAGGCGACATAGCAGAGGTGGGAGGAGTTCATGAAAGACAGATAGGTACAGTACGTGCAGAGTACAAGGCTATGGAATGTTTGTTTACAGGACAAAAGTTTTATTTAATGCTTTGATAGATAAACGCAATGGTAAATGTAAATACGGAGTTNAATGTTTGTTTACAGGACAAAAGTTTTATTTAATGCTTTGATAGATAAACGCAATGGTAAATGTAAATACGGAGTTCCGCCGACGAGCAGAGTCATCATGAATGAGAGGAAGTTGGCGCCCGGGGGAGTGTCGGCTGTTGTACCCGAGGGACACGACTGACGTTCCCGGCCAGCCAGAAGAATGGATGATATGGGGATGAAGTGGTGACCAAATGAAGACCGAGGAACGGGGAAAGCTTCCAGCCACGGCAGTGAGTGAGTGAAGAGTTTGGGCGGCTCGTAACATCGGGGTATTGAGTGCCGATGAGGGTGCAGCGCCGGAATGAAAGGGCGGGAGATCCCCGAGAAAACTTACCTACCAGCGGCATCGTCTGACGCGATACTCACATGCGAAAACCCGGGAGCGACCCCGCCGGGAATCGAACCCGGTTCGCTTAGGTGAAAGGCGTGTAATCTAACCACTTCACCTACACGACCCCGCCACGCCAGAGCCCACAACAATCCTGACAAGGAGAACAAGGTTTTGTTGAAGAAACCAAAGCTTGTTTTGGGCAACTAAATTAAATGTTTATATAGGGACAATTAAATATTTTGTTGCTGTAACCAAAAATATTTTTGTTCATATTTGTTTGCATTAAACTTTTAAGATTTTGTTGGTGCNAAATATTTTGTTGCTGTAACCAAAAATATTTTTGTTCATATTTGTTTGCATTAAACTTTTAAGATTTTGTTGGTGCAACTAAAGTTTTAGTAAGACTCTACATATATTAAATAGTTTCAGTTATCATAAAAATTCGTGAGTGCACGACCGAGTTACGAACCCGAAACTTCTGAGCCCTAACAGTGCCCTCTAACAACTGTGACTATTGATGAAGTATAAATGTTTATAAACACACACTTCGCTAATACAGAAAACGAACGTATTTTGAAGTTTTAAATGCATATTTTTTGGTTTCGTGTTGAACTTGCATCATTGATATTGTTTCTACCATAAGTGTCAATAAAAGCTCTAACATATACCGGTGCTGTCCTAATTGTCACTAAAATCACAAAGAACTTATCAGAAATGTGTTTTTGAACAAAGGCAATCATATTACCTGCATATCGCACAGTCAACCAAATAGATGTCAGTGCTGGACCAAGCTTGCTTTTTTTCCCGCTACAAATTCTATAATAGTAATCATNTTCCCGCTACAAATTCTATAATAGTAATCATATCCGACTGTTCCAACTAAACAAATACTTACTTATTCCAAACTTAACATTAATTTGACTCTTCCTTGATACATGCAATGTTTACGGCAATCAAGTGGATTAGTTGAAAGTACGTGTTAAATAGTTGTATGTACTAAATATATGTAGACGATGTAGAAACAACCAAATAAAAGTCTGGTTCAACAAATAAGTTTTAAATTATTTATTGGGTTAAAAGTATTAAAAGCAGATGTTTGGGACAGAAGCAGAACAATTGTACAATTAAAATATTGTTCAATGCAAACACATACTTTTCGAGTAAGTTACATATAGTTGGTANAAGCAGAACAATTGTACAATTAAAATATTGTTCAATGCAAACACATACTTTTCGAGTAAGTTACATATAGTTGGTACCTGCAACTATATTTTTCTCTAAATGTTCGTGTCGAAAATTTCCCAACCACCGGGATCTGAGATTCAACCGGCGACCCCAGAGTCTAAACCATTGTTTAACAAAAAGTTATGAGTAAATAAACGTGTATTACATTCGGACCGTAAAACCACGCCATAAACACATATGCACTTCTATTTTTCTTTAGGAGAGTGTCTCAGCCCATACACATAAGCTAAATATAGCATTTCACGATGCTCAGTTCCTTAAAAGTTTTCATTGCCATTTTCTGCATAAAACGTGTTCTATGCCTGTTATANAAAAACTCAAAACATCTATGTACGCAAAATAAAAATATTTGTATTAAAACTAATACAGATGTCTTTATGACAACTGAAACTATATTACACTGCTTAAAATGATGTTAACTTGACAGAAACAAAATAAATCAAAATGGAGTGTAACATAAGTAGTGAATAATAATTCGCAACGCATTAGCGTGCATCGCCAAGTTAAATAAAATGTTAATATTACTTCAAAAGTAATACATATAAATTTATGATGGCCGATGTTAAATTAATGTTATTAAAATATAACGATTTAATATCAGATTCTAAAACATTGTTTTTGTATTTCATATAATGTGTAATGTTAGGATGTTTAAACTCGGGAGGTGATAATTTCGTGTATTGGGCATTATGATGTTTAAAGTCTCAGAAGAAGCCTCACGGAAGTATGAAGCAAGTTCGTCGCAGCGCGACCAAGTTATGCGAAATTGCAGTGTCAACATTACCTCTTCCCCGCTGTGCTTTGTCAGCACTGCCACGTGCCTTAATGCTGCTGCGTTCAATAAACGCATCTTTATGATTGGCATTTCTGTAAGCCGAATGCCTGCCTTAGAGCTAAGTGCAACAAACGTGTTCTATATTGAGAAAAACTTTACGCACTTCCCTCATGCCAATGTCAATACGAATAAGGGATTGAATGATTACCGTGGTTCCAGGCGTACTAGAGCTACGCTGGACCAGTCATTAATTTGATGCGTCGACCACTGGAGAAGACATAAGGATGGAAGACTTTAGCGAAATGACATGGTGTGGCTCAACTCACAAAAATGTTACTACCTGTCCTCACCATCCGTAGTCTCGAAACAGCACAAATCACATATTTTGTTTTCTCATCACATCATAGCGCTTAATGTAAGTTCATTTCATAAAATCTTCTGCACAATTGACTGTGGTATTTGTAATTTGGCTGTTGATCTATATAAAATTTAAACTGAACGAAAGAATTCGGTTCAAAGGCGACATAGCAGAGGTGGGAGGAGTTCATGAAAGACAGATAGGTGCAGTACGTGCAGAGTACAAGGCTATGAAATGTTTGTTTACAGGACAAAAGTTTTATTTAATGCTTTGATAGATAAACGCAATGGTAAATGTAAATACGGAGTTCCGCCGACGAGCAGAGTCATCATGAATGAGAGGAAGTTGGCGCCCGGGGGAGTGTCGGCTGTTGTACCCGAGGGACACGACTGACGTTCCCGGCCAGCCAGAAGAATGGATGATATGGGGATGAAGTGGTGACCAAATGAAGACCGAGGAACGGGGAAAGCTTCCAGCCACGGCAGTGAGTGAGTGAAGAGTTTGGGCGGCTCGTAACATCGGGGTATTGAGTGCCGATGAGGGTGCAGCGCCGGAATGAAAGGGCGGGAGATCCCCGAGAAAACTTACCTACCAGCGGCATCGTCTGACGCGATACTCACATGCGAAAACCCGGGAGCGACCCCGCCGGGAATCGAACCCGGTTCGCTTAGGTGAAAGGCGTGTAATCTAACCACTTCACCTACACGACCCCGCCACGCCAGAGCCCACAACAATCCTGACAAGGAGAACAAGGTTTTGTTGAAGAAACCAAAGCTTGTTTTGGGCAACTAAATTAAATGTTTATATAGGGACAATTAAATATTTTGTTGCTGTAACCAAAAATATTTTTGTTCATATTTGTTTGCATTAAACTTTTAAGATTTTGTTGGTGCAACTAAAGTTTTAGTAAGACTCTACATATATTAAATAGTTTCAGTTATCATAAAAATTCGTGAGTGCACGACCGAGTTACGAACCCGAAACTTCTGAGCCCTAACAGTGCCCTCTAACAACTGTGACTATTGATGAAGTATAAATGTTTATAAACACACACTTCGCTAATACAGAAAACGAACGTATTTTGAAGTTTTAAATGCATATTTTTTGGTTTCGTGTTGAACTTGCATCATTGATATTGTTTCTACCATAAGTGTCAATAAAAGCTCTAACATATACCGGTGCTGTCCTAATTGTCACTAAAATCACAAAGAACTTATCAGAAATGTGTTTTTGAACAAAGGCAATCATATTACCTGCATATCGCACAGTCAACCAAATAGATGTCAGTGCTGGACCAAGCTTGCTTTTTTTCCCGCTACAAATTCTATAATAGTAATCATATCCGACTGTTCCAACTAAACAAATACTTACTTATTCCAAACTTAACATTAATTTGACTCTTCCTTGATACATGCAATGTTTACGGCAATCAAGTGGATTAGTTGAAAGTACGTGTTAAATAGTTGTATGTACTAAATATATGTAGACGATGTAGAAACAACCAAATAAAAGTCTGGTTCAACAAATAAGTTTTAAATTATTTATNCACAGTTTCCTGCCCTTTCTTTTTTCACGAGCCCACTGTTACTGGAATCCCTTATTTGGACATGCTTACAGAGTGGTTGTTTCCTCAGTTAGAAGAGGCGGCGGAGGACTTCATTTTCCAGCAGGATGGTGCGCCACCCCATTGGCACCTAGCTGTTCGCGGATACCTGAACGAGACGTTGCCGCAACGCTGGATTGGTCGAGGAGCAGCTGGTGACCAGGCTCTTCATCGCTGGCCCCCAAGAAGCCCGGATCTTTCCTGATTTTTTTCTATGGGGGTACATAAAGGATCAAGTATTTCGTCCACCATTGCGGCTAACATTGATGACCTCAAAACGAGAATTACGGACGCCATCCAAACCGTAACACCGGACATGCTGACAAGAGTGTGAAACGAGTTTGATTATCGCATAGATGTTGTTCGGGCCGCTCGTAGTAGTCACATTGGACATTTATGAAGATATGTTAAAAAAAACTTCACAGTTTCATGGTTCAGTTGATTGTCAACCAAGGTTGTAGGTTGTTTGGTTTTGATATTATAGACCTTCAAAGTTGGGATATTCTTTTATACTCATCCTGCAATATAAGCATATGCTATACTTAATAAAAGTGTACAGAGAAATAAAACTTTTGATGCCAAAGATAAACATAGTTTAGAACTGTCAAATAAAATAAAATAAACCTGAAAATTATGAGATAATGAGAGGTGATCCTAAATCATAGAATTTAAGCTCAATTTTGCCTGCAGCCTCAAGCATTTTATAGTTTACATAAATACCATTTTTAATTGCAATTGACTTTTATTAACATTTAGTTTCATGTGGTAAAGGACGCATTGTTATTTTTATATGTTAATCAAAAAGTTATTTTTGTAAATTTTGACTATAATTATTATTTAATTTGCATGTTGCGTATTGGGAGAAATGTTATCATATAGTGGAAACTGTTCAATTGTAATTGAAATTTATTGATTTGAGAGACATGAAAGATGATTTTTAGGTGCAAATATTCGAGTTGAGTGTTTTTCCAGCAGTTGTTGAGCTACTGAAAGTGCAAGCTGAGTTTCAGTGTATTTGCACCTAAAAATCACCTTTCATGTCTCTCAAATCAATAATTTTATGTTGCCAAACCATTAAAATTGCATCGGAACGAAAACAATAACTATACATGTCGACTGCTACAGTAAATCCCAAAGATGCACAATGATACATGAGCCATTCGGACAATGAGATTGTGAAGGGCTCACTTACAATTGTCTATGGTTGTTTGCTTAATGCTTTGTTTACATCTACAGTCAATTATGTTAACAAATCAGTGATCAGTATTACTGATTTCCCGCAAAAACTGAGGCAGAGATACAAATTATATTTAATTGTATTAGTTTTCCTTTGCAACATTTTTTTGTCTGATGGCAGATGATAGCATAACCTTACACGTGCATTGGAGTTGACATAATGAAATCAAACTGAAGTGAATGGACACGGACAACATACAAAACATCAGTATACACACATTTTGGAGTTTTATTGTTACTGACCTCAATTAGTTCAAGTACCAGTATTGTATATGCTCAAAATAAACACCTTCCATTATTAAAAAAAAAACAGCATTTTGGAAATAGGTTGAGAATTATATTTGTGACTTAGGCCGATGTACTGCCCAGCAAAACGCTGCCTTTTGCCTATGTGGTGTCAGGCGACCGATAAAGCAGGGCGTGCACTTGTTCGCCTTGGATCAAATTGTCTCAGAATGGACCTTTTGACAAAAATAAAAAAAGCATGTTTTAATGTGGCAGCCCATGCACTACAACTGCTCGGCTCAGCCTGTGTTGGCATTCTGTTGTTAGCTCCGATCGGAACTTGCCGGCATTGCTGTTTAGAGCAAAAAATTCAGGTCAAATGGGTTTGGAGGAAAAAGCATTGAAGTTATATTGAAAAGTAGAAATTACAACCAGTGTGTGTTTGTCTATGTTTATATAGGATTTTCGGAAATTAAACGTCCTAGCTACAGATGGTGATTCCTTATGAAATATGAAGTCTAAAATATACACGACACCATACCATTTACCTTAACGGAATATAAAAGGAGATATGAGCCTTTGAAAATTGGGTATTGGGTATCGAAAACGCATTTTCGCCGAATGCCTTGTACCTTCTGTCAGCGGTAGGGATGGTGGCGATTTACCCGCAGTGCGTCCCACATGGTCGAATAGGTCACGCCAATTTGGCGCGCTATGGAGCGTGTACTAGTGGAGGGCATGTCTCCAATGTGCTGATGCACCACTTCTTCAAAACAAACAGTGCGCACGGGCCGGGTACGGCCAGCATTACGAATGTCTCTGCAACATGGAAAGCATAAGTTACCTTTCTGCTGCGGACTTTGTAGGCATTGTACAATACATCCGGCAAAAATATGATAAATTTTCAAAATTCAATGCTCACAGACTCATAATATATTCTTTAATATTCCATTTATGTATATGGTTTCCTGCATATTTCCGACTTTATTTTTTATAAGGAATCGCCTCTTGTATTATTTGTGCTTAATTTCCGAACAACCTGTATATATACAATGGCTCATATTAATAATCGGCCACCGATGACTATCGCATTTTCATGAGCTAATTTTAAATTAGAAATAATTATAAACATAAATCATATTGTACAATCATTCTTGCGTGTTTTAAATGAAATATAGCGATAGCCAATAACGGAAATGAGCAATGCATCTTAAAAGACCATATGATTTTGTTTTCCCATGCTGCATAAGTACACCACTTCAAATATTTGGCCATCATCATTCAAACACAAACATTATCCTCTTTGCAAACTAAACAAATAATCTTTTAGTACCTGGTAGCATGGTCATTCTGTTTAATTACTTCTCGCAGGTGTTGTGGCATGTTAGCAATTTTTTACCTGGTACTTTCGGAGCCAACCTTACTCCATTCTTCCTTGAACCTTTGCTCTTATTCTTTTGTGAACCTAATTGTAGTAGAGCTCAGTCTTCTTTTGAATTCATACCCCAGATTTTCTATGGGATTCAAGTCGCGTGATTGAAGAGGTGTGTTAAGGACTATGGGACAGTTATACAAAGTCAGCTCTTGATAATGTACGACTTGTGTTTTGGGTCACTATTTTGGTAGAACTTAAACTNGGGACAGTTATACAAAGTCAGCTCTTGATAATGTACGACTTGTGTTTTGGGTCACTATTTTGGTAGAACTTAAACTTGTTCCTAATGCCCAGTTTTACAGTACTCCTGTGTAGGTTTTCTTTCAGGACGTTGAGATAGTCTTCCATTTTCATTGTATCATATAACGTACTGCCTCTCCAACACCTGCTGAAGATAAACAGTCCCAGATCATAATACTGCCTCCACAGTGTTTCATAGTAGGTTGTAAGTTCCCAGGTTTTAGCTCCTCATTTAACTTGCGCCATACTGTTACCCTGCCATCAGAACCAAAAACATTCACTTTCATATCATCAACAAAAATCACACCATTACACAAGCTTTCATATTTTTCAGCGTGGTCTTTTGCTAACTTAAGTCGTTTGGTTCCATTTACCTCATTAATAAAAGGCTTCTATCTAGGTATCCTGCCCTTATATCCTGCTCTTCTGATTACTAGTCGTATGCTTTATGGATGGACGTTCATTCCACATTCATTGAGTACCTCCGTGGTAAGTTTGCAAGCACAAATTTCTGGATATTACTTTATGTTCCTGATTACTAAACGTTCTTCTCTCTCAGGGACAGTTATACAAAGTCAGCTCTTGATAATGTACGACTTGTGTTTTGGGTCACTATTTTGGTAGAACTTAAACGTGTTCCTAATGCCCAGTTTTACAGTACTCCTGTGTAGGTTTGCTTTCAGGACGTTGAGATAGTCTTCCATTTTCATTGTATCATATAACGTACTGTCTCTCCAACACCTGCTGAAGATAAACAGTCCCAGATCATAATAATNTGCTGAAGATAAACAGTCCCAGATCATAATAATGCCTCCACAGTGTTTCATAGTAGGTTGTAAGTTCCCAGGTTTTAGCTCCTCATTTAACTTGCGCCATACTGTTACCCTGCCATCAGAACCAAAAACATTCACTTTCATATCATCAACAAAAATCACACCATTACACCAGCTTTCATATTTTTCAGCATGGTCTTTTGCTAACTTAAGTCGTTTGGTTCCATTCACCTCATTAATAAAAGGCTTCTATCTAGGTATCCTGCCCTTATATCCTGCTCTTCTGATTACTCGTCGTATGCTTTATGGATGGACGTTCATTCCACATTCATTGAGTACCTCCGTGGTAAGTTTGCAAGCACAAATTTCTGGATATTACTTTATGTTCCTGATTACTAAACGTTCTTCTCTCTCGTTTAGTTTCTTTGGCTGTACTTTTTGAGGTATCGAATCTATTCTGTCTTCCTTCTCAAACCTTGTTATGATGTCTCCGACAGTGGACCTCTGCAGATTCAAGTGCTCCGCAGTTTCTCGTTGAGATTTCTTCTTTGCATGAAGAAAAATTGCCAGCTGCCGCTGTTCAAACGTTGTATTCTTGCCTCTACGTCCCATTTGTCTGACTGACGCAGCCAACAGAGCTACCCAATACAACTTCTCAGCGCAGAGAGCATGCACGGAATGACACGAGGTACGAACGCAATGCGCATCATGCCTGTGCCACGCGTCCACCACAACTGGCCGAATATTAAA
>NQII01003703.1:0-63979 GCA_002778355.1 Clitarchus hookeri
GCTACAGGCGACACCTCAGGACATCCTGCCACACTATTGACGGCATCAGGACGACTTCTAAATGTGTCCACCGCTGACGAGGGGTTGATTCACCGGGGCAGCGCCACAGCAGGAACGCCGCTGCCGGTCACACAGCTGAGAGGTCACCACCAGGTGATCAACCCCTCTCAGTCACTACTGCCCACCTGGGTCGGTGGAGCAGCAGCAAGAGCAGCGAAGTACTCAGTTTGCCTCCCCCTACGCTCACGCCGGTGACGTCAACCAGCGACCGCGTCTGATACGTAAGCAGGCCACCCACATCAACACCAGCAACAGCTGCACCAGCACCATTCAGGCCATCCACGGGCCCAATATGCCCTGCGGCCGCGACGTCGTGAGACCACGGCCTGTCCCTGCAGCTGTTGAAGACGCGCCGCCCTCAAACAGTTTCAGCAGAAGGAGAACATTTGACACAGGATGGCGTCCTACCCTCCAGACCGTTTGCCACGCCGCGTGTCCACCACATCAACCGCACCAGTGTATCAACAATGCACCGCGAGCACCGACACGAGCATAGTACAAGTGTAGAAAGTGCAGGGCAGCGCAACATCATTCCACCCCCTTCATCTCTGGGCGGGCAATGGTTCATTATGACGGACCACGCAGGAAAAATTTTAGGGCAATATAATTTTTATTAATTCAAAGGAAAAAATGACATACCAAGTGTGTCAACGTTTATGTACACCCCTACAAGCATTTTAGAGTTTAATATGTTCATTCTCACATTTACGTGTTTTTTTCATCTCAGTTGTTTCACCCACATTTCATGCCATCCACTCTTAAATTGTAATTATTCATATACTAGTGAATATTATGTAATTGTTTTATTCATTTTTATGAAAGGGTTTGTGTTTATTTTAACTGTTGTAGCATGTAGAAAGTAGTGCAGGGCAAACTGCGTGCCGCACAAGCTCACCAGATTCAGTTGCAATTTAGTATACTTCATTTCATATAAGTTGGCCAGATTCTGACAGTCAGTGAGTGGCAACTTTACGTATATGAAACAAACAAAATGCCATTTTTCAAAATCCTGTGTCAACTGATGCACGAACGAACAAAAGTTAATATTACGTTGGCTATTCTGAGTGCAATGCCGAAGCACATTAGACCAGCAGAAAGTATGCGATAAGAAAGGGTTCCTAGATTAATTAATACAGTTTATTTTACATGGTCATTAAACAGCGGTTATTAGTGTTCGAAACTAAACTTCGTACTAAAGTAGAAATGTATAGGTGTTCAAAATGAAAGGTACATTAAAACAACCCGTATCCAATTGAAGCGCAATTTCAAAACAGATTTTACGTCTTAATTGCCCCTCTCCAACCTTGTTTTACTCATGTACTTGATATTAATTTCAAAAGCATACAGAAATATTGCATAATATTGTTGAATAATTTTTTCTAATAATTTTACTAAATATATTTCAAATTTGTGTTGTTCCGAGCCAGTAATAGTAGAACAGTGAACTTTAAAAGTACGCTATCTATTGAGCAAAGTAAGCGGCTCAGGCCTTGCCCTGACATGTTGTGCACACCATCTATCGGATCTTTTCCGAAGCATTACCAGCCAGAAAAGAATAGCGTTCGTTTGCAATATATAAAAAATATCCGAACAGATACCAATAGTTTTATTTTTTGCGAGCTCTGCATAATTTTTAAGGTAACATATATTTTGTATACAGCGATTTTGAGTACAAGTAATTTCTATTTGGCAGGTATGTGTTAGTCTACGTAAATTAAACGCCATATTGTTCTCCAAAAACCCATTTCCTTGTTTCCAAAGAAAGTGGGACACTCGTAAATAATTTTTAAGCAATTCTAACGTTATTCCACGTCACATATTTCCAACTCAAATATATTAGCTATAATGTTCGTGCGATAAAATAAACAACATCGTTGCCATGTGACAGATCAGCTGATGGTGGTAGGATACATAGTCAGATGTAAACAGTGGTGCTACTTTCGCAGACCTGTCAGAATCTGGCCAACTTGCATGGTACAGAGTATATCTCATGGGGTCGGTCGCCGTCACGAGCGCGCGCTCCGGGTGAACTCAACTTTTGTGCACCAATCATGTAATCTGCAATAGTAACGTAATTTTTTGGGACCACTTAATTTCATTTTTACCCAGAGTCGCCACGCCACCCCTTCTTCCCCAGGACATGCATCGTCTGGGGGAGTTTAAATTCACCGTAATTCCACAGTGGCAATTCCTGCCGTTTTCAGTTTAGCCCATCTGCGGCCGCAGGCCAGAACCAACTTAAAGTTTTCACATGAGAGTGATGTAAAGTTTTGTGCAAGAGCAATAATGCAAGTTTTCGTGTTTTTCATCTCAAGCACTGCCTTCGGGAATTTCAGGGTCCAAGTCCCCTACAACCCGCTCTCACCGTAATTTCACATCATTTACGTTAATAACCAGCATGCTCAACACAGAGTTTTAATCAGTAAAAGGCGTGTGGATCAGCCTGAATAGGCCCACATCATTCTGACGTATCAGGCTTAGGGAACGCCTGGCTTTCCTGTCTAGAGGGGTCCATCCAACAATTTCACAGAGGGACTGCGTATGTCCGGGCAAACGGCCTGCCATCTAGTCTGGTAGCCAACTCCAAATGCACGTAACAATGTTTTTCACAGCCCCTCAAAACTTCCATTAACCCAACACCACCCAGTCAACAGGCATTATATATAGGACAGAATCTAATGTGAATATACACCATCCTTGATTTCTACAATAATATGCAACTGTTCTGTAATTGCTTAACATTTTCCCTTAAATTTCCTTTTCATTCAATCAGTGTTCTGTTTGGCAGATTAAAAGTGGAGTATCTATTTCACTAATTGCCACTTCAAGTTGTAATTTTTTGTTTCTGATTGACTGTACATTGAGGTGAAGTACCGTCAGTTCTAATTTTGTAGTAATTGATGATGGAGTTTGTCAGAATGACCAAATGGCACAATATTTGGGGCACATATTGTTCCTGAAGACTGTAAAAATTTTTTTTTTACAAATACCCTGGTATGTACAGCGTTCACATAAGGTTTTCCTGAGGGTGATATTTAAGCGAACTGGGTTGTGATTTTGGGATTTTTGCCTAATTAGTGGTAGTATATTTTTACACAATACCGTTTTACCAACATAATTTAGGTGCTGACCATGTGTAGTGAAATAATGCCTGTCCATTCTACTGATATCAACTATCTTAACATTTCGAAAATGTTTAAACATTGTGGACAATTTTACATTTGTTTTGTTTACTTCTGCATTTACATATGATGGTGGTGGCAAGTCGTGACTAATTGGAATGTTTACTAAGATCACATTTGTATGTGTAAGGCTTGCAAGAAATTTTTTAAGACAGAATAAACCCTTACTCAGGTCATTTTTTGCCACATCATTTGACCCAGCAATGAGTATAACACTGTCACTTGAATTTAAGTCTTTGTAGTCTTTTGCCAAGCTACTTTCCCCTGTGTTTGGGTTGAAATTGATTATCTCCCTTACCAGCGCAGCTGAGTGTACCATACCCGATACCTCAAAGTCTTTAAGTTCCTCTTCTTCTAAGATTGCAGCTAGCCCTCGCCCGTGACTATCTGCATGAATGGCAATTTTCCCACGTAGTATTTTTGTTGACTGATTTTTTTTTTTTTTTGGCTGATTATATTTTACTTGGATGTTTGGGTTTGGTTGACACCAGCAATTTTTGTTCTATTCACTGTCACCAACTGCTGGACTACTGTCTCACTTTGCACAACTTGCTTCTCCCCTTTATTTCTTCAATATGATCTGGACATCCATCTTCTACAGTTTTCAAGTATGAAAACTTATTGTTTTCACTTTAAATTTTTGATAACGTTCAACACTTTGTTTATACCCTTTCTTTACTACCTTTGATCAGGTATTTTCATGTGGTTGGCATACCGAACTGAATGTAGGTGTAATTCCTTTGTTTGTATATTCTTTGAATAGTTTAATAATTTCTTTTAAAGAAGTCACATTTTATAATATTTTTGTTGTCTATTTCTAGGTACGCAGCATCTTCTTTTGAGCGCACGTTTTTCTCCAATGTCTCACTGCTACTTTGGTTTTCATCACACTTTTTTGAACATGTGGTAGAAACAAAGTAATTTTCAGGTATTTCATTTTCTTTCACACCGCTACATTTTCTGAAAAGGTACCACATATCACAATCATCACACAAAATGCTGTTGCATATTTTTTTTTACATCTGAAGTTAGTTATCACATTAAAATTCTTGCTTGAAAATAACGAGGTAACTTGCTACGACACCATCATCCATTTAGCTAATTAACTGTTGCCAGCAAAGGAGGGCTAATATTGTAATTTTTTTAAAATATATTATGATTAATTTCATAGTTGTACATTATTAATAATAAATAAATCTCTGGTATGTGACAAGATAATTTAAGAGCCCCAAAGAAGTATTTTAAGCATAGCGAAAGATATTTTTTTCTGACAACTTTGCAACACTGTTTATTGTTTTTAATTTCTTTGTTGCGTAAAACAGGGCTCTTCCAAAAATAATTAACTTTGTAGTTAACAGATTATGTTCAGCGAGTGAAGCCACTGTACTTTATTCGTGATAACGAGTCTTAACAGTAACAAAATAATACATCGCAGGTATCTTAAATCAGGTAAAATGCAAACCATCAGTAACTATTTTATGTTTGCACAGATTGTGGATTGTGATGCTTCTCAAAGCACCCCTGCTCAGGCTCCATTATTGGATGCAGAGTTATCTTGTTCTCTACCAGGCCAGCCAAAGGTACAAAAGCCTACAATATTTTTAGTGTAAGTAATAATACCATTGTTGAAGCATGTTAACATGTTTTGGCTTGTAGTAAATTTGATTAGTTTTATATAAACAAAAAGAGGATTGAGGAAAATCTTAAATATAACGTAATGAAGACACTGAGTTCCACTGCAGAATTATGAATTTCCACCTGGTAACAGAAATGTAGAATTTCAGAAGCATTGGTTTAGTGAGTTTCCTTGGTTAACATAATCAAAACATTTGCAAGGAGGGAGCACTGTCCCTCGTTTGTTGTTTGTTCGAGAGTGAAGAAATTACAATGGGTAAGGGAGAACACCAGCACGTAGAGGCTTTAATAGCTCAAGCATTTACTCGTTGGAAAAATGCAAAGACTGACTTCAGGTAGCATCAATCCTCGCCCTACTACAAGAGATGCCATGCTTTGGCTGATAATTTTCTTAAGCATGCCTAGACATTTCAAAAGGAAGGTGTTGGGGGGGGTTTGCTATTCCATGTAATGTACACATAAGTGAGAATTTTATACATGTGTATGTATATATTACAGACACACAGAAAATTTTTGAGTACCATTAAGTTTTCTTAATCCTCCTTTACCTTCAGTTTGGGTGGAAGTCCAAAAAATCATTTGTTGACAATACTGCGGTTGTTGGTGCCATTTGGACATTCCGTTATCTACGCACAGCGCACTATGTGATATGAAAGTTGTCCTGATCCCTCAGCCAAATGTGTCAGTGCATCTCCTACGTCATTCTGGCCATGAATGTAAAATATTTGGAGTTGAAAAGCTTTATGTGGAGACGACTCATTTAAGATTGCCTATTATGAAAATGATGTATACTAACATGACTTAACATATTTGCGGTACTAAGCAAATTGGCGAAGTAATGTAATCAGGTAAAAATCTAACAAAGCAAACAACATCGGATGGATTAAATTAACCAAATTGTGAAATGCCAATTACATTTATAACTAACTCTGTCTTAAAAACATGCACATTAAATGAGTCTTGTTCTGTAAATTATTTCTTAGACTAATATATTATTCCCATGGCTATTGTCATAAATTATAAATTGTGTGCTATACATAAGTAGTTTCAACAAATTTCAAATGGGCATTAACTCTTGCACAAAGCACTCTTGTTCAAGGGTTGATTGTATTTATTTATTACAGCAATACTTGGTCGATACACATATTGGCAAAATGTCCATATTTAATGGCTAAATTAGGGGGAGAGGGGACCACGGCCCACGCCTATGATAATTTTGTTTCTGTCTTTGAAAATATATGAGGTGATATAATTCTATAAGTTGATTCAGCACAGAAATTGAAAATTGAGGAAAATCAACAGGAACTTTTGCCTATATTAAGACAGTTATATTTTGTGGTTGTCAGGAGTTGGCTTTATGTGGACATAAAGACAGCAGGCCATTGTTAACTCAACAACCAGAAGAAAATTATGGTAATTTTTGCAACCTTCTAAAAATTTGCATAGACAGTGGTGACAAAATTCTGAAAAAACATGTTCACACTTGTGGAGGTAATGCTTCATATAAATATAAGACCTGACATTCAGAACTAAATTATTTATGCCTGTGAGGAGCTTATTTTACAGAAAATAGTAAACATAATTAATTCTTCACAGTGTTTCAGTACTTTGGCAGACAAACCACCAATGTAAAGAAGATTTAACAACTATCACTTTGTGTGAGGTTTGTTAATACAAAATATGGTTGTGTTAATAGAGAAGACTGTCTCAAATTTGTACCAGTAAATGATCTCTCTTACCTCAATGATACTTAAACTATTGTCAAAAATGTTAATATCAATGTAGACTATTTGTATGGCCAAGGATATGATGGTGTAGCAAGCATGAGTAGGTGATGACAGGGTTGCCAATCAGTAATTTGTTAGTCATATAGAAAAGCTATGTATGTTCATTGTGCGAGCCATTCTCTAAATTTAGCTTTGACTCAAGCTTGTAGCCTGCCAAAAATTTTAAACTGCATAGGGACAGTAAAGGAAGTAGCATCATTTTTAGATGCTCATCTAGGTGACAAGATATGCTAAGAAATTGTAAACAGTGAACTTATCCGAATAATCAGACAACTGGCTGTTAAAACTGTGAAACGCAATGGGTTAAGCATCAAGATTCTTTGTTTTTGTTTATTGGATTTTACAATTACACATGTGAAGCATTATTGGAACTCCAAGAAGTTTGTAATTCAGAAATGTCTACAAAAACATTCAACTTTCATTCTGCTTTGTGTCAGAGTAAGTTTATAGTTTCACATGAGGTATGTTGTGAAATATTTGACCTAACATTCAATTTGTCAAACTTTTTACAAATGAAAAGTGTAACCACCTCTCTTTATGTGTTAAGTATGCAGAATCCCTTAAATCTCAAGCCCAACATCTGTACAACAAAGCCACCAATCAATTTAATGCTATTTGTTCTGTTGCAAAAAACAGACACAAGATAATAATTTTAAAATCACAATCCTGAAAAAAAAATGGAAAACACGTTTAGCGGTCAAACTATGCCATAAAATGATGGTAAAGGATTTAACAGGCAGTCAATTTATATTCCTTTGCTAGGCTTCTTTATTAAACAAATTGATCACAGGTTCAGAATTTTTTCTCCTAAGGAAATGTGTTGAACTTAAGACAGTGACATAAAAAATAGTGAACAAACTCTACTAGAACAGTTTCCCCATGACATATCTATGACTGTGGCTATTGGTGAAGTCCAGATGTGGCAATGAAAATGGTTACAAAGATAACCAAATTTTTATAGCAAAATGATTTTATTGAAACACCGAATTTGTGTGATAGAACGTTTTCTCGATTCACTCACAAAATATTAAAATTATCAGTCACTCTACCACTTGAATGGATTGGCACTGCTTGTAGTACAGTAAGATACAGAAAATCATCCTGAACATGTTTTGGACATATTTAGAAAAACCAATCGACATATTCTGTTGAAGAATTAGTCGAGACTTACAAAGGAAATTAATGTGTGCAGAGTACGGTAGATTTACTATTACACTGTCAAAAACAAATGTTTCATTCCACGACAGTCTAGTTATTGTTGTAAGATTTCATTGTTATTTTCCTCACCATTCAATAATTACAGTGCTTTAACCCAGTATTTTATGCAAATGTAAATCAGTACAAGAGTACATCCGCCCCCAATAAAATAAATGCCTATCTACATAGCTACGCCCCTGGTTCACCGTATCAACACTACTACTGGGCAGTCTGTGCACAGCAGGCCACGGCGATTAGCACACAACAAGCTGCAAAGAGGGAAAGGGGGAATTTGAGGCAATGCTCAAACTTGGCACTGCTTGCCCTTCAGATAGCTTTGCTGCCCCTGCATATAATTTGCAAGAAGGGTGAAGAGTGGAGGACATACTGTGATCATTGGACACGAAATGCCCACATTGTTCCAGAACGATATCCAATTCCTCACATCCAGGACTACTTTCACACACGCAGCAGCAGAATCATCTCCTCCATGACAGACCAAGACAGGACTCTGCCGCTTCAGCAGACATCCCCAAAACTACAATCCCTACACTGTTTGAACTTTGAGTTCCCTTTCATGTACAAGGCATGTCCATAAAGTAAGAGTACTATTGGGCTGTCGTGCCGTGGGAATTTTTTTTCTCAATAGTTGGCAACACTGAGTGGTAGTGAGGTGTTTCCTGAACACAACGGGCACCGGCAACCCTCGCCAGTAGCAAAACTCTCCTCGTAGTGTCCGTTTCTGTGAAATATGTCAATCATAAATCCCGCCAAGTGTAAGATGAGCGCTGTCATAAGGTTCCTTCTCGCGGAAGAAAAAACGCAGACTGAAATTTTTGCACCGTTCAAAACTGTTTATGGCGAAGGTGCTATGAAACGAACGAACGTGTTTAAGTGGTGTCTTGCATTTAATGAAGGAAGAACGAATATTCATGACGAAGAAAGGAGTGGAAGACCTTCAATTGTGACAGATGAGTTAGTGAAAAACATCGAGGAAACTGTTCGTGAAGACCGCCGATTAGCAGTGGATGAAATGTCTGCGATGTTTCCACAAATTTCCAGATCTCTGTTCCATGAAACANACGAACGAACGTGTTTAAGTGGTGTCTTGCATTTAATGAAGGAAGAACGAATATTCATGACGAAGAAAGGAGTGGAAGACCTTCAATTGTGACAGATGAGTTAGTGAAAAACATCGAGGAAACTGTTTGTGAAGACCGCCGATTAGCAGTGGATGAAATGTCTGCGATGTTTCCACAAATTTCCAGATCTCTGTTCCATGAAACAATTACAGAAATGCTGGGATATCGAAAATTGTGCTCAAGATGGGTCCGAAAACAACTGACAGAGCAGCACAAATTGAATCGGGTCGCTAGCGCCCGCGAGTTCATTGAGCGATTTGAATTGGAAGGTGAGGATTTTCTGAGCTCAAAAAGACAGTCATCACAGTGGCGGCACACTGGTTCCCCATCTGCCAAAAAATTCAAAACCTCAATTTCAATCAAAAAAATCATGGCAACCGTGTTTTGGGACCAAAAAGGGATTATTTTGATCAATTTTTTGCCTCAGGGGGAGACAATTACTGCAGCACGATACTATGAGACCCTACAAAAGCTCAAGAGAGCAATTCAAAACAAACGCTGACGAAGGGAGTGTGTTTGTTGCACAACGCCCGCTCGCACACGGCCAACGCCACCAAGGCGCTTTTGAACTCGTTAGGTTTGGATATTTTGAACCACCCTGCATACTCCCCTGACTTGGCACCTTCAGATTTTCATCTTTTCACCTTCCTGAAGACTCGCATGGGTGGAAAAAAATTTCTAACCGATGAGGAGGTGAAACAAGAGGTATTCAAGTGGACGAAGGAGATGGCGGGAGAGTTCTATGAGGAGGGCATCAAAAACCTTGGGCCACGACTTACAACCTGCATAGAACGAGAAGGCGACTATGTGGAAAAACAAGTATTTTGGCCTTCCCAGAGGTTCCTAGGTCCTACAAGGTCTCGACTTCTGTACGTCTTATCTAGACAACATTTTGGTGACATCTCGTACGGCAGTGGAACATGAGCAGCACCTGGAGGAATTTTTTAAGCAACACTGTGAGTGTGGTCTCCTAGTTAATCAGGCTAAATGTACTTTTGGAGATCAAGTCAAATTCTTGGGGCACAGCAATCTCTGAAGATGGAAAGAGTCCTATCCGCGATAAAGTGGATGTTGAACCTTTACAGCCACTTCGTTCTTAAGGCTGCTGTGTCATAGGCACTCCTCTACACGAGTACTTCAAGGGTGTGAAAAGGCCACAGAATATACAAAAACAGCCTGACTCACGCTGCCTTGTTGTCACACTCAATCCCAGTTGTTCCCTTGGCTATGACAACCAATGCTTCGGATTTTGCCATCATCAATGCAATGCTATACAGCAGCAGGTGCAGGGGGCCCCTTGGCCTTCGCCTACAAGAAGCTCAGTCCAGCACACCTGTTCTGTCATATAGTCAAGGAGAAAGATATCACAGTCTTAACAGACCACAAACCTCTAAAGTTTACCTTCACACAATACAGGCAAGTGTTCACTCTGTCCGTTCCACCATCTTGACTTCAAAAGCCAGTTCACTACAGATAATCAGCATATCGTGGGTTTGAACAATGTTGTTGCTGACACCATGTCCAGAGTGAATACTGTCACTGCAACCCTGGATTATCAGACCCCGACTTTATTGCAAGCTGATGAAAGGGAGTTGCAGCAGTTCCCGCATCAGGATTCGGGTCTATACCTGAAGATCTACTTGCCATATTCCCTGCTAGAGGCTACTGTGACTTCTCAACTCCAACAGCAAGGCTCTATGACAGCCCCATTCCACCATGCTGTGTTCGATGTGGTGCACCAACTGGATCATATAGGCATAAAACAAACAATCAGGTAAGTTGACCAATGATTTGTGTGGCCGTTCGTCAAATCCAAATGCCATAGGTCAAAGCACAAATTAAAAAAAAAAATAGTTGATTTAGTAACCACAGGTTATAAAAACGTAACAAATTTAGTGACTCATTTTCTATCATATATACTAGAGGGAACCTCTGATATACGCTCCAAAAACTTAATGTAGTGAAAAGTTGATAATTATAATACGCAAGTACACCATTTCCCTTAAATAGTTTGAACAGTTATTGTGGAGCATTCTAAATTTAGACATATGTATCATCTAAAGTATGCAAAGTAACTGTAAATCTTGAAACTATAGCTTTTTCCGTAAGTGTGCGAGACTAGTCTACGAAACTCGACTTGCAGATGAATACAAAGGTCTCCAATGCAGCGACAATGATGTGTGTCCCTGGGGAGAACATTGAGGCTGCAACTGTTGCCCAGCATTTTACAACATCTGGATTGCACGCTTTGACACCCTGCTGCAAATCACCACTAATCCAGGGTGGCAGTTAGAGTCCTCTCTTATCAGGGACCTCAGCAACCTGACAGGAATTACTTGATTGTGGATAACTGCCTTCCATACCGCTTTGAATGGCATGGTGGAGAGGCTGCACTGGCAACTCAAGGCAGCTATTCGTTGCCACAAGACCAAGTACTGGGTGGACATACTGCGTACTATCCTCTCAGTCATCCGAGCAACCTAGCACAAGGACCTTAGTGCATCTGTGGTCTTAACCAAGAACTCCATCAGTACTTCAGTGAGTGACATACAGATTGTTACTGGCACTAGGCATAGGGAGAACCAGCCATTTGTCTTCAAGGAGTAACTCCAACTGAGGTTCTGAAAGCGTCCTTTCGGCCCTTATGAAGGTCCCTCCATGGTCCTCAACCGCACCCCTAAAACTGTGACTCGAACTTCATGGTTGACAGGTCACTTGTCTCAGTGGACTCCCTCAAAACTGCATCCATTATCCGAGACCACCTGCCAAATGACACTTCACGACAACACCTACATCACAACTGGAACCACCTTCATCTCTTCCAGCTGCCAAGAGCTTATCTTCACCCTCTCCCCCTGCAGTGAGAAGATATGGTGGTAGTGTCCAATTCACCAACCACCTCCAATGTATTTTCTCCTAATGTGGACCCATCACTGGCAGCGAGTTGATGTGGTGGCAACAGCAACCTACCTAATTTGGCATCAAGTAGTACCATGGTAGGCTATGTTTTAAAAGGGGCACACACTTATTATTAGAAACAACAGATATGCCATACCTCAGGAACCAGCCAACCTATTTACCAAATTCTTCATGCAAATTGTGTTACAATAGGCCATGAAAGCTTACCAGATTTAAGTGGCTCACAAACTTGTTCTCAAAATGATGCCCCTGTAAAAATTTCAAGCCGGTAAACCCAATCTACCAAAACATTAGACTGATTACAATCAAAGTTGATGCTCCGAATCCTACCTCCATAATGCACTTGGTTGCATGCCAGCTTACAATATAAGGTATTCTGGGTTTAAGGCCTGGTTGAAGCATAGGTGTATTTGAAACTGTCTCTAGTACTGCATTTGTTTCTGGTTCCATTTCTTATGATATCGATATCAAAGGCACCATATTTTTTGCTGATTGGACAGCAAGAAGGTATATATTTGTAATATGCAATAATGAAATATGTTTCTACTATTGCTACATGAAAATGTAAATATTTAAATAAGAAATGTTTACTTTATAAATAGCGTACCATGACTCAATTTAATAAATTTTTGTGTGTAAACTATTTCTTACTAGTCACTGATAATGTAGCAACGTTCTGACTTTTTTTTCATATTGATTACAAAACAAAAATTATAATTTAGAAAAAATATACAAGTAAAAGTTTTGTTTAGTCAAAATTAGCATACTTTAATGTTTAAACAATATTAAATATTTGTTGTACAGTATAGGATTTGTTGAAAACACAGGCAGACATTTCAAAGGTTAAAAAAAAAAAAAGAAGTAGTAACTGTAAAAACTGTGATTATGATTTCAACACAAGTTGTAAAAGTTGTACCCAAAATGCAGTCCACTTGCAGTTATTTATATATTTTTTGAGTCTCCACACTTCTGGACAGTTTCTATGGTGGAAAACGAGAGAAACTATTAGAGGCAGCTAACAAATGTACACAGACATCAGAAAATATTTTAATTACCATAAAGTAACCATACACAAGGTGATGCATACGCATTAGAACTTAGTAGCCTGTCGTGACATAAGTTAAATATACTTCCAATTCTGTTTTTAAATAGCATCCCATGCTCATTCAAAAAATTTACAACACTGCATAGAGCACTGCAATGGCCTTAAAATTTTTTTAAAGCATGACATTGTCATAAAAGTGCAGAGTCATATTAACTGCGTAGGTAGTGCAGAGTCATCATGAAAGTGAAGTTTCGCAATATAAAAAGAGTACCACTACTGATACATGCTCTTTTTTTAGTAACACTAAGTCACCACAAAAACAGTGCCATTATTTTTTTAAAGTATAATAATAATAATAATAATAATAATAATAGTATATAAAATTAATTCTATGGAAATTTTTGGTAGTATGTGTGATTGGTTCGGGGTGACAACTGGGTGTAAGAGAGACTGTTATGGTCTGAGCATTTTGCAAGAACAAAAAAAAACTAACATGGAAGTAAAATTTTTAAACGTACAGCAAATTTGTAGATAATAATGCAAATTGTAGATGAATGTATGTATGCTACTGTATATTAATTTTGNGTATATAAAATTAATTCTATGGAAATTTTTGGTAGTATGTGTGATTGGTTCGGGGTGACAACTGGGTGTAAGAGAGACTGTTATGGTCTGAGCATTTTGCAAGAACAAAAAAAAAACTAACATGGAAGTAAAATGTTTAAACGTACAGCAAATTTGTAGATAATAATGCAAATTGTAGATGAATGTATGTATGCTACTGTATATTAATTTTGATGCTGGGATACATTAGTTTGTACAAGAGTTGAACATTTTTATTTTGCTGTGTCAATGTACACTGCAAAAAGTCTATTTTTAAAATTCCTAGACAATAATTTTTCTTTCTCAAAATTAGGTGCTATATTTTAAAATCTGTGCACTTAAATTAAGTACACACATTTCTTGCTTTACCATAATATTTTGAATTTAAACGTTACAAAGAAACAAAAAATATTTAATATGTTTCCAGCCAATACACAACAATTCAATTTTCTAAAACTTTTAGAAACAGGTGTATTTTTCAAAATTACAAGCATAAATGCTTTACAATAAGAGTGGCATAAAACTTGTTTGCTGTCATTCTTAATAAAGAAAACTTATTATTTTTAAAATTATAACAATATTTACACATTCACTGCATGTTTCCTGCAATTTATTTTCAACTGAGCTTATATGATTATTGTAACAGTAATATTTTCACACAGGTCTTCATAACCACTTTGTAAATTTTGCAACAGTTAGTACACTGTGTGAGCAAGCCTGTGGTTTAGTACACTGGAGAGCCAAAAAAAAACTGGCATAGGCGTGCGTATGCAAATAACACAGGTATGGAACCAATCAGAGTAACGCGATGCGGTCAGCAGCGCCTATATAAGACAACAAGCGTCTGGCAAAGTTGCTAGATCGGTTACTGCTGCTACAATGGCAGGTTATCAAGATTTAAGTGAGTTTGAACGTGGTGTTATAGTCGGCGCACGAGAGTTGGGATATAGCATCTCTGAGGTAGCAATAAAATTTGGATTTTCGCGTACGACCATTTCACGAGTGTACCGTGAATATCGGGAATCCGGTAAAACATCAAATCTTCGACATCGCTGCGGCCAGAAAAAGATTGTAAACGAACGTGACAAACGACGACTGACGAGAATCATTAAAGGTGACAGACGTGCAACCCTTTCTCAAATTGGTGCAGATTTCAATGCTGGGGCATCAACAAGGGCCAGCGTGAGAACTATTCAATGGACCATCATTGAAATGGGCTTTCGGAGCCAAAGGCCCATTCGTGTGCCGTTGTTGACTGCACGACACAAAGCTTTAAACCTCGCCTGGGCCCGCCAACACCGCCATTGGACTGTTGATGACTGGAAACACGTTGCCTGGTCTGACGAGTCTCGTTTCCAATTGTATTAGGTGGATGGACGTGTATGGGTATGGAGACATCCTCATGAATCCATGGACCCTGCATGTCAACAGGGGACTGTTCAAGCTGGTGGAGGCTCTGTCATGGTACGGGGCGTGTAGAATTTTTTCAAATAAATTCAGTAATTCACAGTTACAGAAAGTAGTAATTTGCATCCTTTTCAAAGCAGGTTAAGAATGCATCAAAAGAGCACTTATTTTGCTGCAATTAATTTAAACAATACACTTCCACCTTTTTCTCAAGAACTTGGCCAGCAGTAAAGACAAAAAATTTAAATACATGTATGAAGGAGTATTAAGTTGCAAATTTATTTTATTTTCGTGATGATTATTACAATTTTTGATTGCTTTTAATACTCTCCTCCCACTCCCTGTCTGCTCTATAATTGTATACAGGTTATGCCTTAGAAATATAAGCACAGTATTTTACGTATATTGTTATGTGTCGCAGGCCTTCATTGCTCCCCTTGCCCCGTCCTGCTTACAAGAACGGAGGAATGAAACTTAGGCGAGCGATAATCAAAGAAGCGTGTATCTTGTTTTGAAAGGTGTACCGCTGCACATTCTTCTGCATTTCGCAATAAGCCAGTAGGTATTATTTATTATTACAATAAAAGTAAAAAGGAATATTCTGCCAGAAAATACATTCAATTTATAGGTTATGTCGGTATGCATGTTATTCCAATGTTGGTGCACAACAATTGTTAGTGCTCAATAAGAACACTGTAGGCCTTGTCACCCCATTGAATTAGACGACTGCTTCTTTAAAGGAGTGGACTGAAGTTTGTCACTACAGTTATTTGGGGTAACTCCACCAGCATGGGCAACTTTGAACCACCTGCTTAATATGATTTCAACATGAGGTTCCAAAGATTCTACGCACTTTATAATTAAAATTGTTAACTAGAAAGTTAAACACCAAGGTGGGGGTTGTAGAGCCTTAATTTTAAATGAAAATGTGTAATGCAAAGTTACCATGAATTGGCACAAAGTTATGCAAATAAATGTACCTCAAAAGTGAAGCAGTTAAACTAATGTTTGGTGTTCAGTTAGTAATCCCCTTGAGAAATCCCCAGTTGACAACATTGGTTGCACTGCATACAGTGATGTTATTTACAACTGTATTAACAATTAAGGTCAATAAGGTTAAAATAATACAAAAAACCACAATTTACAGCAGAACAATGAATATACAATAGTAATTTACTCAATATTCATTAACTCTAGAACGTGCAACATCAAGTAATTAGCATAAGTAGAGCCATAACTGATGTTGCATAGCGACAAACAGAAACGATACACGCCTCAAAAAACATTACTTGATGCAAATGTGATGTAAGATATTGCCGTATTTGGGTCATTCTCAAAAATATTGGCCACTTATTTTACATTTGTCTGTATTTTTTTAGCCCTACATACATTAAATGCTGTTGCAACACTACGGAAACCCGAGATTTTTTTTTAGGCATTCCTGTAATTTAACAGCTTTTGAATAGTCAGGCACACATTTTACTTATGGGTGTTACTGTGGCTAACATCCAACACACCTTCATTATTGGTATCGTTGAGTTTGATACTCTCAACATCAGAATCAATGGAATATATGTCATGATACACCGGCCAGCATTTTTTTTTGTAACAACTACTCTTGTACAAGAAGGTCTGTAGCAACCATTTTCTGTTGTAACATTTAGCTTGGAGTTTTCAAGATGGCCTGTAACTGTTGTTTTATGGTCAAAGTGGCAGCTACACAACTTTCCAGTTTCCCATTTATTTTCACCGCAGAAACATGACAATGGTGAACTTGACCTTTGAGGTTGGTAGCTATCTGATGAATAATTTGAGTTTCAGCAAATGGTTTCAGGTTATCCAATATAAGTTTTCCCATTTCATCAATTTGCTTTGGGGTCACACAGAAGACTTTAATATTGCAAGTCTTTTTCAAAACAGAGAACAAAGTTTCTGCTTCTGGAATGTCATGGCCATGTGCAACATAGGTATTGACTAACCTCTTGACTGTAGCACCAATGCCATCAGGTGCTCCCTTACCATGAGAATACTCAAAGAATGAACCATGTTCCACATCTGAAGCCAAGATCAAATAATGTATTTGCAAACAAATAAAAATTTTTCTTCTGCCTGTATTGTGTTGAAGGACTATCAGAGATAAAGTGCATGATTTTCGCTTTTGGAAATATTATGTTTATAAAAGTAAAAACATGAACTAAATGTGCTCATATGGCTGCAGGGCTATAATCTAAACTTGGAGAAATCGAAGAAAATGAGATGGGCATCTCTTTCCCTCTAACATAAATGACTCCAGTATGAATGGTAGCTTACTTTTGCACTGCTCCAAAATGGTAAGTCTGAATTTCTTCTGCCATCTTACATGCGTAGTTTTCTGAGAAATCAACGTGTAAAACAGCGTCACTATCATTTAGATTTTCTTTACACATTTTGTATGCTTTGTTTTGGTTCTTAATGTTGAATATGTGTTTTGTGAATTTTTTCATGTCATTCTGAAATTCTTCTTCTAATTCTTTCAGAGTACCCAAACTGTTTAGCTTAGCTGCCACTTTTACTTGCACCTCTCTTTGTTTTCTTCCTTGTTTCGTTCACTGTGTCCCACTTCTTCCAAGTTACCATCTCATCTGCATTTGAGAGGTGTAAAGGAATAAATATGGCAGTATCTTTACATTCTGAACAAACATTGTACATGCACTATGCTGATTCTTTGTTACATGCTATAAGTTTGCACAAAGCATGAGTACTTTGATCATCTAACATTTGTAGTTGCTTGAACTTGGATGCCTTAAAATCAATGTTTTTGTGTTGCTTGCACAGGCTGGTATCCCTGATTATTTCTGTTGGCTTGCAGTCAAAAAATGGCCTGTTTCTGGTGAAATTTGTGTAAGAGATCTTGATACCGGGATTATTTTGTAAATTTCCAGTACAATGTTTTCATTAGAGCAACAAGCTAC
Source organism: Clitarchus hookeri (assembly GCA_002778355.1). NCBI lineage: Eukaryota > Metazoa > Arthropoda > Insecta > Phasmatodea > Phasmatidae > Clitarchus > Clitarchus hookeri. The sequence continues at coordinate 17,929 of NQII01003703.1, forward strand.
CGTTATTTATTTAATTTTACTTTATTTTGTGTTACTGTTTCTTTGATTCTGGCTGTATTTCTACTTACATCATCGCTCAGGGAAAAAGGTTTGTACTTTTCTTTTCACCTTCGTGTCTTTCTTACGCTGCTTTAAGACCAGCCTCTTCCGGTCTGCAAGACCAACAGTTTTACCAGCCAAACGTTGAAGACTGTACCGTTTTAATAGAAGTGAGGTTACTACCATACTCAAAGTTCTTTTTTCATACTGTTAGGTGTTTGCTTCTTTTTTTCTTTCTATATTCCCGGTACTCTGCAGTTTTGTTAAATGTTTCTTGTATTTATCTGTTTTCTTTTTTTCAGCAAGAAGTTTTAAGTTGAGGTCTTCTATAACACTCTTCAACCTGTTTGAAGCTGTGGGTGGAGTCTGTGTATCAAAAGTGTCATCTATGAGTGTAGACGTATGCACCAAAGTAGTAGTTGTTCTCTGCTTTCTATTCCGATCCAGTTGCTTCCACTGTCTTCTCTATTTCCGTCTCTCTCTGTCTGTCATTTCCCCAATTGTTTTTCACTTTGCATTCCTGAAAATAAAAAATTATGCTTCAGAAAAATGAATTCCAAACTATTTAGAGGATTAGTGTTATTTTCCTCATATTATATTTCACCACCCGACTTTCCTATTATTTTTGCATGCTTCTTCCCTGGCAGGATCCTCACACTGCTTTTCTGCAGCGGTAAGCTTGGCCTACACCAATTTTTTTTTTGGAATTAGTTGAGAAATATTTGGTTTTTTTAGCAGTAATAAAAATTTATTTTTAATTTAATTTCCCATTAGTAAATTTTGATATGGGATCGGATAGCAGTGTAATACTGAGGTCTGAGTAGGCTCAAGACATTGATATTGGTAAAATTTAAAGAATAAAAATGTTGTAGGGCTTTAATAAACCCATATAAATGCCACTAAACATAACTGATTTGTTTTTATTTTGAACAAGTTAAAGTCTAAACTGAGGCAAACAGCTGAATAACACCTCATGAGTGTGACTTACTCTTGTGAATGTTATCCCAAAGAAGTAATATTCATGAGGAGAGAGAAAAATGCTACCTATCAGTAAACAAATTCATCCCAGTTGTTCTACAAACTGTGAAAAAGTGAGGTTATGGGTAATGTAATATATTTTCATTAATCTTTGCCATAAAATACATTAAAAAGTTTAATAATTTTATTTATTCAAAAAACTATGGTAACTCATGATAATCAAAATACTCACCATGTGAAAACACCATTATGAAGGATTCAGAGAAAATAGTCTTGTTGAACATAAACAGCACCAGTTGAAAACCTACACAAAATGGCTTCCCCCTGAGTCCACTACCACCTATAATCCTCAAAGAATGCTGTACCACTCATGAAAGAATTTTAGGACAAAACAAAATTAATTGTGTTAAACTAAAAAAAAAATACATCAAGCGACAACACTTTAGTGTATTGTGTGCCAACATTAATTAAGCACCTATTTAAAGCTTGTAAAATTTTTTACTAATTAATAGTTATTTGAAAACAACTCGCTGAAAATTGAAAATTACAATAGGGACATCAGAGAAATTAGGTTATCCATTTGAGAAGCCTTACAATTTACAAAAAATAATAATTGTGATAAAAAGGTAATTTTTTTCCAAATTGCAATAACTTTTTCCTCTATATTTAAAACATATAATTACTTATTCATTAAATCAAATTTCTACACTTAAACCGTAAAGTGTGAGGAATGTAAGTTGACAATTTTTATTGGAAATTACCCATTTCCATCCTGATATTTCAACTAGAAATATGTAATCAAACAAATCATAAAGATTTGTATGTCTTGTGTCTTTGTAAGTATGCTGTGTCTATTTCCAAAAAAAGGGTGTCCACTGGAATTCCATTTTGGAATTCCCTGACTTTTCCCTGTTTTCCAAGCACAATCTCACCATTTTCCTTGGCCTATTTTCAGGTCAGGAACATTCCAATGCCATATTTTTCCACAGCTGACAGAGTACAAATATGCTATCATTGAAGTTTAATTAAATTACACTGCAACAGACCAAGCAAGCAGGGCCAACATTTTACTCAGCCCATAAATATTCCTTGCGATACATGCTACTGACTTCACGAGTGCCCTTTAACAAACTTACATATACTTTATTTTGTACGTATAAGCCCTATGTCACTTAGCAAAGATGTATTATTGCCCATTCACAAACTTAAAAATTATAATTTTAAAAACCACATGTTTATAATTACATTATCCTGTATCCACACAACTAACAACTTTTGCAAAGTGGCAATTATTAACATTTTCCTGTCACATGAAATTTTCCGACTTTTACCTGTGGGCGGATACCCTGAACAACGTAGTTTTATATCAAACTGTTTGGAAAAATGCATATTTCCCCTTTAAGCTTACGTAGACTAATTTTTTTCCATATGAGAAGATGGTAGTATTTTATTTTCACAGCATTTCACCCCTAGTGCCAGGTGGTGTCCGGCAGTTGAAACAAGCCCCATGCTGTTGATGTAGCCAGCTGCCCCCATTTTACCCCACCAAACAAATATTTCCAGCGCGTGGATATATAGGGATCACTCCCCGCCCCGTCTGAAAACCTGAGATTTAGTGGGTTGCAATGTGGCCATTGATGTATATTTTGTGAGAAATGTTTGCATGTCCAGCAGGCTTCTTAGTAAAACTACACTTATCAACCGCAAATTAATATCACCAACTTTACGGTACATCCGACAGCTTTACATTTACAAAAACAATATTTTTCTATTGAATGTCTGATCTTATAACTGGCTTCATTTTACCAATTTTCTACTATTCTAAGTTATTATTCTAAAAAAACTATCTTCTAACACATTTTCGCCCATAACACGTTGCAATATTCATCCTATATTTCATTGGGTTAAGACAAAAAAAAAATGGTAGTGTAATCACAGACAGAGACAATTCCCGGTGTCATTCTAAAACCCGACTGGTTTATGAGAAGCTGGAAAACATATTGGGAACAGTATGTATGTGTCAGCACTGAAGAGCAATTTTCATACTCTACCACAAAATTCAAAACTTGTTTACCCATTGAAGATGTAGTGGAACTGAAAATCATCACAACTCACACCGCATTGTTCATCTTCCAAAGATATAAGAGTATGCAGGATAATAGAAGTTCATTAATTGATATGTAATGAAAATAAGTGAATTTTAAATACAAACCAGAATTTGAGCATTATTTTCAATCAACACTGCTAAGAGCTTATAGAAAATGTTTTCGTAACCTTGGCAATACTATTCTCAAGACCATAGTAGCAGTAATCAATGAATAATTAATTTACTGGCAGTTATGTAATTCTATGGATTTGTTAATTATAATCCGTAACTTTCAGGGTTATTAACTCTATACTACTATTATTCTACGAGTAAACCAAGTGGTTTAACATTTTATAAAAGCCACTTTCCATGGAATGTTTTTTTAGTGCAGTAGCCATGTAACTTGAAATAAAATAATATACTGCTCACAAAAAGTTTAGCATATTCCCCATTCGCCAACGAATACGTAATATGTCTGTTTCTAGTAGGAGTGGATCGCACCAACGTTGTGTGAATTATGTAAACATTGGAGTCTTCCCCACCCCTCCCCCTCCGACATGCGTATTGCACTTACACAAACACAGTAGGTTCAACCGCAGGCCTTAAAAACAGGCGCAATTGAGGAATGGGCCAATTTGCCTCAGGAAAACATTAATGATCTTGTTTTTGGCATGCCTTGTCCAATAGAAGCGTGCCTCTGGAATCGTGAAGGTCCTACACTTTATTGAAATTTGTCAATGCATCTGAGAAGACCATTTTCGTTGTTATTAAAACTGATGAGATTCCATTATTTAAGTTGTTTTTCAGTGTATACCTTTTGTTTGTTTCTTACTGGGATGATGAAAACTAGTATCGTGTTTTTTTTTTTTCAAATTCATGTGCTATTAGGAGTACAGAATGAAATGTACTACTTTTATTCAATATAACAACCTGGATTCTTATATATGCTAAATATTTGTGAGCAGTATATAAAAGTACAAGACTGTGCAGATAATTAAATACTGAACAAGAGCTCCACTAATTATAGACATTTGTTCCATTCCCGAACATAAGCTACAATTTAGGATTGATATTTCTGAACCCAAGTGTGATAATGATATCAATGCCTGCTGGATTTTTTGGGGTTGTATAATAAATGAAGAAGTGTTTTTCAGTTTATGTAACAGAAATGGAAACTTTTAAACCCACATAAATTCACAGTTTCAGGTGTTACAAACAAAAAATATCTAATGAATGCTGTAGTCTACACAGCACTTGTTTAGTTATCACAACCATGGAACTGTATTTGTATTCGGCTATAGCAATATAAAACATTACAACAGACTAGTAGCACACTGCATGGTTTACAAATCACTTACGCACACTGACGATCCTTGGGTACTGAGCCTCGTCAGTGTACAGCGCCGGCCAAAAATAACTTTCATGTTCGTTATATAAACGATTGTGGACTATGGGTCTGAATGAATCAAAGTCATGGACAGACGCAAAAACATTGTACATGTATTTATTTCTTCACTCATAAAATGCAAACAAATAACATTGTTATAATAATCAGTAATGGATTATAATGTTTAAAATCTAGAAAACATCTCCATTAACTATATATTTTAAGTGTAAAAAAAAAAAATGAATAAGTGCATGCATAGTATGACTCTTTGTACAAATACAATTATCGCAAAATATGACATACCCAAACTTTCTAAACTGTGAATTTTGAATATGATTGGGTGAGGCAAGTGTAATTTGGAATCAAAAGTAACTTGTGTATTGTCCTAACGAAATATACTTACTCTGTCTTCTTTGTGATTCCTGCTTTTATTAATATTTACTAATAATTATCAATATTATTTTTAATCTATGCAGATACAGTATTAGAAAAATGTAATGAAGATAACAGAAAGCAGAAAGTTTGTAGCTGCAACTACTCGTATAGGGTTAAAATATTTTTTAAGTTCTACAACACACCATAACAAGGAAATCACAAGAGGTAATGATTTAATAGGGACATATAAAAAACTTTTGTGTTTATTTTTTATTTTATACGCATATTACCCATCTCCCTCTTAAAAAAAAAAACACTCTCGCATGCTACTTTCTTTCCTGTACACATCCAGATAATAATCAAACCAGACCAATATTTTAACCNTATTTTATACGCATATTACCCATCTCCCTCTTTAAAAAAAACACTCTCGCATGCTACTTTCTTTCCTGTACACATCCAGATAATAATCAAACCAGACCAATATTTTAACNAAAAAAAACACTCTCGCATGCTACTTTCTTTCCTGTACACATCCAGATAATAATCAAACCAGACCAATATTTTAACCTTTTTTACGTTGAAAATATGTGTATTCAGAAAAGAAAACATGATTGCATCATGGTTAGAAAATATAAGTGATATCCTAGTCAAATTTTGAAATTATCTGAATGGATAGTTATAGAGCGATTATGAGTTTAGTTTGAACATTATTTGGTGGCACGAAGCGTACACGCAGCGCCGTTGAGTTTCCAGCCTACGTGAAGAAGCTGAGGGAGCACGGATGAGGCGCAGATAAGGGCGAGATCCCAGCATTTGATTGCGGCTCCGGCTAATGCGAGGTACTGGCTGGTGAAGAGGCAGCCATGCTCAGCCGCAGTAGAGCACTGAGGTGGTGCACACAACGCTAAAAACCTGCAAATAATTATCTCTGGCTACAAAATTGAGTACTAACCAAGTAATATTGTATTGCTAAAGGGAAATAACATCTATTTTGAGTAAATAATACTTCATATTTAAAACTTTGACTAAAATATTCGGCAAAATGTGGTCCGTGCTAGAGCCCGAGAGTATGGCCTAGTACACTCGGCGGTACCTCTGAGATTACTTCAGTGTAAACACTGGGCATCACCACATTGTGAGGTAGTAGTGTGGCATGCATTGGTGCTGTGGAATATTTGCAAATTCCCTGTTGTACTACAAGGTTAGCAAGTTATTACACATTTGACGCTATTCCCCACCTGTGGTGTACAGAGTGGTTCATAGGCAGGAGTCAATTACAATCTACCGTGTCTGAATAAGGTGCCTGATAGGTTGAGGGTAAACAATAAGGTAGTCTTTCAGTGTATCACTTTAACTGGTTGGTTATATTGTCTCGAGTTTATATATACAGAAACACTTCCGAGGTGTGGTACTCTATTTAACTAACTCGGATTAACTGTGGGAGACGTCTGGTTATGTTTGGTGGAGGTGGGGGGTGTGGGCCAGCGACCCCTGGCGGCGCGTGTCCAGGTGCTTCTGCGTTTTGTTAGGGGAAAGGGGGAGGCACTCGTGGCACCAACTTTCAAACTGATCAGCCCTTCCCCGGGGCGTATCTTACCTTCCGGGTGGGTCGGCGATATTTTCCTGTCGTCCGCCTTCCCTATCTTAACTCTCTTGACGGCTATTTGCTTAACTCGGCGTAACGTCAGCGTATCCAAGTTCACGCGGTTTGCTAGGGGTGGGGACGGGAGAGGTCCCATACTGCAGCGACACGTGTAATGGCCGGCACACGCTGACTACTTCTGGCTTCTCCGCGCATGTGCCTGCCGAAGGTGCTCGCAGGGGGTGTCTGCAACGTTTCTACTTCCAATATGCGTTACACGTCAAATTCTTGTTTACAAAATAAAAATTTATGAAAATTTGTTTTATTCAATTTTTTTTATTTAGTTATGTGTTATTTATTTTTATCTAACATACCATTACAAATTCCATTACAGACCATGCTACGAAGAAAGGCAGCAGCTGTATCCAGTATGCAATGGTTTTTCAAGGAAGATACATCTTGTGAAGTGTTAATATATTTTTTGTATTATGTACATGTTCCTGTGCCACAGTTTTGGAAAGGCAAATTTTTTAATACACAATTACATAGTTCTAATTTTTGTGATTGTGCGTTGCCGGCAATAAATGTCTCATTTGACGAGTTGTGTTAGGTTGCATCAAGAATATATTAGCAGCTATGGTAAATGTGAATTTAGTGGCTACCGTACAGCAACTTTTCCAAAAAAAATGGGGAGGGGATGGATGGAACTAAAAAATTGTGATGTATTTTTGGCTCACTTCAGTGATTGCACATTTTAATATCCAGCATATGTAATGAACTTTAACAAATTACCATTAGTCCAGTCAACGAACGCTCAAAAAGGGGCTGTAGAGGACATGGAAGATGGTAGAATTTTTTTCTTCTGGAATGTGTTTGAAGTAGTTAGGAGGTAAACATACTAAAATTCCTGGATTCTAGCCCTGACGGAAGTGTTTGGGAGGGGGGAGGGGGGGTTAAAGGTCCCGTTTTTTGGTTTTTTGCTTGTATCTCGTTAACAGTGGGTCCTACGAATAAAATTATTCTTAACAAAATATAAGCTTATAAAATTTGCTACAAGATTGTTTCTATTCATTTTTTCTCTGTTCACCACAGTTTACGAGATATCCACCCGCAAAAATTGTTAATTTATGAAAAACAATTTTTTGCCTCACGTTTTTTGTCAAACTTTTGTTTCTAGCACTCCAGCCATTTGTTTTACAGGGGAGTCTTCAAGAAAAAAGTTGTAGGGCAATACATTTCCTTTGAAATGATATGTACATTTACTATTTTATCTTCAACTCGGCCAAAGTTACAGCAATTTTAAAATGTCAGGTTAAATCACCCATTTTTAAAGACAACCTCACATTGCGTTTTTTAAGGGTTATTTATCGGTTTACATAAGCTGTATTTTGTGTATTTATAAATGAATGGAATGTATTTATCTGTAAATATGAAAAGAATATATATTAAGCTCACCTATGTACACTTGGTATTGTACTATGTGTATACGTGTTAGTGGATGGATACAGAGATATCCAACAAAGCAGCACCTATTTTCTTTCATAATAATGATTTATTAGTGTCTTTGGTGCCTATGTCTGTATCCTACCAGAGTTCTTGAGCCTACCAATAGCTACCTGACCCTTCCTATCGCTAAAAATAGCATATGGTTGTGCCCCCCCATTCCCTTTTCAACTACCTGCTGCCAGTACTGCAGTTCTGGATGCATGAGCTACGTAATGTCCGGAAGTGGCCTGAAAGAACTTTTAACTACGGTTTATGCTTCATTATCAGTTGAGANTGTCCGGAAGTGGCCTGAAAGAACTTTTAACTACAGTTTATGCTTCATTATCAGTTGAGAAGATGCTTCAAGGCCATGCTTTTGCCAGGGCAGTCAGAGGTCATTTGCTCACACAAACTGCCTTGTCAAACATTATACTAGACCCCATCCTAATAACGGAGGAAGAGCAGACATGTGTCAAAAAAGTTATGTCTAATTTTCTAAATGAGCCTCCCTCACTGTACTCATTAAATGAAAACCCACACCTGAAATTACTGGCCAACAAATTTGGTGAAGCATTAAAACAGTTCAGTGAGAATGGACGAACTGCGAAGCTGTGGATCCAATACTTCCAGATGGTGAATTTGATGAAAGAATAAATTCATGCTGAGAGGTCAGGAGATTGGGATGCTCATCTCAATAGTGTCAAGAGGATGATACCATACTTTCATGCATCGGGCCACTTTCCCTACGCCAAATCCTGCCAACTGTATGTACTGGAAATGAAGAATCTTCCATCAAAATTGACTGCAGTAGAACACGAACAATTCGTCAATCGCGCCTTCACAATGCGTCGGTCTGACAGCTTTTGGTCAGGTATGACGATTGAGACCACACTAATGCAAAACTTCAAAAGTCGTGGCGGCGTAACGGGTGGACGGGGTGTCAGTGATAGTGTAATCAGTAAGTGGGTTGTGGGACTGAGTGCAACTCATGACGTTTGCACATCACTGGAGGAGTTTTGTGGAGAACTCTTCACTTCAAGTGAGCAGCACAAGGATTTTGGGGAGGCGCGCATGACAAAAGACGCAGCTGACACTTCTAAACTGATGACATGGCTAGAAAATCATCCACCATTCCCTAAAACCAGTGAAATCATGTTGATAGTTACAGAAGTAGTGGGAGATAAAGTCAACTACTATGACGCTATTACATGTGGTAAGCAAGCAATGAGTAAAATGGTAAATTTGCCATTTTCAGATGTGAAATTGTCACAAAAAGACAGGGCACTCCCACTTTCCTCTGTTAGTTCGTCCATCAAGATCCACGACGAAAACGTTGCAGTAGACACTTTGTTACTGTTCCAAAAGATTTCCATCAGTAAAAAAAAGCGATAAGGATCTGAAGGATTATTTGAAATACGAATTGGCCCCATTCCCATTGGCCTTATTTAATGAAGGCAGTATGAGGAAGACAAAAAAATCAGTCTTGTATCACCTGTTCGAACCAACCAAGGAGATCATAGACCTACCAAATTATAATGTAGTTGTTGATGGAGGATATCTCATACATAAAGTGATTTGGCAAAGAGGATCTTCAGTTGCCGCAATTTGTGAGGGATATGTCAAGCTCATTAAGACCCATTACCCCAGGAGGAGGTGCACTGTAGTATTCAATGGATACAACAACTCACCAAATAGCATTAAGTTGGCAGAACAGGTACGACGCTAACGAATGAAAAAGTCTGTAGACATCCATTTCAAACTGGACACCGAAATTACAGTCAACCAAGAACTTCTCCTATACAATCAGCACAATAAAGCTAGACTGATCGAACTACTTAAATCTAAACTCCATGACAATGACATTGACACAATTCAAGCACCAGACGACGCTGACTTGCTGATTGTGACAACAGCCATTGAACAATCAATGGAAGGAATGACCAAAGTGGCTGTCATTGGGGAAGATGTAGATCTTGCACTGCTCATTACCGCTAAAAGTCCTGCTGACCACAACATCTTACTATCAAACCCGGCCGAGGGAAGGTCGAAACAAAAGTTTATTCCACCCAACTGATGCAGCAGCAGGGACTGGATGAAATTCTGTTCCCGAATGCTTTCACAGGCTGTGACACCACCCGTGCAGCATTTCGCCGGAGTAAGTTTGGTTTCATTCAAGCTCTACAAGCGAAACCAGGAAATCCGCAGAGCAACTGAGGTTTTTTACATTGCCTCCTCGACACCGACTGAGGTTGAGCGAGCTGGGCAAATCTGCATGCTCAGATGGTATGGCGCCCCAGCCAAGGAGACCTCGCTAAACCTATATCGCTACAAATGTTTCCTAAAATCTGTAGCAAAATTGAAGCCGGATATTTCAACTTTCCCACCAACCGAGGGGGCGATGAAGGAGCATTCCTTCTACACATTTCTTCAGGTGCAGCTATGGTTAAATCAAGAACTTCTTCCAGAATTGTAGAGCTGGGAGCACAGGGCAGATAATATCCTTTCTCCTGTACTCAGTAAGGAGCCAGCTGCAACTGAAGAAATTTTAAATACCATCTTCTGCAAGTGTACAAAAGATTGCAGTTCAATGAAATGTGGGTGCAGAAAAGTGTCAATGAGCTGCCAGGGTAGTTGCTTAAATTGTGTGCCCGTTTTGATTGAAGAAGACGATTATGAACAAACTGAAGTTTTCCCCACATACCCAGCCGACACCAATGATACAGATGTAGAAGATGAGCCAAAAGAGGAGCCAGATGCTGGACCCTCAAGTCCCAAACAAGCAAGACCTTCTAAATTCCAATTTTAATGTTGTTTTTATATTTTATTGTGCCACAATTATTGTAAATATTTTTACCAATTTTACTTTTAGACTTAACTTTTTTGTAAATATATTAAATTATTATAAATGGTTGTTATTATTTAATCACCTTCTTCACAGGTTTTATAACTACTAATACACCACATAAGCTTAAGGAAAAAGAGAAAGTGCTATAAGGGGTTGTCTTTAAAAATGGGTGATTTAACCTGACATTTTCAAATTGCCGTAACTTTGGCCCAGTTGAAGACAAAATAGTACATGTACATATCATTTCAAAAGAAATTTAATGCCCTACAACTTTTTTCTTGAAAACTCCCCTTTAAAAAGAAGGGCTGGAGTGCTAGAAACAAAAGTTTGTTTTTCATAAATTAACGTTTTTTGCGGGTGGATACCTTGTCAACTGTGGTGAACAGAGAAAAAATGAATAGAAAGAATCTTGTAGAAAATTTTATAAGCTTATATTTTGTTAAGAATAATTTTATTCGTACGACCCACTGTTAACGAGATACAAGCAAAAAACCAAAAAATGGGACCTTTAACCCCCCCTCCCTCCCTACCAACTTCCGTCAGGGCTAGAATCCAGGACTTTTAGTATGTTTACCTCCTAACTACTCCAAACACATTCCAGAAGAAAAAAATTCTACCATCTTCCATATCCTCTATAACCTCTTCGTTGACTGGGCTACATGTGATCTAATATAGGCCTATTCCTGTGTTGTGAAAAACCAAATATTGAAAAACTGAAGTTGGTCAAGAATTTACAACTGTAGAATTAGTAGTTAGGCTGTAGATGCAAGTACGCATCTTTTGCAGTGGGTGGAATGGTGGTGCCTTTTCAACTTGACCATGTCAATAGTTGTGAATAATAAATTGAAGCTGCACACACAAGTGTTTCAGAAGTTGTGGATCAGCTCTAGGGGCTTACCAATTTGATATTGTCAATCAATTCTGGTCGCTTATTTTTCAAAATTTTTAGATCACTGTGTTTTGTCATGTGAGGTGAAGTATAATATAATATAATATAATATAATAATAATAATAATCCTCAATTGGGCTACGCCCAGTGGTGAGCTCTCTCACCTCTACCCTACCCAACAAACTCCACTTCCATGCCCTTCCTGAACTTTGCAACCCCCCTCACAGATACCAATTCCTCCCGCAACACATTCCACTCCCTCACAAGCATAGACTGCCTACCCCGCTCCGTTCTCCTCCACACCCTCTGAAGCTTCGCACTGTTGTTTCCTCTCCCTGTATGAAAGTTGTTGAGTTGTCTAAGAACACTGAATATTTCTGTTGTCAACTATCAATTAGTAAATGTGTTGGAAATAACAAATATCAAAATATATAGAGTGAATACGTGAATAAATTAATTACATGTAACCTTAAGTTATTCACTTCCTGTCAGAGCATGCTTTAACATTGCACGTTGGTTTATGTGTATACCATTTTTCATGTGCTAGCATGAATAATAGCAGTAATAATTTCTAATTATTACAAGCTTTTATTTATGTAGCTCTACAAAACTGATCACTTTGCAAATCTCCACCACTCAGTTTCCCAGAGTGCAAGAGTAAGAGCGGAGAGCACACCCATTTAGGACCTGCTTCATATGAAACGGATAAACAGCTTTCCAGGTAACACAGTAGCACAGATTTGCAAATAATTAGGTCTCGTTTTCTAGAACTGGTTATTAACATTTTTTTGTCATGTTTCCTTAACGTACATTAGCCCTCCTGGGCATTATTTACAATGTTAATCAAATACATAAAAATGCCTAGGTAACAACAAATTAATCCGTTATTTCTGCAGAGCGTAAAAGCAAAATTTTCAGAATGCATACCCATTATTAGGAAAAGTGATCAGAATAAACAATTCTCTGGCGATAATAGCATCACTTGAGTGATTTTGCATTATTTATCATATTATGGTCCATACCGTATAAGAAGGCCACTTTCTGACAGTCAGTGAGTGGCAACTTGACTTATACGAAACAAACAAAGCGCCATTTACAAAATCCTGTATCAGCTGATGCACGAACGAACAAAAGTTAAAATTACGTTGGCTATTCTGAGTGCACTGCCGATGCGCATCAGAAAAGCAGAAAATACGCGTATAAGAAAGAGTTCGTAGATTAATTAATACATTTTATTTTACGAGGTCACAAAACAATGGTTGTTAGTGTTAAAAACTAAACTTAGTGATAATGTTGTTATGTTTAGGTGATCAAAATGAAATGTACAATAGAACGATACGACGTGGAAAAGTTTTCTGAAGTTGTGCTAACTTCAGAAAGCTTTTTCACGTCGTATCATCCATCTCAAACCTTGCTTTCAACACGTCCATGATATTAATTCCAAAAGCATACAAAAATATTGCATAATATTGTTGAATAACTTTTTCTAATAATTTGACGAAACAATACGAGTTTTAAATATATTTCCAGCCCGTAACATAAGAATTATCAACTTTAACGATATGCTATCTCTTGACCATAAAGAGAGTTACTCAAAACTTCGTCGTGACATGCTGCGCGCTATCTATCGGATATTCTGCGAGCTATTACCAGCCAGAAATGAACCTCTCTCCTGCGCGATATATAACGAATTTACAAACATATGCCAATAGTTATATTTTTCCACGAGCTCTGCATAATTTTTAAAGTAACATATATTTCATATACAACGATTTGGAGTACAAGTCATTTATATCCGGCCGGTAATCGTTTGTCTATGTAAATTATACGCCATATTGTTCTCTAGAAACCCATCTTCTTGATTCCGTAGACACGCGTGAATAGTTTTTAAGCAATTCTAACGTTATTCCACGTCACATATTTCCAACTCGAATATATTAGCTATAACGTCCAAAGTGTAATAATAGATACAAAAGACCATCTCGCAAATTTTAACCCAAATTCACTATCTCGGACAAATTAAAAAAGAGTTATCAAATATCTAACATTTTATATTTTTACTTTTATAACCTACTTATATTTTTAGACAGATGTCAGTCTTAAAATATCTTAAAATTTGTTTAGCATTACAGTACAATGAGAAGTGGATTAGCTGACAGCGTGTTGATAAAAATACAGCCCCGACATGACGGACCAGCTGATGGTGGAAGGATACGTAGTCAGATGTAAACAGTGGTGCTACTTTCGTCGAGCTGTCAAAAANCAGCTGATGGTGGAAGGATACGTAGTCAGATGTAAACAGTGGTGCTACTTTCGTCGAGCTGTCAAAAAGTGGCCTACTTATATGGTACAGAATATACCTTATAATTACCAGTAAAGTATTTCTACAGACAACTAAAAGAATAGACATAGTTGGAAAATCAATACAATTATAATTTAAAAAGTTAAAAGGATGCCTTACTAGTGGTGTGAATAGCACACCTGTAACGGAGAATTCCTCATTTGAGCGATTAGGGATTAAAGGCTATTAAATGCCAACTGACAAAGTAAAATTAATTTTGTAGGCCAAATGTGTATGGGCTGTAAAATGTTATATGCACAATCAATAAGAAAATTAGTTTTATCCTTGTGGTCCTAACAGATTGTCTTGTGCCATAAACGAGTTCAGAGGTTTTGGTCGACACTTAACAATGAGGTCTCAAGACACCAGTCATAAGATGTAGATTAACTAACTACAAAATGCATGGGCACAGTAAATGGAAACTGGAAATTGCTTTTCTTGCACAACTGTTTTGACCATATAATTATTTAAACCATCGTGAAATCTCACCTTTAAACCCTCCAAAATGTATGTTTATTTGTAATTAACTATCTTTTACGTTTTCTATGGAACAACAAAAAAACTAATAACGAGATATTGCAGCATTTTTAAAAACCACACACATTGTGCTTTTATCAACCCTTGAACACTGTAAGAATTAATTTATTTCCTTAGTTAATTACATACATAAGGTATTTTGCTAAACAGTAAATACTGCTGAGAAAAATATTGTCTCAAAATGGGCAATTTACTTATTATGGCAATGTCTGCATATTTAATATAAAAAAAAACAAATAGCCTATTTTGAACATTCATGAATAAAAATGATAATTTCGCGTGCCTCATCAAATCCATTCCTCCCACTCCAAAGCCAACAGCACAGACCATGGTCTACAACCTCCAACTCTCTCCCCCTCCTCCTAATTTGTCACGAATCTGTGATTAGTTTCAAACCGTCGACCTGCTTTTCGGCTCTCACGTTCCGCCTTGTAATTGGATCGCGTTAGAAAGTCGGCGACGCCCACGAATCGTGTTGCGTATTGTTATGTCAGGGTCATTCCCATTCGATTTTCAACATCGTTTGGTGATAAGTATTCCATATGTAGCTTTAAAATTGCATGCAAAAAACTGACACCTTATGGCTAATGACTAAATTTACATCTAGATAAACATGTTCTTTCACAATTCTCGACTTTCTTACTTAATTTGTTCAATAATAACTATGCGCAACACGTGAAGAAGATGCAAAATATACACCGACAAAGACTGGCCAAAGAATTCCTGAATCACATTAATTTTTTTAACAATTTACCTTGCTTGGACGCCATTTCTATGCAATTCGGCTTATTTCTCGAAGCTATTGTCACTTCTTGTAATGAGTAACTAGAGTAAACCACAAAACATACGACCGCTTAAAACAGCGGACGACATAAATTCAAAAATACAACAGAGCAATGTGCACACTGTTTGTTCTTATTCTTTACTTTGATTTCTGGCCATGCGTTTTTGTACAGCCAAGAAGTGTTGTGAACAAGAACTCACCTATAATGAACATGGCTATAACCAAAGCGCATTCTAGGGTTAGCACTGTGAAAGTATGAGAGGCATTAAAATACCCTACTGAATTTTTGCGTATATTTCTTTTTTATATCATGATACCGCGTACTTCACATTTTTAAAAAGAAAATTAAGTACTGGAAAAAAATGTTATACAAATACCTCATGACTCTCTAATAAATATTTCCAGTGTAATTGTTGAGGGTCATGTATAGGAAGCAATATTTATTAACTGAACCGAGTTTTGCAATATTTTTACACATATTTTTCTCAATGAAAATAAGTTTTGCAGTTTACGATTGATCTAGCAACAGTTAATAAACTGAGCTAGGTAGCCCTTAATTTAGAGGCCATAAATCGGACATTTATATCCTTTAGGGCATCTTAACTAAGTAGGAAATTAAAGATAAATGGTGCTACTGAAAAAATTCCGTAGAGAATACCCCAAATATGTTATACAGTATTTGTTTGTGTAAGTTATTTCTTAATAAATAAAATGAGGAAATTGTTATAGTATCGCAGTTATTGATTATGAATGTAAAGTCTTCATTTGCTTAAATAACCTATGCATTTATGACGAAGTAGGTTCGTTTCTTTCAACTTCACAGGATACACAGGCAAGCAAAACTACAAAACTTAACGTTACGTGAGCTGTCAGGGATAGTAAAGTGGACTTCATCCGGTGATTACGTTAAGAGAAATCAGAATCAGAATATTACACAATATACCTATTTCGAATAGAAAGGGTTCCAGCTCACTGGGTGAGCATGCAATCGCAGTTCTCAGAATCGTGGGCCAAACGACCACGTGGCTGTATCCCATGACACACATGATACAAATTTACAGAAAAACGTATTATATAGCCAGGGTATTCAGGCTCCCCAGCACGCCTTAATATTACATTTTACCTTATAAATGAAGGATGCCTCCATGAGGCGTCGATTACCTCCTGGATAGGGCCAGGGCCCAGAATGCAACTCTAAATGAGAACTCACAAGTTTCTGTTAACTCAAGTAAATTGCATTGCTTAATAATGTACACGGTAGCATGTATACAATGCAAATTAAAGAGGACCT
The DNA here is from genome assembly GCA_002778355.1 of Clitarchus hookeri. NCBI lineage: Eukaryota > Metazoa > Arthropoda > Insecta > Phasmatodea > Phasmatidae > Clitarchus > Clitarchus hookeri. The sequence goes on from NQII01003703.1 coordinate 34,551, forward strand.
GACTCACAAGGTCTACCAGAGGCCATCATTGTACAAAAATGCCAAAAATGGCACGAAAACTTACTATAGTAGTTAAAACTCCGGGGTCGGTAAATTGAGTCGAAGGTTGGGTGCTGTGAACGTGTGAACGTGGGAAAGACCCTCATTAAATATGAACATGGTGTGCATTTATTCTGCGATTATTTGCCCATGGGCGATAAATTCTAATGGTATTTACAACACATCGTAACACATGATTTCTATCCTAATTACACAGATCTCTCTAGGGACACCACAGGCACTCAGTAAGATCACTCGATATCGGGTCATGTCATGTTCCCAAGTGAAAGATGCGGACACGCATCGGGACGCACGACAAGTGTGTTACGTGGGCCGCACAGGTGCAGCGACTATGGGCCAATGACGTGATTACAGTAAACGTGCCAGACCATGCAGTAGTGGTCCACGTCAAACTGTTGTTTGTTTTAACTGGATATGACATCACAGTCATTACGATTGTCGTTTCTCTCTCAGGTAGATTTGTGTAGCACAAAATTACAACAGCTTTTGAGGAGGTGTAACTGATGTAGTGCAAATAAAAACCTGCTAATTTTAAATTTGTCACAAGTTTATTGATTGACAAAACACAACAATATGAAAATCTGTATCATTCTTTTAGGTTATCGTATACAGAATTTAATTATTGAACATAGGGAATAAAGCATTTTAAAAGAAATATATAGTTAATAAACATTAAATCCCTTTTTTTTTATTTAAAAAAGACCATTCTTAATTAATGTGAACTTATTTTTAATTTACTTAGATACTTCGGGGAATATTTTACGTTAAATTTCATGAACTAAACATATAAAATAATAGGGTTATGTTTGCCAGACATTTCGAATTTTGCATAGTAGAGGCTAATGATCTAATTAACGAAAGCACAAAAATGTATCGTAACAAAAACAAATTATTCAAATTCACTTGTATTTTAGTTGTAAAGAAATATCCGGCACACCAAAATACGTGTTGTCAATTGTGCAATGAAATGGCTCTGAGAGCTCCACAAAAGTCGTTTCTTTTAACCCTACCTGTGTAACTGCACCATAGACTTAAGCCCCAGGCACAATAGGAATTTTTGTTGGTGGTTTGTGTTGGTGGCTGCTGTTGGTAGCAGTTGAAGTACAGGACTTTATATATGAGATGACACAATAGGTGGTTAGCGGTTGGTGGCTGATGGTTGGTGTTGGTGGTTTGGCCTTAAAATAATTTCGACTCGTGATCGGTGGTTGGTGTTGGCCATGTAGAAAGTTGAAAATATTGCACTTTTTACCACCAACCGACCAATTTGAGAATGTGTTGTAGTTTACCACCAAATGACCAATTAGAAAGTATTTTGTAGTTTGGTCATGTGATGGCAAAATTACATGAAGAGGTTAAAATGGAAGAGGGTAAAAATGAATTTTGGAATAATGTAGTACCTATCTTTCTGCCAAAAAACATTATCAAATGAGGCTAACAACAGTACTATTTGTTTCAGACAATCAAAATACCAACAAATGAAAACAAAAAAAAAAAACTTTTTTACAGCCTTACTGGTACCTGGTGGCTCGATCGCAAAACATTTTACACCTGACGTGGTCAAGCACTGGCTCCGTGAATTTCCCGTCCTGTGCTGGGAAAGCCAACTCGATGCGCGGTGTTACCAGAGCTGAGGATGTATTAAAATATGTGCCCAGCGCCACAGCTCAGCGGTAAGCTGATGAAATGAGGTCGTTTCGGTCGACGCCTAGAGCACTCTGGTTAACACTCTGTCACACACGTTGGCGAGGCTCTAGGCTGCCTCACACACCTTACTTAAATTACAAATAACACTTACGATGCTTGTGGAGTTATTTATTCCTTGCGACTCCTTAATGAATACACACTACTTCAGTACAAAACACGTGGCCTTAACGGTCCGGAACTGCGAGCGACCACGTGGTGTTACAATGTGAAACGCGACTGCACTTAACCATTCTCCGATGAGAATAACGTCGCTCTCCCCTCGGCGCTATAACAAATAAAACAATAATTCTGTTTGTGAAGTCTATGCCAATGAGTATGAGTTCAGCTTAAGATGTCCGCACCGAGGGCCTTTGCAGAGCGGGAGTCTTTGATGTGCGCCAGGTACGTCCCTTGTCGAAGGGAGACGGTTTGGGCGCTCGGTGTTCCTCGAGTTGTGAAAGTGCCGGGCGCCAGCTCAGGGTTGAGCAATGAGATGTGGTCGTGCGTTATCACCCTAGGGACTCGAGGTAACACACCGTCAGATAGTAGAATAAGGCGAGCTGTATGGCCGCTGCGCACGCCTGGATTAATGAACGCACTAATGAAAGATGATTATTTTATTCAACACTTTAATCTAAACAGACACGTGGTGACCGTGTGGTCGTACAAACACACTAAATGGCTTAAGATTAATTAAGGCGCATGACGCTGCTTTCGCCTCGGTGCGATGTAACATAAAAACAAGTTATTTCGTGGATGATGTGATGATGCGATTACTGAGTGGGGTTGCAGCCTCAGAGGCTAGTACCGAGGTTCTTGTGAAACGAGAGACATACCGTGTCCGCCCGCGTTGAAGTGATGAAGCCTACTAGACTGAGAACTACGCCGGCTCGCGCTACCTAAGCGCGGCCGACACCTGGCGTTGGAAAGATGAAACACAAATACGACTTAAAAATGCTAATGAGATGTAAAAATGATATACCTTAGATTAACATAATCAAACACAATTACCTTATACAATTTAAATAATAAAACACAATTACCCTTGCACAAATACACAATAAATCAGGGTTATATTAATATTAAATACAAGTATTGCAGCAGCCACTGTGTTGCCAACTCAATAATGTCACATGTCCCTAGCTGGCTATGTATGTGATGACTGTCTTGGCACACGATAAATATGGTAAACATAAATACTGAATAAATACATATAACCCTAAATAACTGTACTGATGTGCTCCGATCAATAAATAATTCATAATTAGATTGTTAAGCTCTGAATAATTACTGACTCTGGTTAAATTAATGACACTGGTGCACTATCACACATGGACAAATACACTTGATAGACACTGAATACACTATCACTCTTGCACACATGCCCGCTGGTGTGGTGTATCTGGAGTGGAGGACACTACGACGGCAGTTACAGTGGGCACAAAGGTCCCAGTGNCGTTCACGTCAACTTACACGTCTTGATGCGTTGAAGTGCTGAAGAGAACTGGGGGGAAGTGTTCGCCGGCTTCCGCCACCTGAGATCAGCACACGCCATGCGGCGCAACAATGAAGTACAATAAACACTAAAAAATGATTATGAGATGAAAGTGACATGAATTAAATTAACCTAAGACACCATAATGTTCCCATATACAAATACACAATAAAAATTATTATATTAATTCTAAATGTTTCCATTATACCAGCCACAGTATTGCCAAGTGTACAATGTCAAATGTCCCTGGCTGTGGCTGTGTCGACTGTCTTCCATGATGTCAAAATATGATATTAATTATATGCACTGAATAAATAAGAAACACTCATGCAATTACACTGATACTATTATGCACGGAATAAATTGGAAACACTGATGCAATTACACTGATGATGATATGCACACTCTCAGTTGTGCCCATAAGCCCATCGGTGTGGTGTGTCTGGTTTAGTGGACACGACTGTGGCAGTCAGAGTGGGCACAAAGGAACTCGTGAACGCTCGGTTCACGTCAAACAGCCCCTTCTCTGGTGACCACTTGACTGCTCAGTCCCTCCTGCGTCCCACCATGCTGTTAGGCACAGCATGTAGTGGGTGGTTTCAGCTGGTGGCGGGGCCTCAGTGAATAAGGCCCGTGCCTCTGGGAGCTGTCTCCTACTACTGTTGTTACTGCTTTCGCTGCTGCGGCTGGGGTTCCAGGGTGCTGGCCCCCTGGCGGTGCTGGCGTCTCTTGGCATGCAGGTGTGGGCGGGGATTGTCCCCTCCACACGTGGTGCATGCCGGACGGATCTGCTGACGTGGCCGCTTGGAGCGGCGGAGAGGGGTGGTAGACCTCTCCACCTCTGACACCTCCTCGCTGCTGCTACTGCTGCTGCGGTGTGGACGTCGGCGTGATATGAATGTAGACGAGGGGGGAGGAGAGGGCCCCGGTGAAAGGTTGTGAAACTTTGTTACGCTCGCCCCGTCGCTTTGGCCGACGTCCTCTGGAGTGAGATCCCTCGCTGGTGGTCCTGGTGAGGATGCTGCGGTGGAGTCATCCAGAGGGCTGTCCTGTGGGGAGCTCTGTCCCACAGGTGTCTCTGTTGGCTCACCATCAGCAGCGTCCCTTCTGACCAGTGTTGTGACACAGGGCATCACGATTCTGCTGGGTGACCCTTTCATGCCTACAGTGTTGCGGGTGGTGTTGCTGCTTGCTGGCGACAGCAATCCTCTCTCTGCTACCTCTTCCTCCTCCACGACCCTTGTAGGCATTGAAACGCTGGGCGTCTAGGCAGAGAAGAGGCGCTGGAGAACTCTACCATCGCTGTCGGGGCTATGCATCCCGTCTTCCCTTGTGTCGTCGTTTGTTGTATTGCTCTGGTGGTGCTCGACAACCTGCTGATCAGGCGTCGTGTGGTTTGTCGTCACCACTGCCAATCTGAGGTCGTCGCGGTGGACAGCGGCCCTCCTCCTGCTGCTTAGCCTGATAAGGTACGTGGTGTACCCCAGCGGCTTTACCACCATGTGTAGTCCACTCCATTTCTGGGCGAACCCGGCGCAGAAGTTATTTGCGTTGCTTGAGATCTGGTGTTTCTTTACGTACACAAGTTGGCCAGTCACCAACCATCGTGGTGCTCTCGTGGTGACAGGCACCCTCTCCTATGTAGTTCTGGTTGTTGCGAGCTGCCATTAGCTCTGCATCCAGGCGCTGTCTCCTGGCAGTCCCGTCCTCTGGTTCCTCTGCTGTCTCTTATTGGCGTGCTGCAAACTCTCCAGGCAGAATAAGTTCGTGGCCCTGCAAAACCACTGCTGTAGTCTGACCTGTGACTAAGTTTACCCGCCTCCTTATGGTGAATAAGGCTGCGGGTAGGTGTTCGGCCCAGCTGGTGTGATCGTTACCCACTCTCAGATGTAGTTGTGTCTTGAGGTCCTGGTTGCACCTCTCGGTGGGGTTTGTCCTCGGGTGGTATATGGGGGTTGTATGCTGCCTTACTCCCAAATGAGTACACAGCTCACGCTAGTATTTCCCAGTGAACTGGGTACCTTTGTTGGTAAGTTAGGTCTGTGGGTACCTCCAGCGAGGGTAGAACTCTGTCTCCATTGTTCGCGCAATCGTGTGTGCTCGTGCCCTTGAGACTGGGTGTGCTTCAGTCCACATGGAGAATGAGTCACTCACAACCAGGATGAACCTTTTCCCGGTAGAAGTGCGGGGGTAGGAGCCCATGAGGTCCAGGGACACTGTCTCAAATGGTTCCTTTGGCTCCCTGGGTTGTTGTTATGCCACTCCATCCGTTCTCCTACTTTTGAAATGGTTGCAGGGGACACACTCCCTCACATACCTGCTTGCTCCTGGCCAGTGAAAGTGCTTGTGAATGTTCCTGGCCATCTGGGTTGCCCCAGGATGACCGGCCAAATGGCTGTAGTGTGCATGCTTCAGTGCTTGCTCTCGTACTCCTGCAGGTACATAAATGCACCAGGTTGCATCGGGATTCTGCTGACGGGTTTCTATGTGTGTGTCTCGGATGCGCCACCACTCACTATCTCCCTGCTTGATAGTCACCATCTTCTCCTCGGTTTGTGTGCATCGTTGTTGGGTGTCGATCACTAATGCCTTCAGTTCGTCGAGCCTGGATTCAGAGTTTGGTGTTGTCTCTATCGCATTGCAGGTTACCTGTCCATTGCCTGTTGTTGCATTGTTGACCGTAGGGGGCAATAAGTCGTCCCACTCATCCCTGTCGATGGCTAATTCAGTGCCTGGTGTCCTTGACAGTTCATCCGACAGTTGGTTCTCTGCTCCGGGGACATGTTGCACAACGAAGTCGTATGATTGCAACAACAATGCCCACCGGGCGAGTTTGCTCCTGGCATCCCTCATGGAATGAAGCCAGAGTAGGCCCCATAGGGTAAAGCGCTGGTACTCGAGGTATGCCCTATAGTGCTTCCCCGCCCAAACCACTGCCAAACATTCCCTCTCATTTACATCGTAACGACACTCAGTCGGCCCAAACTTTGCGCTACCATACTCAATGATCTGGTGCTCATTGTTGTCGCCCAATTGAAATAGTACGGCTCCGAGGCCCTTCTCACTGGCATCTGTTTGGAGATATAGGTGCCTACTGGGGTTGTGACGTGCCATGGTTGTGCAATGTCGGAACCTTCTCTTCAGCTCCTGGAAGCAGCTTTCGTGCTCGCTGTTCCACTGGAACTTACAGTTCGGGGACAGCATGTCTGTTAGGGGCGCTGTTATTGTTGCTAAATCCCTGATGTGTTCCCTCAGCCAGTTCACCAACCCAAAGAACTTCCTGAGCTGTTTGACGGTTCTGGGTGCCTCATGCTGGTCGATGAAGGAAAGCTGTTCCGGTGTGGGCCTACTGCCGTTTACGTCCACTAGGTGCCCAAGGAACTGGATGCTGGGCTTCCCTATGTGGCACTTCCGGTTTGCACAAGTTAACTTGTTGATCGCTAGGCGCTTCAGTACTAAAGACAGGTGTTTTATGTGGTCTTACCAGCTCTCGGACCAGATGATCACATCGTTCTGGTATGCAAGGGTAAAATCCCCTACATATCCGTCGAGCACTTGTACCATCATAGCCTGGAAAGTGGCCGGTGCACACTTTAGCCCGAATGGCATGGCAAAGAACTGGAAGTGTCTCTCATCAGGGGTGGTGAATGGTGTTTTGTGGCGATCTTCTGGCTTGATCGGGACCTGCCAGTAGCCGCTGCGCAAGTCCAATGATGTCATTACTTTTTCTTTCCCTAGAGTGTGTAGTGCATCCTTCACACTGATGTATGGTGGTGGTGCGCTTTGAGTTATCAGATTAAGGGGGTGAAAGTCCACACAGAACCGCCGCATTCCGTCTTTCTTGGGCGCTAACATGATTGCTCTGTTGTACTTGCTGTGTGTGGGCTCGATGACGCCTTCGGCTAACATCTCCCTAATCTGTTCTTTGATGATAGTACATTGGTGGGGTTGGTAACTACATGATCCTGTGAAAAGTGTGCGGTCGTGCTTTAATGGTATGGAGTGCTCGGCGATAGTAGTCCGCCTTAAGGCGTCAGCATCCGTAAACACATCCCGTCTTTCTTGGAGGATTTTCTGACCATTCCCCGGTACTCTTCTGGCACCTCATGGTCCAGTTCGTCCAGCTGGACGCTTGTGTGCAGTCAGTGGTCCGTGGTTATAGTTCATAAACAGTGTGTCGTTCATTCTGTCAAAAATGGATCCTGCGGGCCGCTGGCTCTACAATGGTGTTGTGTTCGGTGAGCAAGGGTATGCCCAGTATGGCGTTTTCCAGCAGGTCCGCCGACACTGGGGCTGTAGCGGTAGTCTCTACGTCCCTAATTCGGACAGTGGTGGTCACTTCTCCGAGAGTCTGCCCTGCATGTTGGTAGGTGGCAAGATGTACTATGTGATTTGCCAGCCTTATTGCGTCCTCACTCATGAACCCTGCTCTCACGAAGTTGTGCGATGCTGTTGTGTCCACTAGTGCTAGACACTGGATGTTATTTAGGGTGTTCAGTATCCTGATCATCCTGTGGTTGCCCCTGGTTATATGCTGTAGCACGATTTGTTGTGGAGTGGGTCTTGTTACGGGTTTGTGTTGACTTGGGCTATGCGGTTGTTCATGTTTTGGCCTGGGGTGGTGAACATCCGGCTCGCCTACACTGCTAGCTAGTTTCCTGCTTGTGTCCTGCCGTTGTTGACATTTGCTTGTTTCCTGTTTTCGAGGTTGGGGCACTCATTGTGCCAGTAGTACTGCTGACCTTGGCAGTACCAGCATGGAAAAGGGGGGCCTTCCCTCCTAACTGCAGTGTTTGGACGGGCTGGTATGTGGGTACCCCCTGTCTATTCCCCCTGTCCTGCTGTTCGGTCTGGTGCACCTCCTTCCTGACAAGTCCAGCTGATGGTTGCGAATTCCCCCTCCACGCAATGTGATCCCGGGGTTGTGGTTGATATGGCCCATCCCTTCTCCTATGGTACACTTTATCCACGTTGGCCTTGTCCAGTAAGGCAGTGGACCTCAGTAGCTGCCACACATCGTTATGGATTAATGGAGCCAGGGCCACCTTGAACTCGGACCTCACCATTGAGGCTACCACCTCTAAAATGTCTGGGACATGCATCTTTGGATAAAAATGTTTGAGGAGATTAACACTTCGCATGGTAAATGCGGTTAGTGTTTCACACTCCCCCTGTGGTTCCAACACAGCACAGCTTTGAGATTGTAACGAGGTGTATGCTGAGTTGAACTGTCTTAGAGAGGCACTTTGAAAATCAACCCATTGCATGCCATAGTGGTCAATGGCCTGCCACCACGTATGTGCCTTAAAGATAACTGTCCCTCAATGCAGCTAGGCCACTCCACTTCACTGACACAGTACCTGGTTAGTCGTCCTGTGATGTCTCTCAGGAACTCCTGCCGGTCCTCCTTGGTGTGTCCAGCGAAGCTTGGCAGAGATTGGAACCGGGCTGGTGTCGTGCCCGTCTCTCTGGTGGGTCTCATCACTGCTGGGGTTGCTCTGGCCTCCTGGTGTTGTAGGGACCACACAAAGCCAGGTGTGGTGTGTGGTGCCAATGGGTTTCCCCATGGCGCTGCTGCTCCCTCCATGTTGGTTGAGTGCCCCCTTGGGCTTTGGTGTTGTCTGCTATGCACACTGTCTTCGATGAAGGAGCATGGTGTCGTTGCCCGAGGTTTGTGGACCCACTGTTCACGCCTGAAATGTCCTGCAGTTTTGTTGACATTATCCCGATTGGTGGTCCCCACAGTCCTCACACACTCATCGCACCTAATCTTCCCATGGCTGTCTGCGGTCGCGCACTCAGTTCCCGTGAGGCACACAGTGTGCTAATTTCGGTGACACCATACCATAGGCAAGGTATTGTCCCTTCACCTATCCCTGCACAGATGATTTGCTTCGTGCACCTTTGGTTACAAAAAATGTTTGCTATTGTATCCTCCAAACTTTGTTTAGTTGTTTCGCACTGGAAAAATGTTTCTCGTGGCTGTTCTCGTTCGCACTGGCACGCGTGGTTGTTGATGCCGAAGTTATTTCGAAAAACCTGCGGTTGGTTAAATTCTACACATAACGATGCTTGCTTTCCGTTTAAAATGCTGATAATGGCTTTCTCTATTAATTCCCTGTTGCTGGCTTTAATATTCTGCGTGAGTCGTCGCGCATTCACTTTTTCCTTGCATGGACAATTATTAGTCCAGAAAAGATTTGTGTTTTTTGATTGCCACACCCATTTAAGACATAAATTTTGATTTCTACCATTCGATGTCGTCCAGTTCAGTTTTCCGGTGTTTAATTTGCAATTGCCCACATGGCTCATGGTAAACATGGCGGCTGTTTTTATGAGGTGCAACGGCATTTCGAATCTTGCCCCTAAGGTTTGCGCATCAATTTTGACGTGGTCAAGCACTGGCTCGGTGAATTTCCCGTCCCGTGTTGGGAAAGCCAACTTGACGTGCGGTGTTACCAGAGCTGAGGGTGTATTAAATATGTGCCTGGCTCCACAGCTCAGCGGTGAGCTGATGAAATGAGGGTCGTTTCGGTCGACACCTAGAGCCCTCTGGTTAACACTCCGTCACACATGTTGGCGAGGCTGTAGGCCGCCTCGCACGCCTTACTTAAATTACAAATAACACTTACGATGCTTGTGGAGTTATTTATTCCTTGCGACTTCTTAATGAATACATACTACTTTAGTACAAAACACGTGGCCTTAACGGCCCGGAACTGCGAGCGACCACGTGGTGTTACAATGTGAAACGCGACTGCACTTAACAATTCTCCGATGAGAATAACATCGCTCTCCCCTCGGAGCTATAACAAATAAAACAATGATTCTGTTGGTGAAGTATATGCCAATGAGTATGAGTTCAGCTTAAGATGTCAGCACCGAGGGCCTTTGCGGAGCGGGAGACTTACACGTCTTGATGCGTTGAAGTGGTAAAGAGAACTGGGGGGAAGCGTGCGCCGGCTATAGCCACCTGAGATCAGCCGACGCCATGCGGTGAAACAATTAAATACAATATACACTAAAAAATGATTATGAGATGAAAGTGACATGAATTAAATTAACCTAAGACACCATAATTTTCCCTTATACAAATACACAATAAAAATTATTATATTAAATCTAAATGTTTCCATTATACCAGATACAGTATTTCCAAGTGCACAATGTCAAATGTCCCTGGCTGTGGATGTGTCGACTGTCTTCCATGATGACCAAAAAATGATATTAATTATATACACTGAATAAATAAGAATCACTGATGCAATTACACTGATACTATTATGCACTGAATAAATTGGAAACACTGATGCAATTACACTGATGATATTATGCACACTCTCACTCGTGCCATCAAGCCCATCGGTGTGGTGTGTCTGGTATAGTGGGCTCTACTGTGGCAGTCAGAGTGGGCACAAAGGAGCTCGTGAACGCGCGGTTCATGTCACACCAATGCGCCAAACTTCTATTGTACGATGGAATGCGTGGCACACCAACCCCCAACATGAACACATGTTGTGCCAGGGGCTTAGAGATGCGTCATCTTTAATCTATGACCAGCACCAACAGAGAAATAAGGTGTTGCTGCACTACACTACACAGACTACACTTTTTTTGGTTGAAAGAAACGAATATGTAAGCAACAAACTCGTAATAGCCATGCATTTCGGATGTTAATTTTCAAGTTGTTTATGTTTTAAACAGCAAAACCTATAAACAGGATGATTCTAAAATCATGGGACAATCATTGAGGGGTGGTAGAGCTCACTAAAACAAACAATTATTGCATAGGAATATATGGGTGGAAGTGATTCGTTGAGACACAAATACATAGCACATTAACGCAAACATAAAATGTTCATTAGCAGCATATGTAACGAGTGATTCCGTACAGAAAATCTTAAAACAGTTGCTGGAAATGCATCCGCCAACAGTCACACACTATTGGCGACCTCTAAATATGGCGTGATTGGCTGACAATGGTGGCGATAGTTGAGGGCAGTCAAACAGTGCGCCAGTGACCTGCTGCATCAGCATCAGCATCACTCCACCGACGCTACCAAGCTTGTATTACTGTCGGTGGTAGCAATTTTGAGCAATTATTATAAAAATTACTGTAAAAAGGCATTTAGTGGCGATATTGTAAATAAACTCTGTGTTGCATTTCATGTGTTATTAGTGGGGTTGTGCCTCAACGCGTCACTCCCGACCATATATTCCTATAAAATAATTGTTTGTTTTAATGAGCTCTACCACCCCTCAATGTTTGTCCCATGATTTTATAATCATCCTGTATGTATAGAAAGTGAGCACCCATTATTAGGCAGGGGGCTGACTGATAAAATATGAATGTAATGAGTATGCGCAAGCCACAAAATTATTTGAAATAAAAAGGAAAATATTTGCCTTCTCTACACTGCGAACTACGACTACCTCGTATTTTCGTTAAGTTATATTAAATGCATGTAATTTTTACAGCGAAAATGTGTCTCTAACATTAGGCCTGTATGTACCTACAAGAGATGCAGCAGGAACATAGGAGCCCTTCTGAGAGTCGTTCCCGCTATAAGCAACATATCAACATCAGCCACTGCAGACCCGACTGAGCCAGCCTGTAGCATCACCACATCCCAAATCGTGAAGTCCACCAATGAAGATGTCGCCGATGGTGAGCCACCGGGGACACCTGTGGACAAGATCACTCCAATGGCAAGCTCCCTGTCCAGCTGCACCACGATTCCTCCGAAGTGCCACTCAGCAACTGACACCGCACCATGGGATGACTGACACAGCAATGGGAGGAGTGTATCAGGCCTAGACAGCCTGACTGCAGGTAACCCTCCCCCCTTGTGCTTACCATAGACACATCGGTTCCCACACACCTGCAGTAGGTGCAGCAGTAATGTTGCCGTAGAAGAGGGGAGTCCTCCGCCCGCCCCTCCAAGTGGCCACACCGCCTACACTGCCCGGCATGCATGGCCTGTGGAGGGACTACCCCCTCCCCCAGCACGTGTACTGTGCCTGGCAACATTGCACCTGGGTCCTGACCCTAAGCCAGCAAAATCGCAGGCCACACCAGCAGAGGCCTTGTCAACGTCTGCGGGCCACCGACAACCTATTGTACCTAACAGCATGATGAGCGACCTGGGAGACTGTAAGAGCAGGCAGTCTACAGAGAGGGGTGTGTTTGACATGAACCAGGAGTCCATGTATGCTCTCATGACAACTTGCACATCCGCAGTCACTTGCATTACCTTGTGGACACTGGGCCGAGGTGAACACCCGATTACGAGCATGGTAGAATGTGTCAGCGAGAACGGAATGCAACTGCCTCGTCATCATGTTCTAAGTGATTCAAGTGACCATCTTGCTTTATTCACCTCAAGAGGTAACTCTTGGGGGCGAATAATAAGCAGTCCAACACAGTGCCCCCCTTCCCCTCCATCAAATGCCATACACGTCAGGTACTCCATCCATTCTTGGGTACACCAGGGCAGCTCATGCCACGACTACCGACATCTTCCCTAGTGACATGCAATCGATCGACCTACTGGCCAGGGAAAGTGTGCTACGTAACCCCGAGTGAAGTGAAATAATGGGGAAATAAATCTCGAATTCTTAAAAGTATTTCGAAACCTGTAGCCACTAAATTCAGTGTCAATTATTTATAAAATATCAAACTGTGTGAGCATGCCCCTTTTCAGCGATGGACTCGTTCAACCCTTCAAGGTTGTGATACTTGGATTCGCCCAGCGGCGAAGCCTACTGGAATTGGCATGGCCATTCTTCAGACACTTAATTTATTCCTTTTAATTATTTGTTTTATTTTATTGCAAGAAAGTTAATATGTCTGTTCCATTTCAACAGATTGCCTACCCTGGCCTTAATTTATTTTACTACATTTCTTTAGTGCGGTGATATACCTTGTGATGTCACATTAACGAACATAATTAACAGTTAATTAAATTTGGGGATGGCACCAATGTGACTTCCTGTGATGTAATTTTATTGTATATCATTTTTCTTATACATAAGAGGGCTCAATGTATTTTCCACACATTTTAGGTGCCAGCTTCGGCTACATTGAACGGAAGCTGATGCCATGATGTTTAGTTTTACTCGAGCACTCGAACTGACTGGCAGCATGGGAGCCTCACTCCTCGCAGACGCAATCATCACCTTCAAACTTGACTCTATCAACTTCACTGCAATAGTAATATAAATCACCGGATATTTGATTAATTTTTGTGCAGAGGAGTTGAACATCTGTCAACCTGTAGTCTAACCAGGGCTTAACATGTAATGTGTATATTCAACCTAAATCATACATGGCCTATGCCATTTTTAATACGCATTTGTAACCGGCAGACCGGGTGCCTGGACTTCATAATTTGTATATGGTAGTGAAAGTGTCCATGCATAGCAAGGAAATAAATAAATGTTTAAAGCCCATGATAGTGTTTCATTTGTTTGAACCTCTTCTGGGTATTTAGGGTGCTGCATCCTCTTGCAGCACAAAACCAGTGTAAGTAAAAGTGTTTGAGGGGGCTCGCAACCTCACCAACATAGTAGCAAAAAACTTACGAGGCATATTGGATTACTGGCACCATATATATTTTCAAGCACCGCAGACCTGTAGAGGGCCCCAGTTACACACTGGCCTTCGACTGCACGTCTCTCAATCAACTCATGCTCACTGAGTTATGGCACGAGGCAACTTCATCCATCCACCCGTTAAACTGGTAAGCTAGGTAAGGTGGGGACACTCATCACCACCCCTGGAAAACCCTCATGTCAGAGACTAGTAAAAAATTAATGCCTTGACTAAATTTATAATGAAACTTGTACCGAATCTTTAAAACACAGCAGTGATGTTGTGCATAAAACATAAAACAGTTCTATTATGTAGAAAAATTCTGGATGGTGTTGTAGTATTAAGTAATGAAGGATGAAAAAAGTCAACTTATGATTTTCAAATTATAATAATGCATAAAAGTTGCACTTTCCTATCCTGAAAATTGGTCTATCCTGAATATCCGCTGGACACTGAAGGCAACCATGGGTAAGGTGGTCCGTTGACCCCGGCGAATATCAGCTGGGCGCGACAATGTAGTTTCCCCGCCAACACCACGTGATGGACTGGCATACTTTTGACGGCACAGCGGTAAGTCTGTGCTTGAAGTGTGTGTGCACACTACGGGACCCAGATCAATTCGTATTAATGCAACTCTAATCGAACACCTGTCAGTGCCACAACTCCATGGAAACCCAGTGACTGTGTGAAAGGACATTGACAGAATTAACACTTTCCGTAGCAGTGGCGTGTACCACCACATGCGAAACGACAGTTTTGTGACAGCTGTGTGATACCTCATCAGGTCCATGGTTCCATCGGTCCTGTACTCAACACAGTGAACTGCAAGTGCATTGTACTAAACAAACCAAATTTGGGAGAACTGTTTGAAAATGTAGCAATGTGTGTAGGTGTGATGGATTCGAGCCATCCTTGCAAGCACTCAGTGCCGCTGAGTGTCTCACAACAAATGCATGATACAGCAGGAACTTGCCACTGTCAATCCGAAAAACTTCTTTCAGTGCAGTGTAAGGCGCTGCCACACCCATATATAGCTTTCTCAACAATAGCTAAACCAGCTGTCTTCAATGTCACCATCCACAACAAACATAAAATTTCAAATAACCAACTGCCGGGAAATAGACTCAGAACTCATGTGCTGTGACAGTTGCGGGCTGTGGGGCCCTTGGCAATGCATTACAAGGAACGAGTGGTGTGATCTGCGAAAAGAGTGTTTTGTGTGTCAACAGAGCACATCGCAAATCAGTTTGCAGTTATTGCAATGTGTATTCCAGTGCACATGCAGCCGAGCCTCGCCGCCCACCCCTCTGCTGGTGCATTCCACACCACTGCTTTGCGTGGTAATGAGACCACATGGCACCACATCCACTCCAGTCACAACAATAACACCATAGCTATGTGCTTTCTCTGCAGCAACACTGGCATTCATGTTGGCATATTTACAGTCCCTTCCAGGCTTTGCAGGCCTACCAACTGAGGATCAATCAGCTTTCCTGCACAACTGCATGAGCAGGCTGCAGCAATATGGCATTTAGGTATAGGACTGGCCTAACTGTGTTGGTGAGCGGTTTAGGGATGACACTCTAAAATGCTGGCACAGGATAGTGCACTATGGTATCATCTGGGAAAGATTCCACCATGCCTTCGAGTGCTTTTTAGCAGGTGATTTCATCTCTCTGCAAGCACACAGTCGTGTAATCCTGGATAACCAGAAACCTGACGACCTCCAATCCACCTTCACCATGCAGAAGATAGACCTCATGCAAATATACTACCCTGAGATGTCTACGAAGGAGGCACTAGAAGCTGTGGCTGACACAGTGCAGCTGGAATTCCTTGGTGAGTTGGCCATACTCCTTCACTTATCTAGTGAACGATTTCATATGTTCTCTAGTGATACTGGACTGGTACAGACGTTTCTGCCAAAACCTACACAGCTGCGTCGCGACTCTGCAAATCCGCATTGGTACCATGAGGACGAGGCAAAACGGGGTCTGGTTGTGAGGGCGTCAGACGCCAAAAATTCCAACAAATCCCCAAAAACGTCAAACCCCACCTCCCCTTCCAACCCCGACAGACACAGTCCGGACAAGGAGACAAGTAAAACTGTTCAAACTCGCTCAGGGCATAGTCCACCACCGTTCGCCTTTTATTATTTTGAATGCCTGTATGTACTGGCATGTCGAATGTCCAAATCGCCCAAAGTGGCCGTGTGACGATCTACCTCAGATCTACCCCAAGTGGTCGGGGAAGATCTGCCGGATGCCACCTACCTCCACGTAATAAGCTGTGACCCTGGACAGACTCTGCAATAGATTTTAATTTCTTAAATTTGCAGTAACAAAATCCAAGTCATCCGCATTCCAGTGTTCTTGAATAATATACTTGCCATGCTTTAATTGATACAGCAGCCTCTCATGATTATGTCAGTGTGAACTTAGTGGATGTTTGTAAAATAAAACCGGGTAATCAAACTGTACAGCTAGCTACAAAAACCCACACAGGTGAAATTCTAGGGGAGGTAAAAGTAACAGTTTGCATCCGGTGGGTCGATTATGGATCTGTTTTTGCCCCTTCACAATAAAGACAAGTAAGATGTTTGACGACAACATGCGACCACCAATCCATTATGACGCGACACAGGTATGACTAGAACATCATATTTATGATGCCCGATTTTGTTGCCTTCAGTACGTCGTCGCGTCATAAGACATATACAAGATATACAGCAAGGTTTCTACTGGGGGAGTTTTCTGTGTAATTAGCAACACTTCGCTCGCGAACACCGTAATACTCCCTTCTATGGATTCATATGTAACCATTCCTGCAGATGTGTGCCACATTATAAATGCTGCTCCATTGCAAGATTATATTTTCATAATCGAACTAATCTAGCCAATTAAAAACCACAGAAAACATAGTAAATGGTTTTAATATAAAAATGTGTTAACTATACAAACTTTGTATGTAAGATGTGTCTGCACTCAGATTTCGAAATGTCGTTTACAGCATGTGTGCTGGTAGGGTAGCAACCTACAGGCTCAATGACGATAGATTATAGGAAGCACACTCAGTTTACAACTGTCCCAACAGATAGCTGTAAAGTCGGCATCGCATACGGTAATGCATTTTAACTCGAGGAAAATTATCATGTAAAGCTTTTAGCGGTGTGCCAAAACTTATAGTTTAGAGCCAAAATAAACTGTACAGTAAATCAAAGTGGGTGATTACAATAAATGTTGCAATCCATCTTAATAGCGCGTTAATTTTATATTTTGATGACACAATATTTACTGCGCATTAACTGGGGATTCGTATTCGGAAGGGAAGGGGGGGGGAGTAGCCCAATTGCGCTACTCCCCCCATCATAGTAATGTACAAGCATTACTCTGATTAAACCAGTGCCAATTAAAAGAAAGATGACTGCCCCCTCTCTACTAGCACTTTCCCTGTCTGCTAATAAAGAGCATAGTACATACCCATCTGTCTCCTGTAGCATTTTCTGTTAAACCGGATAATGCATGTACACTGAAGAGCCAAAAAAAAAAAAAACTGGTATATGAGTGCGTATGCAAATAACAGAAGTATGGAACCAATCAGAGTAACGCGATATGGTCGGCAGCGCCTACATAAGACAACAAGCGTCTGGCAAAGTTGCTAGATCGGTTACTGCTGCTACAATGGCAGATTATCAAGATTTAAGTGAGTTTGAACGTGTTGTTATAGTTGGCGCACGAGAGATGGGACATATCATCCCAAAGGTAGCGATAAAATTTCGATTTTCGCGTACGACCATTTCACGAGTGTACCGTGAATATCGGGAATCCGGTAAAACATCAAATCTTCGACATCGCTGCGGCCAGAAAAAGATCGTGAACGAACGGGACAAACGACGACTGACGAGAATCATTAAACGTGACAGACGTGCAACCCTTTCTCAAATTGGCGCAGATTTCAATGCCTCCTGCATACCTTCAGTCATTAGTCGAGTCCATGCCACGTCGTCTTGCGGCACTTCTGCGTGCTTGCGGGGGCCCTAAACGATATTAGGCAGGTGTACCAGTTCGTTTGGCTCTTCAGTGTATATATAATGTATACATTTATGTAATATTGTCGTCATACCTCCACCGTCATCATAGTTAAGCCCGAACCTAACACACACACCCGTGCAACATTGACCTCACCGTTCTAGCGAGGCACAGGAGGCACCACAGCCCTAACAATATAGACGACTCTAATGCACTTGGCCTCTCAACAATAGGCATTGGGCTGGTGATCACCACACCTGGAAGTCAGCAAGTATCACCAGCACTAACCAAGACTCCCTGCTGACCAAATGGTGAGTAATTAATTCAATTAACATTATATCCTCACATAACTGGTGATATCCGGGATTCTGCTTTGTAGGGGGTGTTGTGCAGGAGTGCAGTACCTAAATGGTCGTTTCAAATTCTGTAAAGAAGGGGCTGTGCAAAAGTCATGCAAAGTGAAAAGTAAAATCTAAGAAATGCTGCTGATTGTGTATGTCAGTTGCCTCAGTAAATTAATAAAGGATTTTCGGCGGTATTACAATGAACAATAGACGCCAGTTAATTGCACTTGCATAATATAAGGAAGAGGATGACGACGACTTGTGAGTACAGGCTGTTAGGGTCATTGGATGGTTGTTACTTTTTTTAACGTGTCCCATATGATTGCAAAAACACTGAAAACTAAAGTAATGGAACACTGAAGTGACAAAGAAGGCTAGGAAAAATGTTCCCCGAAACTAACAAGGATTATTCTGTATTTGTATTTGTTACCGTACTCTCTCGGACAACAATGCAGTCTGGTATTCAGAAACAATATTCCTATACATTCAAACAATATTCATTACATCTAATGCTAGTTATTTACATGGTTCGTTTATGACACATTACCAAAAAAACTTCCTGAGTATGACATGCATAAATATCAGTGGTTAACCACTACACAACTTAAATTTTTTCTGCCGAAACCACATAACACAATGAAATGTGAAAGCATGTTATATAAACAATATCACAGACAAAACGAAAATATACCATAAACAGGTCACTTGTTCCCTTCTGAAGAGCCATTATATTAGAAAATTACTAAATATAGAACTGTAAAATAGCAGTAAGTTATTAATAGACTTTTGCTTACTTTCCCAAAGAAGTCACATGTTAATTTTGTTGTTGCTAAACCCTGTTTTGTTATAAAAATGTAAGTCATACTCATGTGAAAGGAAAGTTAATTTCTGTGTTCATTTTTAATGCAGTATTTTTATGCATTACACAAAGATGATCTTTGTGAATATTACTTTAGAAGTTGTATGTACACTTACTGTTTTAATAATACATGATACAAAGATGCTTTTTGTGAATAATACTTTGGAAGTTGTATACTAAAGGTTTTGATGTCTTTTTCACAGGAATAATACAACAACCTTCATTACCCAACTTCTAATGACCTTGAGGTTTTATGTATTTGGAACCAAGCCGTCAGAATCTCCACTGGTGTGAACGAATAATCAGCACATGTCATTGTAAATCAAGTTGGCTGGGGCAATCGCATCATTGATGCAGCAGTTTCTAAATATTCCAGAAGGCAGTTGATATGACTGTAGAGGAAGAATACAGACCCAAGAAGTCGGTGAAATGGGCCAATAAGTCGATAGTTTCATTGGTACCAAGCCCAATCAGTTACGACAGATATGCTAATGTAGGCGACGTAGACTGCCCAAAGAGGTAGATGGTATTGCTATTGTAGGCAGCCAACCCGAAGAAGTAGATGACATCACCAGTATTATGTCCAGAGAAGTCGATGACACTGCTGTAGATCCCATTAGCTCTTAAACATCCGAAGACATCGCACAAGCAGAATAAGACTTTGACTTAGATGCGAAGCCACAGAAGCTAGATGAGACGATCCAAACTCATCCTTCGACAAACAACCGATCCCCTACAAGGTGCCATGATTTATACCAATTGCATCCCATCCCTCTTTTCCTCTTCACAACCACCCACTCCTGCTATCCCGACTACCACTGCATGTTTAAACATAAACGTTTATGAATATTCCCAAGACCACGCATGTCACCTCTAGCAGGTTTCGCGAACAGGGTTCAATTCGCTGGGTCATCGGATTTTCGCATGCGGGAATCGTGCCGGACAATACTGCTGGTCAGCGGATTTTCTCGGGGATCTCCATTTTCCCCCGCCCTTTTATTCCGATGCTGCTCCATACTCACCTGAATTACCGTCATAGGCTGCCAAGACCTCGCTGTTAAGAGCCACCCACATCGCTTCACTCTCTCAGCAGGTTTCGACTTGAATGTGCTATGCAGTGTTTACATTTCCTTTCATTTGACTCATTCTTCATACTCAAAGCAATATTTGGAATATTGCATTCTTTTAATATTAGTGTAATGATTGTGTAGAGGTAAAAAAAACACTATTGTTTTTTACACAAAATGTATTATATAGATATTAAGATACTGTACATAATCAATACAAAACCGATAACATCTTTATGGGCGGCTGGAAAAACGTTGCATGCTTGTTTTTGGACCAAAATTATTTTTGGTGGAAAAATGTTCTGTGTAACTCGTTAGATCAACCCGGGTCCTTAGTTCTCATACGAATCCGTAACTAGTACAAAGATCGTTAGAAAGGCACTACTTACAAGTTGCGCTCGTGGAAAAACACTGCATTTTGTAGTAAGTCAAACATTGGCTTCATTTTAGAGGAGATTATTCAAACCACCAGTGTCTTCTTATTGTTCTAATTTGAAGAATGTTACTGCTAACGCCAATATGAACATGCCTTTCATAATCGTTGAAATGAGTCAGTCTGACTGCATGTTCTTCCGGAAAATAAGAAAAATTGCCGATCACCAAATACATTTGGATTAAGATGAACGGTGATGTTCCCGTCACACTCTGGAAGGGAATCACACGGCGTTCTTAGGCTTTGGGTTTCAAACGATGTTTTTCCTGCCAACCCGACTAAGATTGATTTCAAAGATCGACCACATTTGTATTCAGCATCTCTGCCTATTCACAAAGAGAAGAAAGAAAGAACTCATGTACATGGCACAATGCATAACAAAATCAGAACATCGGGAGTGTTATAAAAATATCCCAGGTGTTTAAAGGTGTTTATTTCAGTTCATTTCAATTTTATTTCAATTTAAATCAATTTCATTAAGAATAAAGCATGACTCATTTGATTTAAAGTTTAAATTCTTTGTATCACTTTCACATTCATATCACTTTATTTGATAATAAAGTGTCACAAACAAATCTGACGTGAAATATTTAATATTTATTAATGTGGAAAATTGTTGTGTCTTACCACTGAAAAATGTTCTATGTCACTTTGTCATACCACTCAGGGCGAATTTTCTGTGTTTCCAATAAATCTATTCTCCTGTAAAGTTTGCTTCCTAACATACAACATTTTCCCAGCTAATCATACATTTGTTCAAAAATCTTCGAATAGAGTCCAAACAATTTTTTTAATCTGCAGATACTGAATTAGGTTTTTAGGTTATCAAGTAAAACGCACAGCAATTCACATATGGTGGTAAGCAGCAGTGCTTTACGAAGGGCCGCACAAATCGCATGATCGCTACGAAGACACTGGACACAAGCAGCAGCAATGCTTGTCTCCGATTCACCATCCATTTCATTATCATTGCAGTGTGGACCTGGCTCCTCTTTGACCGATGGCTCGATTATGGTAGTATCAACACCCGGCTCATCGACACCAGGTTTGGGCAGATCTAGCATCAGCAGCCCTAGGAAGACACATCGCTGGGCAGATACAGCGACATTGGTGAGTAGATTTCAGCTAGTTTCTGGAGCTGGAGATACATCCATCGGAAGGCACAGCATCGTATTTCGTTAAAACGCTGATCGCTGCATGGCACCTACAAGGTTTTCTCCATTATCTGGTTGTCTGGCTCGAGACTTAAAGAGATTCTACATATAGTTAGCCGGTGTCCTAGTAGCTGTATTCTATGATAGAGTGATCGGGCATGACACTCATGTAAACATTCGCAGGGTTAAATGTGTACATCTTTGTCTGATGTCTGGAAGTCAACGGAAGGTGGGGAGATGCTTCTGCCTTTATATACATGTGAAGAATGGTTGAAAACTTCGGGTCGATTCGGACAGTTTTGTGTCTAATCGTAACTCATCTAATCCCGTTCCAAGGATATCACAATTTGTGGAGAAGCTGCACATTCTTCAGTGTGCAGGACCCAGTCAGGTTCTGACCTGTCGCAGACGTGACGATACGACTCGCCATAAATTTTAACGAGTTTGCGAAGTTAAGGACATCCGTATTCAATCTGCATATCGGTAATTTTCACTTCAAATTAACATGTATCCTTCAGACAATGTGTATGCTCATGTTCTGTAATGTAAATCAGGGCCTTAGGGTATTACAGAAACAGATCGCTGAGCACATTTCCCACCTGATGGTATGGAGTCTTGTCTTCGTCCCATTCCAGTTCATGGTTGCCTTCGTCCCATTCTAGTCCATGGTAGTACTTTTCGTTGGTTTTATAGCTCTTCTCGTTCAGCAGCCTCCATGGATACAGACGTCGGGAGTTTCGGGATCGTGTCTTGCCATCATCCTCATGGATCACTGCGAGCTCCTTGAGCACAAAGCCGTTTTGGCTCTGGAAATTCTGCAGGTTGCAATACATCTTGAAGATTACGATGCTCGAAGGCGAATAAACAGTTATTGTGCATGAAAAGTTATATATATATATATATATATTCTCTGCTGCGCTCACGACAGTTTTATGATGGTCTTGTCTCGGTAATTGTACGATACGAGCCAGTCGTGAAGTATTAGGCAGAAAGCATTGAGTGAGCAGGAATATTTCCATGAGTCGTGAATTCGATCCTGCAGTCGATTACATTAGTCGTAATGCATTCGTCCTGTTTACACACACCGAAAACCATTATCAGAGCTGTATTCTTGAAAGTGATATGACTCACTATCGGAGACTGAGCATGTGTGTATATAATATGCATTTCGGAATTGAGCATACATGTGATATGCCAGAAGGTACTCTCCACTTTCAAAGTTCATGATCATATCAACATATGTATAACTTTCTCAATTCAAAAATATTTTCACATTTTCTATTTGACATGTATTGAACTAGAATTACTCATTCTCATATTGTGCTGACGTCCGGTCTGCAGCCCGATTATGATGTACCTTGATTTCTCCGAAGCAAAGCTAGACTTCACCATACAGTTGATGTGCTGGCTTACTGACAATCCAGGGTATGTCTCGAAACTCCACGACCCGAAAACCAAATTGATGTTTTTGCCATCTTCCATATTCTTTAACAATTTTATGCATTCAGCAGTGCTCAATTGCACTTGGAGTAGCACCCATTCGATAGACTGTAGCTTCAGTTCCACAGCCTGAAGGTTTTTCCCCATAACCACGACAGCGTCAGCACATATATTGGCTATAAGCAGCACCAATTCTTGCTTCGAATTGATGATAATATTTGTGTAGTATTTGGCAAATTTCAATAAATATGAGAGTGGGCTGCACACCTCGAACTTGCCTCCAGGGTATATAGGAACACTGTAATCATATTCGATTCTCCAGCCAGCCTCATACAGCCCATTCAGCATGAGAGATAGGTAATTTTTGATTGTCGAGGTTATGCCCACATCTCGCGACTGGTCCACCTCAACATCACTGAGAAAATACATTATGCAATCGATCGTGAAGAGTTCCATTGCTTTAAATTTTCATTGATGCGGGGTTGGTTCCATTTTTTTGTCAGAGTCCCCCTAATTAACAGGAAAGACTTGCAAGGAAGAGTGCTGATATATTGGTGCTACCCCGAAATCCAAAATTCCGATGGCAGTGTGTATGGTCCAATCAGGTAAGGCTGGTATGCATGAAGTTCCACCTTCATCATGCTGTCTTCAAAAACGACTGGCTCTTCGGTGTTTAGGTAATCTTCCATGACAATATCTTGGTAATCTGTGGTGTACTGATTGCAGTATTTGCACTGCACTTTGTTTTATTACTTCAGGTCGTCGTAAATCTTATCTCCATCATCTCAAATGCAGACATAGGGCAATTTATTAGTTTCAAAAGTTCACCAACTCTCCATGCTGGTCGACGATTGTCACGACCACCTTGTGACGCCAGTCGCACCAAATGAAATTTACATGCATATTTTTCACCTGTGATGTGTGGGCTCCACCTTCTCACCTGATGTCGACTGGAAAATGGGATCTACAGAGGCCGCCGCCAAGAGGTCAGAGTGCTGAGTTGGCTCCGTAATTTTAGACATGTGCACCATGTCCTAGCAGTGAAATCCCCCTTTTTGCCCTCTCTGGCAGTGCTGTGTGATGTATTGTGAACACGGACCTGTCATCTTGCATGGAATAAATGGAAATAATTGTGTTTCGACAAAGTGGGAGATCAGTGATTTTTGTGTGTATAAGACTGTTTCCTGAAGTTAAGAAGCAGAGAGTTTATAGATTGGGACAAACGAGTTATGGGTGCTTTTATGGTGCCTGGTCTCGCCCTCTCTAGATAATAGAAGAAACAGAGATCCAGAGACCTTCACAATCAGTCCTAGGAGGAGGGTGGAGGCTCCTGGTAACATCTTGGGGGAACTATAAGGAAAATATATTTAAACATTTTAAGGTAACTTCAAAATACTTTTTTTTTTAAAATATATCTTATTCACATTGTTTGTTTATGAGGTTTAATGCAAACTGTAAATTAAAGTTTAAATGTTTTAAAGAAATTTTGTATAAAATCTGATTATCGGAAAATATGGTGTTGATATACAAATTTTGTTGAAACTAAAATTACCAATGGGGTTATCCTTCAGACACCACAGAGTTTATTCTTTTGTTGTACCTTTCTCTGCAGATTTAAAAAACTTTTATTTGAGTTTTGTAGCTGCATGCTTTCGCGTTGCGATCCTTTACAACATCATATGGCGACCAGAATTTAAATGATTTTTTTGCGGTGCCATGACCAGTTTAAAACTTGGAGGGACCATAGGTGAAAACTCACACAGTCTGCCATTGAGGTATGTGCCACTGGCCAAATCGCAGTTTATTCATATCACATGTTTACATGCTGCGAAAATCCGTGTGTTTTGCCAGCTTCGTAGATGCGCGGCTCGAACCCGAGCATTGGTCTGATGGTATCTGCTTTAATAAAGTCGATACTTTCGCTGTATCTGATGACACACTTCAGAGAATTGGGATCTCTATGTAGTTCGCACTCTGTGTTTGGGGACAGCGAATCTTCGATGTAACTTGTAATGTCGTCTATTTCATAAGAGCAAATGGGTAAGGAGACGTCATGGGAGAGACTACCATTTTTCACGAGGTACAGCTTGCAGTTTTTTTCATCGATGTTCGGTGTTACATTATATGTTTGAAAAACGACAAGGCCAGTGCACATTCCCTTTCCAGGTCCAGTAGCAGAAAGTGTACTGCGTGCAGGTTGGAGCTATATCCTGTCAAGGCAGGCATTAACGACATAACTGATGGTTTAGACATTTTATTCAATTACTTGTACGAATAAGCAAGGGAGCGTAGGGAAAAATGTCTGCAGTTCCATATGTTTGGCACCTGTGCCATATAGTAGATATGTTAATGAGGATGCACCATGTAGGTACCGCCAGAGTTCAGATAGAAGACACAAATGACCGAAACTGCCATAATAGTCTGCATGTTTGCCTAATTTTATGTATGTTACTCAGTACATATTGGGCCCTATGGTGTGTCCAGATAAATTATGGCATATGCATTATGTTCTGGTTTCAGTGGCAATTCGTCTCTCATAAACACTCCCCTAAAATGTGTTATTTTCTATTTGTGTGCATACAGTTCGTTCATTAATGGTCTTTTAAGCAGTTAATTCACGACCACCCCTTCCTGATGCATCACTTTTTCACACTTCCGCCTCAAACTGGATACGGTCGTAGGTAAAGTCCTTGGCCCTTTCCTCCCCATCACGATAGCTTCCATGTTTACTTTGTGCCTTTGTGCCTCGGACAACTGCTTCCTTTCATTCGATGCTGTCCTGATGGCTCGGACGATACCACTCGTGGCTCCGATTACACCTCCAAGAGCTCCTAGAGTATGCAGAATCAATGGTAAAAATCCGCCAGTAAACATTTTCTCAGCATTGCATGTTTTTTCCTCTTCATGTTTTTCGCTTGTGACTTACTTTTGCTCTTTGCACATGTTCCCATTTTGATTTGGGCCATTATTGTGCTCTTTACATGCATTACTATCTTCACCAAGGCTTTTATAATGTTGGTTACGCCCCAGGCCACAATTTTTCTCCGAGCCCAGTATTTGATAATTTCTTTATCTCGTCGGCTTTCTGTGCAAGTATATATTTTCTGCCAAATGCCTGGTTTTGAGGTCCTTGTGATGGGAATAGGCGATGTCGTGCTGCTTGCATGCTTCATCCAGGGTGTTTATACCAGCATCTCCACACACTAAGCTTTTTTCAAGCTTCGTTCCTGGTCCGCAGAACGTGTACCTGGGAACGTGCAGCTCGAATGGCAGATTATTGATTCGCATACCGACGATACCCTTTTCGAACTTTATTTTTTTTCTTCGAGGCATTGCGTTGAACATGATTGTATAAATATGCCCCTTTTATACTATCTTGTTTCAGTATTATGAATATTGTCAAGCAAGGTTCTTGTCTTCCCATACAAGTTAGCGAGGGAAATAACGAAACCTCACGCAACACTCGTCATGGCGAGCTGTTGCCCAGTACTGTGAGGTTCATCATCGTAGGACCATCACATTGTGGGGAAACTTGTGCCCTACTGAGCATACTGAACGAAGAGAATGGTCTTCGGTTCGAGAACATGTATGTTTATTCTAAATCGCTCCAGCAATCGAAATACCAGCGACTGGCACACATACTGAAGGCCTTGGATGGTGTGGATTGTTTCCCATGTGGCGATAACGAAGCTGTGGTGCCTTCGAACGAAGCATTATTCGACGACACTGCATGTGAGAAGCGAAAGTGTTTACAGGAGTACTTCAGCATGGGATTGCACACGAATGTGGACTGTGTGTACTTCGGCCAGACTTATTTGCGCATACCCAAACAGCTGCTCTGCGACAATGCAAATTTGTTGGTGTTGTTTCGCATGTACAGTATGACTTTGCGGCATATTTACGATGATCATCTCAATATGGACATGTAAATATTGGATTTTAAGAATCTGTGTTCCATACGCTGGAAAGACATGTACAGATTTTTTGTGATTGTAAAAGACTGACCTCTACATAATGAGAAGTACCGATGGGGATTCGATCAGTTCGTCGACCACCGAGAATAAGGTACAGCATATCGAAATTCGGGCAAAGTAGCATCAAGCTGCGTCTTGATAAAGACGAAGGCAAAAGTTGTCTCATATCACGAAATGATGGAAGCTGCGATGCTGGTAGAAGAATAATTCGAAATGTTGACCAACCCGAATGATCCGAGGATGCTGCTAGAAAATATTTCGTCCTCGAAACTGGCAATGGCTTCATTTTGTAATCGCGCATTATGATGTCCGAACAAAACACAATATTTTGGAACTACCTGTCCAAACTCGGGGCGAAGGTGGAGCATGTGAAGACCGGACTCGTTTGCGATATGATGGCCTTGGAAGAACATGTAACAAGTGTGAATGGAAAGTTACCGACAGATTATATGTTGCATCTGTGAAAAATTAAGAGAAACTTGAAAACCTGGAATGTTACATGACATGTACATTCAGTGCCTCATTTTCCCATACCGCGACAAAAATATGTGTTCAGAAACACAGCAGGGACATATTGGATGTCTGCAGCAAACGCTTGGACAGGATCGAAAGTTTTTTGTCGGAGACCCGTGACTTAAACTATAAAAAAGACTGGCGGTAGCAATTTTTATTCAGTGCGATGACGGACATTGCTAGCGACCTGCATTGGGCGATTTAGTATGTTCGCTCAAGATAGCCAGACATTAGTGTGACCTTATAAATGAAGAAATCTTTAAGCCCTTTTCTCGCCGACTCTATGTACTCAGAGAGGTCGACAGAGCACCCATAGTCGTTAAGGGCATTCGGAACGCAAAATTTTTATTTTACTGATTCATAACACATTTATGATATTATTTCTATGATTAATTAACCTAGTAAACTTTTAATTTATGATTAACCACAAAAACAAAAGTGGATTATTTGTATTTCTGGGAAAGGCTTACAGCTGAAAAAATGGAACTTTACATTTCATATTTACAGTAATCATAGTACTGAATGAAACGTTTTCAGTAAGATGTAACAGTTATCCTAACTGCAACAGTTTTTTAGTAGAGCAGTCTCATGTTTTAGAGGGTTTCAAAACCGACATTCAGTTAATTTTGTTATTATGTAATAGAATAATGGTTTAAGATAAAGTATTTATAAGGGCATGGTTATAAGTGAAACCATTTGCCTATTCATCGTTCCGACGTGCAATACGACAATGCGTGGCAGTGGACAGTCGATTCTGGACTGATCAAATGTTGAAACAGAAGTGTACGGTGCTGCATGCCTGAGCTGTCCAGCGGATCACAGCCTTATGAGGGGGGCCAGTACGCGGCGGCGGATGACATGGCGAGTGCAGGTCCCAAGTCGTTTCCTCAATACCACTCTGGTCTTTTTTTCCAACCTATGACTAATTCTTGAAAACACCTCAGTGTAGGAAGTGGCTGCCAGGAGAACATCATGTCACCTTTAATGTAGCAGGAGATCGTAACCACAATGTTTAAGGCTGTTCATGGTAAAGTGAGCACTTTTGAAATCAACCTTTGAAAAATGTCACTGCCCTTACCTGTATATATTTAACATTAACACTGACTGTGCGATCAGTAAAGTTGGCAAACACAGAGGGAAAATAGTTCTATATCTTAAACAATAAATGTAATGTGTTAAATAAACATTTGCAAATACTTCATTATTTTTTTACTTTCTATTATTTTTAAATACGCATAGTTGTAAGAAAAAGAAAAAAGATAAGAAATTTGCTTTTCTAATAATTTTACGGTTATCCATGACCGATACACGAATGAGCGATGAGGCTCATGGCAATGTTAATTTTCCATATAGTGGAAGAATACACAATATACATACAAGTAGACCTTAATCAGGGCTTTCAAAAGTGCTCAGTTTACAGTGAACATCCTATAAAGTTTTTTTTTAAACCAGGAAGGATATTTGTGAACTGCTTGGTGGACAATTAGAGTGGCTTATCTTACATGTTATGATGTGAAATGGCTCCAAATAGACCCGGAAGCAGACGTTCTGCAAACCCTAGGAAGTTTAACAAACATGCGAAAGATTACAAGCGCTTGTTACTCGCTAGGAAGACGCGTCACTAACTGGAGGGTGAGTATTGTTTCAAATGAATTATTAAATACTCTCTTATAAGTTTGAGCGCTATCGCACTGACTAAAGCTGTTTGCCTAGTCATATGAGGCTCAGCTCTGAGACGCTTATGTCCCAGCGTTGCCCTCAGGGACGGCGGAAGGTTTTCTC
>NQII01003703.1:64019-104871 GCA_002778355.1 Clitarchus hookeri
CTTTGTTTTTTGCAATGTGCGTCATGGCGCAGAGGACAAACCAGTATTTCTGCCTTGCCCAGTAATGGTTTTCATTGTTTAAATCAATTAAATGAAACTATTTAATAAAACAAATAATATTTGCTATACCTATTGCGATTTCACAATTTTATTCTTTACAAATATTTATAATAATATATTTTTAGTATGATTCTGAAGCCATACACAAGGAGTGTTAGAAAACCAACGGTAATACTTATTGCGCACACAAATGCACCAATACATTAAAAAAACACACACTCAAACTCTAGAATTCGGACATAAAATCTATGAAAATATTGACACAAAATCTAACAAAGAAATATAGGCATACAAAAAAACACTTTATAACTGTGTTCTCTGCCCACATCTACAATGTCTGGTTGTAAGGCAATGATAACTAGCGCAGTCTGCTAGGTACAGGTTAAATATCAAAAGCAATATTTTTTTATAAAAATGAAGGATGCGTAAACCTTATTTAAAGCCCATAAAAATACATGTTCCAAATGTTTTATTTTGCTTATGAAGCATATTAGTGCGTGATTTTTAGCAATTTAAAAATACATATATGAAAATAAATTTGGCAATGAAAATCACACATTCCTGCTGAAGACCTGGTGTGCTAGGGCCACCCAAATCTCTCTCTCGCTTTAAATCACTGTGTTTTGAAACACTTGTGTTAAATGTCTGCACTGTTCTCTTCACCGCTCCAAGAGTCCTAGCCGCGGCCTGTACATGTTGTCACGACAGTGTAAATCCACCCGCCACCATGTCATATAACAGCAGAATAAACGTTTAGTGACTCGACAAAGCTTACGTTCAAATGTTTAATACCTTACACCAAAGATATTTAAAACATCTACCTGGACGATGTTTTATGGCGTTTATTAACTAAAAGACTGACAAAGCTGAACAGTATATACGTCTAAAGAGTACTTTTTCTAACTGCCTTTTATTTATGACTATTATTGACGTTATTGCGATAGAACAATAAGTATACCATACAAAATAAGTTAATCATAAGCAGAATTTCGTAATCGCGATTGCTTTAGATATCAACTGCGTTTTTGCTAAAGCGAATTTGTTATTTTAAGTTACACACACATTTAGATTAACGCATTAAGTTCAGTTTTTTTTTACACAGGCATGTATATTACTATGTTAAGTTCAGCAATAATTATTTCTAACGAAATTTTAAGCAGTAAGCACTGTACGTGAATTCGAATTTTTGTGTAACTTGTGTTTTGGAATATGCAAACATATAAAATTTGTTTTGCTTTTAAAAATGGAAATTTTACTGCAATTTGTAAACAAGTTAGTAAAATTATGTATGCCGACTAGTCAGTTCGTTTTACTTACTGTAGCCTGTATGTCTGTTTTATTGCGCATCCGTGCACTCTAGAACGGATTTAACTAAGTCATGAAAACTGTTCTGACTCAATAAAACAAATTTAATGCTTAATTATAGCAACGTACCTGCGTCCAAACGAGGCTTTTTAGCGGCACAACGATAACGAACACGCCACTTTTCCACCATCCTGAAAACACTCACAAGGAGAAAGCCATTGGTAATGGTAAACCGTAAATAGAACACAGATTCTAAACCACAATCCACTAATGNTGTAAATAGAACACAGATTCTAAACACCACAATCCACTAATGCACTCGGCAGTACAATGAGGGTGGAAGAATAGCTTGAAATAGTTCCTTTGTCACCAGCATATATGTATATATGAGTAAATATACTTATTTATACACATAATACACATAAGTGTATAAATATGCTGTATATATATATGTGTGTGTGTGTATGAAAAAGGCTACAGGTGTCCTGCGTACACGTGCAAGTACAAGCGTTATGATTTTCATTTCAATAAATTATTACGGATACATATATATCCCGCAATCCGTTGATTTTGTGTATGAACTATAGTATACATGTTAATATAAATTATCTCAATAAAATGTCCCAGAAACTGAGTTATGTATACGATAGCTCTAAAAAATTTCAGCTATATTTTTTAAATTACAACACTAAGCAAAACTATGTGCAAACAGCTACAAAGAAAATCGCCTCGGAAAGTCCACTAACCGAGGATATAATGTACTTTACAGTAGCTGTGTGCACGGCATTTATAGGGGAGCGTTGCGTAAAGTAGCCACTGTAAGGTAACATTGTTTTTTTTAATCATCTTCTGTAAAAAAACGTAAAACGAAAAGTAACCATCTAGACAATATACTTATTGTATAAGCAGTAGAACATATTAACTTGGAGTA
Source organism: Clitarchus hookeri (assembly GCA_002778355.1). NCBI lineage: Eukaryota > Metazoa > Arthropoda > Insecta > Phasmatodea > Phasmatidae > Clitarchus > Clitarchus hookeri. The sequence continues at coordinate 66,316 of NQII01003703.1, forward strand.
TTATGACATTTATTTCTGGAATAAAAAAAGTGTTTACCAAATAGCCACTTTCCCAACTATTGTATATATACACAAATAGCATATATAAAAGCAAAATATGTATTTTAACTTTGTCAAAAAAGAAACAGTTTAGGATTTATAGTCTTTAATTAAATAGTTTTCTTTTTACGTGATCTAGGCCGCGGTTACACGGCACGCTAAACGTGTTCACTTTAAATGTGTTTAGCTTTGTAAACGGTTACACGGCACCTGAAGATGATCCGATAGTAGTCACTTCCTGTTCAAACTAAACTGGTTGTGAACGTACATTAGACCGTCATTTTTTCAATGCTTGGCTGTGATTGGCTTGTTAGACGTTAACAAACCGTTGCGTTAAAATGGCAGACAGTGGGTAATTCGTTTAGCATTACGAAGAATACCAACAGATAAGTTATCGGATAATTAAATGTTGTTATCCTATTAATTAATTAACACTATTTGCTTGGTACGATATTACTATAAATCTTTACCCCTACAAAGATAACACTGTGACTGCCCAATATTCTCAGATGATTGGTCTTAAGCCAACAATGTCAATTTAAATGATCCACAGCTGTAATTAGNTGTGACTGCCCAATATTCTCAGATGATTGGTCTTAAGCCAACAATGTCAATTTAAATGATCCACAGCTGTAATTAAAAATGTGTGTCAAGATTCATTTACTGTTATGGGTGACACATTCGCAGTTTTATTTGTGGCACAGTAGTAGTTTTATTGTGTTATGCTCTATTGTGGGTGTGTGTTAGGAGTATAAGAGGTTATACATTTGTGTACGTACCATTTGCAGTAATATTTTCAGATTCGTTTACTGACAACAACAGCGGACGTTAAACGCCAAATCAAAGTCATATACATACAAGAAATNAATATTTTCAGATTCGTTTACTGACAACAACAGCGGACGTTAAACGCCAAATCAAAGTCATATACATACAAGAAATTACTACTTGATTAAATGATTAGCAAAATTAAAATGTTACAATAATACGTAAGTTTGACATGTCACAGTCTGCTCTCCACTCTGAATGTGATCTACAGGATATGGAAAGCTAGATCGCTTGGTCAACCTTATTGTGTAAGCGAACTGAACACATACTTAGGGGTGAAATCACGCGACTAATAAACACTTCTACTTTTGATTCGGTTAGCTGAACAGTTATTTTATTGCGTCATTACGTCACTCATTATATTGGTATGGAACACTGCACTCTTGGGTTCCGCCTCACATCCCCCTTCCCTTACCCATCGGAGGTCTACAGGTCAGAGTTTTAGTTCATAAACGTCGGGGGAAAATGGTTGGATTTGGAGGTGCTGTTACTTAACTGAGCTGCTACTGTGTGCTGGTTTCGTCTCGGCTTCGCGTCCCGGGAAGTCGTGTTGGGGCGTCTCTCGGCGACCTCGGCGCCCGTCCCGCGATGTCTCTCCGGTGCTTACGTCCTGGTCGTCCAACTGGGTCGCACCCCTGTCGCTGACCCCGCGTCTCTTGAGTCCTATGGATCGACTGATCTCTCCACCTCCCCGCTGGACTATATCCCGTCCCTTAGAGGAATTCCCTACGTCAATGGCGACCCGATTTACGTCAAAACATCGGCGTACGTCATTGGAAGGAAATATTCGAGTAACGTTGGTATGAGCATTTGACGCACGTTATGGCAGGTTGTGAAATCGTCGCTCTGTTCTCTGGCTAGATGCGTCATGCATCAAATCCCCCTCCCCACAAATGCGACGTGCAATAATCTGCCATTTGNCTCTGTTCTCTGGCTAGATGCGTCATGCATCAAATCCCCCTCCCCACAAATGCGACGTGCAATAATCTGCCATTTGTTTACTGTGGTTGGATATCTGTATCGGTTACGGTTCTGTGCGGGCGCATACGTGCTAGAGCGAGTGCTGTGGCCCTAGGGCGGCCGTTCTAACCTCCCCTTCGCGGTCGCTTGCTCATTCACGTGTCGCCTGTGGATANTGCAATAATCTGCCATTTGTTTACTGTGGTTGGATATCTGTATCGGTTACGGTTCTGTGCGGGCGCATACGTGCTAGAGCGAGTGCTGTGGCCCTAGGGCGGCCGTTCTAACCTCCCCTTCGCGGTCGCTTGCTCATTCACGTGTCGCCTGTGGATAGCAGACTCCCTCATCCCTCTCTCCCTTCTACTATCTTCTTAACACATGGTCGGCACCACATAATATACACTGTCGCACTGGTTCTTCAGCCATTTGGTCTCAGCGGGTGACACTCGGTAGACATTCTACCTCGCGTCACACAGAGTCTGTTACTAGTGATGTCTTCGCGGACCCTGGACCTGTGTGGGGACGGTACGTGCGCCGATCTTTGTAGAGAAGGTGCCCCTCATTGTCTCTGCAACTACGCCATGGCTGGATCCTCCTGGCGGGGTTTTCGTCTCCCACTGGCACCGCAACCTTGTCACCCGGTGGAACACGAGGGGCCCCCTCGTCGCCAGGTGCTCGGGTGTCGTCTGTGGGGGTTGATGGCTCGTCATCGGGCTGGCCGCTGTCACCCAGTACATCCTCTCGCCCTGGATCCTCCCTTGGGTTCGACTGCCTGTCGGTGATGACTCGCAGAGTGCGTCCTGTGATCGCTCCCGNGGGCCCCTCGTCGCCAGGTGCTCGGGTGTCGTCTGTGGGGGTTGATGGCTCGTCATCGGGCTGGCCGCTGTCACCCAGTACATCCTCTCGCCCTGGGTCCTCCCTTGGGTTCGACTCCCTGTCGGTGATGACTCGCAGAGTGCGTCCTGTGATCGCTCCTGGCGTACAGGGGGCGACCTCGCCCCCTCGTTCCTCACTTCTTCCCCTCGCGATGGTGCTGCCTATTCTCTCCGCCTGCGCCTCGTCATCCACCACTTCCTCCCCACGTGTCGTCGCTAACTGTCTTCCCGCGTCACCAGTCACTTTCTCCTGCCTTCCCGTCTCTTCCCGCTTCTCGCCCGTGCCCGTCCTATCATCATCATCCCGGTATCCTCGCTCTCTCTCTGCGTGCTCCCTCTCGTTCGCGTGACTCGGCGCAGTTTCCCAGTTTTGCCTGATGTGACCAGGCATTCCCGCAACCCAGGCGGAGAACTGTTGTGGCCGGGCCCGCACTGTGGGGCATGGGCCCGCACTGTAAGGCATGGCCACGCTCGCTCCGGTATCTCTGTCGGTTCTTCATCGTTGTCCTTCTCGCTCGCTATTCGGTGCGTGAATGGTACATGACGGATTTCTTCTGGGGCATCTCTTGCATTTCTCCTGGGGATCTGAGCCCGTGGCTCGGTTATAGGGTGTATCTGGTCCCGTGCTACCTTCCGTATTTTCCCCATATCGTCATCCCAGTACACATTACCTTGGTGCCCGACTATGACATATGGCCCTTCCCATTTCGGCGCAAACCCCACATAGTATTTATCACTGGCTCGGCTTAAGGGGTGGTTACATAATAGTATGTGTCTGCCCTCGGCCAGGTGGTGTCCACTGCCTGCTTGCTCTGGGTATTTACTTAGGATGTATCGTTGCTGGTTTCTCCTAGTGGCACCTGTCTTCCTGATAGCTGCCCTTCTTATCTCCTCAGGGGTGGGCGGTTCTGTAGCCGCCGTTTCCCACTGCCATTCTCCGGGTCGTCGGAGGTTGTACCCCAAGATCAGTTGGCTGGGGGACGTTCCCAGGGCGGCATTGTACCTGCATCGTAACGTGTATAGGATTTCCGGGAGTGGCACGTCCCACTGCGTGTGTTTGTCCCCCGTCTTAATGCGCATGTTTTTTTTTAGTTCCTGGTCCCGGCATTTAGTAGGGTTTGCCTGGGGGTGGTATGTCGGGGTCGTCCAGCTTTTCGCCCCCACGCCTCACATGCCTTTACTTCCCGCTCCAGCTGTCGAATGATTGTGTTCGCTTCCTGATTGGGTATCGGGAATGCTTCTGTCCACCAGGAAAATTGGTCTGTTACGACCAGGAGATACCTTTTCCCTCATGGTGTCCGGGGAAAGGGGCCCATAATGTCTGTGGCGATGTGGGTGCAGGGTGTTTCCGGTTGTCTGGGCATATATTGTGTCTTCGGTATGGGGTAAGCCTTGTTTTCCCTGCATGTCTGACATCAGGCGATGTGTTTCCTGACGTCACGGCTGACTCTGTGCCAGGTGTACCGGTTGGTCAGGGCCCTTAATGTCTCATGAAACCCCGGGTGTCCCGCGTGGGGTGTTCATGGTGGTGATCGCAAATGCTGATCCGGAGTGCATGGGGAACCCATATTTTCCACTGACCTGTTCGTGGGCGTGTTCTTGCCCAGATGACGCCCTCTCTTTCTTCGTACCCATCGGGATATTGTTTGATTAGTCCCGGTAATGCGGGATCGGCCTGCTGTTGGTCTTGTAAAAGTTCTCTGCTCTCGCGGAACTTAATCAACTGTAACCTCGGGGTATCGGGCTGCGGTCACTTTGGGGGGAAGCGGGGTAGCATATGTTCCCAGTCCTTGGCTACTCCTTCTTCTGCAGCTGTCTGCGGCCGGCGGGATAATGCATCTGGGAACTCGTTAGTAGATCCCTGGCAATGCTCTATCGTGAATGTAAATTCCATTAAGAACAGCGCTCACCTCCCTAATTTCGCCCGCTCGCTACTCCGGGTTCTCAGCCAGGTAAGGGCCTTGTTGTTGGTTCGGAGAGCGAAGGGCATATCTTCCAGGTAGTACCGATATTTGTGAATTGCCCGGATCACGGCAAAACATTTTTGTTCATTATTGTGGTAACGCCATTCGGCCTCGTTCAACATTTTGCTGGCGAATGCTATCATGCGTCGCTGGTTTTGTGATTGCTCCTGATATAAGACTGCGCCCATTCCAGTCCCGCTGGCATCCGTTTGCAAGATTAGGGGGAAGTCGGGTATCGGCCGATAGAGCATGTCTATTTCGCTATATCGTGCCTTTAACTTTTGAAAGGCGCTTTCATGCTGTTCGGTCCACTTCCAGCGAGCTGTTGTGGGTAGGAGTGCGTTAAGGGGGGCCATAAGGGGGGCGACATCTTTTGTAAATTCGCGGAGCCAATTGCATAGCCCCAGAAACCATTTAAGTTGTCTTTGGTTAGTTGGTACTTTGGCCTCCTCGATTTCTCGCACTTTTTCGGCCTTTGGACGATTTCCCTCCGGGGTAATTAGGTGCCCTAAGTATTCGACCTGTGTTTTCCCGAAGTGGCACTTCTCCATTCGGCATGTAAGCCCATGGAGCTCAAAGCGTTCCAGCACTTTTCTCAGGTGTATTTGGTGTTCCTCCCATTTACGGGAATACACTATTACGTCATCCAGGTATGCTACGCAAAACTGGCCGCTGCAGCCTGTCAGTACCACTGCTGACATTAATAGCTGGAAGGTGGCGTGCTCGTTCTTCAGCTCGAAGGGCATTATGCGAAACTGCAGAGTTTCACCCTCTGGGGTGCTAAAGGCTGTATACTTCCGGGACCCTGGGTGTACTGGGATTTACCAGTATCCACTGCACATGTCTAGGGTGGAGAATATGTGCGCGTCCCCTAGGTACGAAGCATATTCACCATGTTGATGGTGGGGGGAGCTATAGGGTAGGTGACATTATTCAAAGCCTGGTAGTCGATGCAAAACCGGAGTTCTCCGTCTTTCTTGGGTACAAGCACTACCCTGGCACTGTATGGTGAGTCAGTTGGTTCTACTATGCCTTGCTCCTTCATCTCGGTTACTTGGTCCAAGGTAATTTTCCTTCGGTAGGCTGACGGGTTACCTGGGCGGCAGTATATGGGGCGAGGGCCAGTTACCCATTTCTCGTGTTGGATGGCCGTGGTCTGTTTTAACCGAGTGGATTTTTCGAATATAGTTACATGTGAGTTCAGGATCTGTAACAGTACTTGGAGCTTGTCAGTCTCTAGTTGGTGGTTCACCTCCTTGTCGCAAATTTCTTGTGATTAGGGTGTTTTTATCGGGGCCTCCCAATTTATAGCCACCCTGTCTTGTTTGCTTAAATATATACGCTTTTGCCCGCAGTCAATTATACACCCTTGTCTCGTCAGCCATGGTTGTCCCAGAATAATTTCTTCTAGTAAGAGTGGAGCGCAGAAGAAATCGGTTTCTTGTGGATACTGGCAACGTGATTCTCCCCTCTATCATTAATCGTGACTCAGTTTGTGCTATCTGAATGATGCGGGCATTTTTTTTTTCATTCCCTTTCTCTGTTCTGGGGTTAGCAGCTGGCTTTTAATAAAATTCCCGGCTGTGGCAGTGTCTAGGACCGCCTTAACACCGAGGCTCTCGATTCTGACTTCGATCCGGGGAGCTGGTGTTTCTGGTTTTGGATCGCTCAGGGTTAAAATTTGTCCTGCCCTTTTGTCTACGCCGGGGGCGACGGGTGACTCGTAGTCCTGGCGAGCGCATTTCCCGGCTCTTCGCGCATCTGGTGGTTCTTGTTCCCTGTCTCAAGGGAGAAGCCCCAGGTAGCTTTCTCCCTCTCGGTGGTTATGCGGGCTTTCACGATAGGGCAATCGTGATGGAAATGTTTCTCAGGGCAGTACCAGCACGGGGGTATGTTTACCCCTTGGCTTCTAGCGGTTTGGCTATTCTCGATCATCCGCACTGGGCGGGCATTCGAAGGGTCAGTTAGCGGGCGTGTTGTAACATCTGTTTTACACATTTCGTGATAAACGGTCTCCGCTTCTCTGGCTCTCTCCACCATTTCCTCCATTTGTGTGGCCCGCAGGTATCGCAGAGCACTCCGTATGGGTGGTATTAACAGCTTAGTGATTATGTGCACCCCCTCCGCCTCTGCTCCATCTGGTGCGATATGTGAATATATCTGCGCCTTCCTTCGGATAACAATCTCTACTTCCTCCCGCGGTCCTGCTTTTGCGTATAAAAGTCAGTTCGTAGCTCTGTTAATACGTCTTCCCCTGCGAATTTGCTGCTCATGTGGGTCACGAATTGTTCCCATGTTACTACAAATTCGCCATACCTTTTCCACCAGGTGAGGGCGGCTCCCTTTAACTGCTCCCGTGCTTTGTGAATCCATCGTTTCCTAGGAATCCCCCCGGGCCTGAAATTCGCGTTCGCAAACTTTTTATGAACTTTTCCGGGTCCTCATATGGTCTCCCTGAGAATTCCGGTAATACCACCTGTTCTGCTATCCTTCGCTCCTTTTCTACTCGGTTTTCGGTCGTTCGAACCGGGTTGGAAGGAAGTTCCCAGTTCGTCCGGCCTTGGCATACCCCGCAATAGTATACCCAGCCCCTCGTGTCCTCGGCCTCTTCGGGCCACCCCAAACACGCGTTGTGAAATGACTGTATACAAGTAGCGCATTGAGTGCGGCGCATGCTGCGTCCCGGGCAATCAAGGAAGGCTCAAGGAAGTCACAGTGCGTCTGCTGTTCCTGACACTCGAAGCATCTGTATTCTGCCCCTCGTGTCAGCCGGAAACTGTCTGGCCAGCCAATACACCCGTTACAGTGGCATCGGGGGCTAGTGCTGCACCGGACCATGTACAGTCCTGTACCGTGGCATAGCGGTGCACTGCACTGCTCCCTTGGGTCTCATCTTAAGGTGCTCTGTGTCTGATGGTTATCTGGTGTTGTCTCGGACTTTCTCGCTTTGCTCCCTTCCCGGGGTGTTTGGACCCGCATTGTTTCTAAACTCCGTGCTCGTCTCTGGTCGGTATTCCTTGTGGGCGGATTGAATAGATTTGCTTCGTCTGGTGAGAGCGCCACCGGGTTTTTACAAAGACTCCTGGAAGTCTCGGACATAATGGCTATGTGGTAGAGAATGCGCTCTCCTAATCTCGAGGATTTAGACAGGGTTCTTGTTTGCGTCTCTACAGACGTAAACTGGCCACACGTTGCAGCGCCAAATTGACACATCACAGTCTGCTCTCCACTCTGTATGTGATCTACAGGATGATGGAGCGCTAGATCGCTTGGTCAACCTTATTGTGTAAGCGAACTGAACACATACTCAGGGGTGAAATCACGCGGCTAATAAACACTTCTACTTTTGATTCGGTTAGCTGAACAGTTATTTTATTGCATCATTACGTCACTCATTATATTGGTATGGTACACTGCACTCTTGGGTTCCGCCTCTCATCCCCCTTACCTTACCCATCGGAGGCCTACAGGTCAGAGTTTTAGTTCATAAACCTCGGGGGAAAATGGTTGGATTTGGAGGCGTGGTTACTTAACTGAGCTGCCACTGTGTGCTGGTTTCGTCTCGGCTTCGCGTCCCGGGAAGTTGTGTTGGGGTGTCTCTCGGTGACCTCGGCGCCCGTTCCGCGATGTCTCTCCGGTGCTTACGTCCCGGCCGTCCAACTGGGTTGCACCCCTGTCGCTGACCCCGCGTCTCTTGAGTCCTATGGATCGACTGATCTCTCCACCTCGCTGCTGGACTATATCCCGTCCCTTAGAGGAATTCCCTACGTCAATGGCGACCCGATTTACGTCAAAACTTCGGCGTACGTCATTGGAAGGAAATATTCGGGTGACGTCGGTATGAGCATTTGACGCACGTTATGGCAGGTTGTGAAATCGTCGCTCTGTTATCTGGTTAGATGCGTCATGCGTCAAGTTGATACCACATTTTAAAAACGAGAACTGTTGAAATGGTAGTGTGAAATATAGTTTCAGGTGTGAAACTTGGGGACTTGAGTCAAGTTAGATTCGAATCTCAGATTCACTTCACAAGTACACTTCAAAACCTAGTGTATACCAAACTTAGAAAAAAAATTGCGACGCCAGCGCCGTCGCGCTTTACGTCTTTGGTATTTCAGCTCTCCGAGGTGGCTTTCTCTATGGTCGGCTCGGCTCCCCTCCTGTTTCCATCCCTTATTATACACCCTTGTTTTACCCGCTTTGTGCATCATAATCTTTTTTTTTTGTAAAGTGGGCACGTTAATATATGTCTGCACACTCTGTGCCGGCCTTATGCCGCCAACTTAGAATTAATAACAACTCTGCATATACATATTAATTATTTTATTTATAGTAATTTTTGCAGGCCTTTTCTCCTCGACCACCTTCCAGACAAACTGCAATACTTCGGCTTAGAATCCGCTTTTAACAAAACTGAAACAGCAACGAAGTACTCCGGTCTTTGCTGCGGTTCTTAACAAGTCCTGAATTTTAAAATTCCGGGGTTTTTTTAGGAACCATTCCTCTTCTTTCCCCCGCAGGCGGGGAAGGAGAGGAAACAGTAATGGTTACTAGGTCCCCTGGCACTACCCAGGCGTCCTTAAACAAAAAAAAAAAAAGACTACTAGCTTGCCACAGAAAACAGTTTGATTAACAGCCAGGCGGGATGGGCTAGCTGTCCCCAACCTGGGATAGAGAAATGCTATACGAATGGGAGGACAAGATCCCTCACAAGGGCTTGTACTTCTCCCGTGCTGAGGGAGTAGCGTCCCGGTGTTGCAAATCGGCGGCGACCTTATAAAACCAGGGCTTCCTGGGGAAACCTGGCTCGCCCTAACATCAAAGCGAGCTAGGCTCACGAAGACAATTTAATGGGTGTGGCGCGGGGGAANTGAGGGGGGTAGCTTCTCTCCACCGCCTCGTTTCAAATGAAAGATAACTGGCTGGACAAGGGCCCCTCACGAGGTTTGTACTACCCCTGCGCCGAGGAGCTTGCTCCAGTGATGAAAAGCGGCGGCCGGCCGTATTCTTATTCTACGCCTAGTCTACGACTATTCCTCGTCGGGTCGACACCTGCTGTAGCTGCGAGAAGATTTGGAACATGTGTTAGATTGTCAATTTACCCGGCCTTGGGACGTGGGTGTATATGAGGCACTTTTAACTTGTTTCGTTGCGTGTGCAGCCGTAATGTGAAGGAACATGAAACGGTGAGTTGTAGATGCAGCAATGTCTTTTGGGTTTGTTTGAATGTTTTTAATAATATTTGATGGAACTTTGTGTGTTGTGGGTATGCAGTGTGCTNCTACGCCTAGTCTACGACTATTCCTCGTCGGGTCGACACCTGCTGTAGCTGCGAGAAGATTTGGAACATGTGTTAGATTGTCAATTTACCCGGCCTTGGGACGTGGGTGTATATGAGGCACTTTTAACTTGTTTCGTTGCGTGTGCAGCCGTAATGTGAAGGAACATGAAACGGTGAGTTGTAGATGCAGCAATGTCTTTTGGGTTTGTTTGAATGTTTTTAATAATATTTGGTGGAACTTTGTGTGTTGTTGGGTATGCAGTGTGTTAGTCTTTTTCTAAATTGTGGTTTTGGTCGCCTGACTAAATTTGGTTTTGGTTCAACAAAATTCTAGCTTTGCTGCNTAGTCTTTTTCTAAATTGTGGTTTTGGTCGCCTGACTAAATTTGGTTTTGGTTCAACAAAATTCTAGCTTTGCTGCGTACTTCAGTTGGTTTTAACACGTAGTGTTTAGTGTTGTCTGCTGCCCAAGTTTACCTTAAACTTTAATAGTTTTTGCTGCGCGTCGACGACTCACGCGTTGGGCGTGAATAAATAACCTTTCAAACATGATTGTTCTTTTTTCTTTTAATCGATCGGAGCTTTGATCGGTCATTGGACTGCCTCCATCGATGTTCTAATTTAATGTAAATTTTTGCTATAGTTTTTTAATATGCATTTTTAATAAATGAGGCTCTACTGGACTTTTTAGGCTGCCCTCCTTTGGTTAAATGCTCCATTAATAATTTATAGTCAACTTTATTAGTATTCGAACAATTTTGAAATATTGCCTATAATTATAACAAATTATTTAATGTACGTTTGATAACGTCACTTTTGAATGAGGAACGTATGTAATATGTTTACGTTTGTAATTAATTGTGTTACAATTTTCAAACGGTTGTATGCTTTTTTTTGGATCTTCGAAGTTTTGGTAATGAACGATTTTATATGAATCAATATGGCGATGCCAATTTATGTAAATTTTGGATCAAAATATACACTTGTAACTTTGTTTTGTCTAAAATTATTTATGCTTCGCCACAAAATAACTAATTTTATTTTTAAATTTTGCACACTTGTGCTAAGATTTTATGTTACGCTTACAGAATTACACTTAAAAACCCAGTGTATCTTAACTTTCGAAAAAAAAATCACCAGATTCAAAATAAAAATATCTGAGTATGCATACTTCCCTTAATATTTATCTTTAAATTTGATTACTTGTGCTGAGATTATGTGTTACACTTCAACAAGTAAACTTAAAATCCAAGTGTATACAAACCTTTAAAAAAAATANCTTGTGCTGAGATTATGTGTTACACTTCAACAAGTAAACTTAAAATCCAAGTGTATACAAACCTTTAAAAAAAATACAATCACTGTAATAAAATGTGAGTATAAATACTCTCCTTGATTTTTTAATTTTTTTTTAAATTTTGAATATTTGAGTAAATTCTTTCGTTTATGCATTAAACTCTCAGTATNCCTTGATTTTTTAATTTTTTTTTAAATTTTGAATATTTGAGTAAATTCTTTCGTTTATGCATTAAACTCTCAGTATTAAGGAACATTATATTCACTGCGAAGGCATTTAGTTTTGAGCGGAAATTCGGTAACACTTGACAGAAAACAATTTTTTTCCTTGAAAATTTGAAATTGTATTGCATACTTGAATAAAAATTTTTGTTACATACTGAATGATGTTTGCACAGGAATATCAGATTCAGTGCGACATCATTTGGGTTTCAGAAAGTAGGGATCCGAAGTAGCAGTCGTTTTTGAAAGGCCGAGTACACTGCACAAATTTAACTTTTTCTTGAAAATTTTGCACACTTGTGCTAAGCTTTTCTGTTACGCATTAAACCGTTTGTATTAAGAACCATAAAATTCATTGCAAAGGCGTATGGGTTTGAGATAGTAGTTCTCCGAACTTGGAGTGGTGCGGAAGNTTAAGAACCATAAAATTCATTGCAAAGGCGTATGGGTTTGAGATAGTAGTTCTCCGAACTTGGAGTGGTGCGGAAGTTTGGTAACAATTGCAAAATATTTTTCCCTTGGAAATTTGAAATTTTACTGCATACTTGAATAAAGAAATTTTGTTACAAACTGAATCCTTTATGCAGAGTAATATCAGATTCAGTGCGATATCATTTGGTTTTCAAAACAGCAGGGTTCCCAACTAGGAATAATTTATGAAAGAGCGAGCACACTGCACAAATTTAAACTTTTTCCTGATAATTTTGCATTATTGTGCTAAGAATTTCTGTTACGCATTAAACCCTTTGTATTAAACCATTAGATTAAATGCAAATGAGTTTGGCTTTGAGGTAGTAGTTGTCCGAACTGGAGAGGTACGGGAGTTTGATATTACTTGACAGAAAAAAATTCCAAAATTTGGGGCACGCCTCGAAATTTGTGCTTCTAAGTCAGTCTTAGGCCTATAATTAAACCTTACGGGATATAACGCTATCAAAATTGTATAATTATGATGTAAACTTTTGTTTATGTACACATAGTGGCTATATCGGTAGTACCTACTTCCGATTTTCGAAAAACCATTTCCAAAATTTGAGGCGTACTTCAAAATTATACAATTACGAAGTAGACACAGTATTCATGATATGCATATAGCAGCTATTCAGTAGGTCTTCCCATTTTCGAAAACAAAATTCCAAAATTCGAGGTGCGCCACAAAATTTGTGCTTCTAAGTCATTCTTAGACCGATTATTAATCTCGTACGGGATATAGCGCTGTCAAAATATTATAATTATAATGTAGACGTTTTATTTAAAATGTGTACATAGCGGTTATACACGTAGGTCTTCCCTTTTTGAATAAAAATTCCAGAAATTAAGGTGCGCCACGAAATTTATGCTTCCAAGTCATTCTTAAGCCTATAATTTATCTCATACGAGATATAGCGCTGTAAAAATATTATAACTATAATGTAAACGTTTTAGTTATATTGTGTACATAGCGGCTGTATCAGTAGGTCTCCCCATTTNTTAAGAACCATAAAATTCATTGCAAAGGCGTATGGGTTTGAGATAGTAGTTCTCCGAACTTGGAGTGGTGCGGAAATTTGGTAACAATTGCAAAATATTTTTCCCTTGGAAATTTGAAATTTTACTGCATACTTGAATAAAGAAATGTTGTTACAAACTGAATCCTTTATGCAGAGTAATATCAGATTCAGTGCGATATCATTTGGTTTTCAAAACAGCAGGGTTCCCAACTAGGAATAATTTATGAAAGAGCGAGCACACTGCACAAATTTAAACTTTTTCCTGATAATTTTGCATTATTGTGCTAAGAATTTCTGTTACGCATTAAACCCTTTGTATTAAACCATTAGATTAAATGCAAATGAGTTTGGCTTTGAGGTAGTAGTTGTCCGAACTGGAGAGGTACGGGAGTTTGATATTACTTGACAGAAAAAAATTCCAAAATTTGGGGCACGCCTCGAAATTTGTGCTTCTAAGTCAGTCTTAGGCCTATAATTAAAACCTTACGGGGTATAACGCTATCAAAATTGTATAATTATGATGTAAACTTTTGTTTATGTACACATAGTGGCTATATCGGTAGTACCTACTTCCGATTTTCGAAAAACCATTTCCAAAATTTGAGGCGGGCTTCAAAATTATACAATTACGAAGTAGACACAGTATTCATGATATGCATATAGCAGCTATTCAGTAGGTCTTCCCATTTTCGAAAACAAAATTCCAAAATTCGAGGTGCGCCACAAAATTTGTGCTTCTAAGTCATTCTTAGACCGATTATTAATCTCATACGAGATATAGCGCTGTCAAAATATTATAACTATAATGTAAACGTTTTAGTTATATTGTGTACATAGCGGCTGTATCAGTAGGTCTCCCCATTTNAAAATATTATAACTATAATGTAAACGTTTTAGTTATATTGTGTACATAGCGGCTGTATCAGTAGGTCTCCCCATTTTCGAAAAACAAATTGCAGAAGTTGAGGCGCGCAGTGTTATGGCTCCGAAAGCACATGAGTTGTTATTGTTCCAAGCACTCGTGTGTACGTCACCCGGGAGGCGGGATAGACCCGGTGGATAGAGCTAATTTCAGTTCTGATATTCCTCTGCAAAGAGCATTCAGTATGTAACAAAATATCTTTATTCAAGTATGTAGTTAAATCTCGAATTTTCAAGGATCAACAATTTTTTGCCGTAAGTGTTAGCGAATATACGCACCACTCCAAGTTCGGGGAACTACTGTCCCAAAATCAAACGCCTTCGCAACAAATCCAATGTTTTTTAATACAAAGAGTTTTATACGTAACAGAAAATCTTAGCACAGGTAAGCAAAATTTTCAAGAAAAAGTTAAATTTGGGCAGTGTATTCACTCTTTCAAAAAAGGTTCCGAGTTCGGAGCCATACTGTCTGAAAACCAAATGATGTCGCACTGAATCTGACATTCCCCTACAAAGTTCGTTCAGTATGGCTCCATACTATTTAAATGTCTTTATTAGAAAACCTGACATATATATTAGTCAACGGCCAGAAACATTTCATCTTTGAATTGATGATATGTAAGTGGGATGCAGTAGTAGAAGGNCATATATATTAGTCAACGGCCAGAAACATTTCATCTTTGAATTGATGATATGTAAGTGGGATGCAGTAGTAGAAGGTGTGCGGGACATAGCCCTCCAAGAACTATATGTTTTAATGAAAACAATAAAATGACCAGGCACGCTATTTGACTGTCCAAGAAAACAAGAACCTGTAACCATTTTATTTATTGGTATGTATGCATTTGAATATTTTCATATTCGTAGTTTTGGCTGGTAGATTGACCACGAGGGGTATAGCATGTGCCATTTTACTGAGTTGAGTTTGTTATATACAGCCCCCCACATCAGATAGTGTCTACATTTTTGGCGTGGAGCGTTTAGCTTCCAATTCACCAATGTGAAGCCAGTGAAGNCCCCCACATCAGATAGTGTCTACATTTTTGGCGTGGAGCGTTTAGCTTCCAATTCACCAATGTGAAGCCAGTGAAGAAAAAGTAAGGCATAGGGTGAACTATTTGCTTGCACGTCTATAGGCTTACTAATAAAAGCCGATACTTATGTGCAGTAATTTCCTGCCGTATACATACATTAATGTGGTATATTATCAAATCCAATGAAAACAGTTAGTGTTCCAGCACACCAGTCTGGCCATATTGAATAATGTTTGTAATAAAAACTCTTAATAATAGGAATATTTCTTCGTTGTCGCGAAATTAAATCAAACAAGTAATAAAATAAAAATAAAAACATTTTTAATTTAACGATTTATGTACATAAGTCAGGGCTATGAGTAGGCAATTATTCAATTTAATGTTACATGATGATATTCTAAATATCCTTTTAATTTATATAATTACAACTATCTTAACTAACTCTTGTCCCATGCATGCTTTACATNCATATATATTAGTCAACGGCCAGAAACATTTCATCTTTGAATTGATGATATGTAAGTGGGATGCAGTAGTAGAAGGCGTGCGGGACATAGTCCTCCAAGAACTATATGTTTTAATGAAAACAATAAAATGACCAGGCACGCTATTTGACTGTCCAAGAATACAAGAACCTGTAACCATTTTATTTATTGGTATGTATGCATTTGAATATTTTCATATTCGTAGTTTTGGCTGGTAGATTGACCACGAGGGGTATAGCATGTGCCATTTTACTGAGTTGAGTTTGTTATATACAGTCCCCCACATCAGATAGTGTCTACATTTTTGGCGTGGAGCGTTTAGCTTCCAATTCACCAATGTGAAGCCAGTGAAGAAAAAGTAAGGCATAGGGTGAACTATTTGCTTGCACGTCTATAGGCTTACTAATAAAAGCCGATACTTATGTGCAGTAATTTCCTGCCGTATACATACATTAATGTGGTATATTATCAAATCCAATGAAAACAGTTAGTGTTCCAGCACACCAGTCTGGCCATATTGAATAATGTTTGTAATAAAAACTCTTAATAATAGGAATATTTCTTCGTTGTCGCGAAATTAAATCAAACAAGTAATAAAATAAAAATAAAAACATTTTTAATTTAACGATTTATGTACATAAGTCAGGGCTATGAGTAGGCAATTATTCAATTTAATGTTACATGATGATATTCTAAATATCCTTTTAATTTATATAATTACAACTATCTTAACTAACTCTTGTCCCATGCATGCTTTACATGATTTATTATTACACTAATGTCCAGTTCGCAACTGAGAAAAATAAGTTGTTAGTTCTATATGTGTTGACAGCATTCTTATGTGCTTANGATATTCTAAATATCCTTTTAATTTATATAATTACAACTATCTTAACTAACTCTTGTCCCATGCATGCTTTACATTATTTATTATTAACACTAATGTCCAGTTCGCAACTGAGAAAAATAAGTTATTAGTTCTATATGTGTTGACAGCATTCTTATGTGCTTANACACTAATGTCCAGTTCGCAACTGAGAAAAATAAGTTATTAGTTCTATATGTGTTGACAGCATTCTTATGTGCTTACAAGTGTGATAAATGTAATTGTAGATATCGGATTTTATACGTAAATATGATTATGAGATTGTTGAGGTGTACATATTCTCTGCTGATGTACATTTTCTCTGCTACAGTGCCAATGATGTATTGTATGATATGTTAATTACTTTATAAACAGAAAGACGTTTCGTATGCGCTGTTAACTTCGTAACTTTTGTTACAGTTTCTTTACACAGCCCTGAACATACTGTGTTCGATGACATCTCGCTTTTATTTCCGCATTTTTGTTCCTAGAAATTTGTATGTTCATTTTTGTTTTACTAATAATGTATGAAANCATCTCGCTTTTATTTCCGCATTTTTGTTCCTAGAAATTTGTATGTTCATTTTTGTTTTACTAATAATGTATGAAATTTAATTTTTTTTTTTGGTAATAATAAGTTAAGTTTTATATTAAAATTAGATTAAAACATATCCGTGAAAGAGAGACGCGATTCTGTAAATATTACTTCAAACCCACTACCCCGGACACCCCTGTTCCATCTCTCTTAAAGCCCGCCTGTTATCTGCCAGCTTTGACACTCATGCCAGTTGAAGATAAAGGAAACTCCACCGCATCAAGGTACGAGAGTGGTGTGGGTAAGAGTACACTGCCATCATAAAGACTCGGTTTGCATATCGTAAGCTTCCGAAATGACCTTAAGATGGTAAATCACTGAGATTGACATTATCGTTACATTCAATAAAAAATATAATCACTGAAAAAAGAGAAAGTGGAATAAAAACTCATAGAATTTTAACATTTTAAACTTCTTTATTAGGTCTATTAGGTGAATTGGCAGCAAGTGCAAGTAATATACATAATTTAGTTTAACAAACTAGATATAATAAAAAAGAAATAGAAGAACAAAAAAGGCATAACTTAGATATGGAAAATAAAGAAAACATATTTGAGAAGTAATTGTAACAAAAAGAAATAGGAAGACATGAAATATTTGAAATAATTCCTTTATCGAATATCAATATAAATAATTTTGTTCAAAAAATAAAAATAATGTATGATTAATGAATTACCAGATAAAATTAATAAAATTAAGGTGCTATAGTAAATTTAGATATATATTTTAATACTGGAAACCACTGGGTTTGTTATTAAAAAACAACAATGATTTTTATTATTTTGATTCATTTGGTGGAATTATACCTAAAGGATTATTAAATTATAAAAAAAAAATCAAATATTTTACAAATTATGATTTGGTTATCAGTGGTCACATATGTTTGATAGTACTATTTTCAAAGGGGTATAAGTTTTTTGATATAATTTCTTTATTATTAAATGACAGATTTATGAAGGAAGCCATTAATCACTTGAGATAAATATTTTAAAATCATCGATAAAAAAATATATTCTAAAAAAATAGTTTTAATAAATGCTTAAAAAATTAAAAATATAATGATTTGGAAGAAAGACTTACAATTTTTGACAGTAATCAAAATAGTGAATTTTAATGAAAAAAAAATGCTTTTAAGTTGAAAACCTGGAGGGACGGACCACCGGCGAAAACTCGTGCAATGTATTGCTCGGCCTACCGTTGATATATGTGCCGCTCGCCAAATTGCAGTTTATTGATATCACAATAACATACAAGATATTTACGGGCCGCAACGATTCGTGGGTTTTGCCAGCTTCGTATATGCATGGATCGAATCCCAGCAACATTTCGATGGTATCTGGTTTCCTAAAGTAGATATCTTTGCTGCATCTGATTACACTCTTCAGAGTACCTATCAGAATTTCCATATAGGTATAATTCTATGTCAGGAGATAGCAAATTTTCGATGTACGTTGCAATGTCATCTAGTTCGTAAGAGCCAATGGGCAATTGACCTCGTGGGAGACATTACTGCTTTTCACGAGATACATCTTGCAGATTTTACATCGATGTTTGGTATCGCGTTGTAGGTGCTGTGCCGTTGTGGTAGATCCTTGTTCAAGGAGTAAGGGATGTCGTGTTGCTTGCATGCTGTGTCAAGTGCGTTGATGCCTGTGTCGCCGTGTGGCAGCCTTTTAGCTATCTTCGTTCCCGGGCCACAGAACCTGTATCCGGGAATGAGCAGGTCGAATGGTATATTATTTATCATCATATCGACAATCCATCGTGGTGACCTGGCCTAAAAACTTACAATTGGTTCCTTTTATTCATTTTGCTATAGTTTCATTGTCGACTTGGAAGTGTAGGGACGTATTACACATTCAAATATGATATTTCAATCCAAAATCTTCCAACAACAGTTTACCTGGAGTGATCATTTGAATAGACATTCCACTGTGAAGCAACATTTGTATGCCCAAAAAATGTGCATAATGTCAACAGAAGGCTTGTTTATCCTACCTCCTCCTATTATTCCTCCTCTTCCTCGTCCTCCCCAGAACGATATAAAACAAGCTGAAGAAAATAGCTCACAGATTGTCAAGCAGGGTGTTACTCTGCCCATACATATTACTACAATGGATGAATCTATTTCCCATTAATCGCGACATGGAAACCTTTTTTCTGAATACAATGCGCTGCATCATTGTGCGACCATCCAACTTCGAACGAAAACATGTGTGTGCTTCTCGGCCTTTTGGAGGAATCTAATGGCCAATGGTTCGAGAATGTGTACCTGTATTCTAAGTCGCTCCAGCAACCGAAATACCATGTCCTGGCACATGTGATACAGGCCATAGATGGTGTGAAATATATCCCTTGCAGAATAACAAAGCCATTGTCCCACCGAGCGAAGCATTGCTAAACTCTGTATTCATCCTCGATGATGTTGCGTATGAAAAGCAGACTTGCATTCAGGAATGCTTTGAAATGATATGGCACTAGAATGTAGACTGCATGTGCCTTGGCCAGACTTTTTCGCTCATTACCAAACAACTGCTTCGCGACAATGCGAATGTGTTGGTGCTGTTTCGCATGTACGACACGAACTAGCGGCATGCATACAACGACCACGTCAATACCGACATGACTTTATAGGATTTAAAGAGTCGGTGTGCCTTTTGCTGGATCTTTAGTGATCGTTAAGGACTGGCCTCTTTATAATAGGAGGTGCCGACAAGGATTCAATCAGTTCATCATCGACCATCGAGAATAAGATACATCATATCGAAATTCGGGCAAAGTAGCCTCAAGCTGGAGTTTGACAAAGAAGAAGATGGAAGTTACCTCGTACTAAGAAACGACGGAATTTACTATGCTAGGGAAAGAATAATTCGAAATGTTGGCCAACCCGAACGATCCGAAGATGCTGTTACTAAACATTTAGTACTCGAAACTGGTAATGGCTTCTTCTCGGAAATAGGTATTATGTTGGCCGATCAGAGCAAANCTGGTAATGGCTTCTTCTCGGAAATAGGTATTATGTTGGCCGATCAGAGCAAATTCTTTCGCACTTACTTATCTAAGCTCAAGGCAAAGATGGATCGTGTGAATATGGAAATCTTTTGCGATTTGATGGCCATGTAGAGCACATAACGTGTGTTTAAAGGCCAAATACCGACATATTGATTGTGGCATCAGCAAAAATTGAAGAGAATCTAAATTGCTAAAATATTTCATAGAGCATACATTCGCTACCTTGATTTCCCACCTCACCACGAAAACTGGTATTCAAAATCATAGCAGAGAAATATTGGATGTCTGCAGCGAACGCCTGGAAAGGATCGAAAATAGTTTGTCGGACCCTCACAACTAAACCTATAAAAGAGAGCAACAGTAACCATATATATTCAGTGCGATGTTGGACATTTCCAGGGATCTGCATGGGGTGATAAAGTTGGTTCGCTCGAAATATTTGCTCCCAAGAGTCCAGATTTTCGCGGGCCCTTATGAATGAAGAAATTATAAAGCCCAATATTTGCCATCTTGATGTACTCAGGGAGAGTGATGGAGCACCTGTAGTCGTGAAGACCAAAGTCGATGATACTGCTGAGCCTATGAAGAAAAGGAAACATGATGACATGTAAATGGATCGAGATTGTTGATCGGATATGGATTTTGCACAAAAAAAAGTTATGGAACAAAAACCTCAAGTCCAATGCTTTGACTCGATGGTACCTATGTTCTAACACATCTTGGTAATAATGATATAACATATGGCATATACAGGTATAATGATTAATGGTTCCTTGATGCCGATGGAATAGATTTCTACCAGGCAGGATCATCCAAGTAGGAGATTACAAAATGCATGGGNAATGGTTCCTTGATGCCGATGGAATAGATTTCTACCAGGCAGGATCATCCAAGTAGGAGATTACAAAATGCATGGAACCCCCATGGTTTTTCGAACTTCTATTTCGCAAGGAGCCCAGGGAGTTTACTCCATCCGACCTGATGGAATACAAGATGTTGCTCGAACTCACGCATGTATTTTACCAAGATAACAATTCCGAGACTGGTGCTTATAAGGATGAAGATCACAAAAAAATCTACATTCTGACAGACCTCTTCAGTGGCCTAGCACTNAATGGTTCCTTGATGCCGATGGAATAGATTTCTACCAGGCAGGATCATCCAAGTAGGAGATTACAAAATGCATGGGACCCCCATGGTTTTTCGAACTTCTATTTCGCAAGGAGCCCAGGGAGTTTACTCCATCCGACCTGATGGAATACAAGATGTTGCTCGAACTCACGCATGTGTTTTACCAAGATAACAATCCCGAGACTGGTGCTTATAAGGATGAAGATCACAAAAAAATCTACATTCTGACAGACCTCTTCAGTGGCCTAGCACTGACAAGTGGGGAATGTCTGAAGAAGATAGAAGGGGACAAGATCATCGACTATGTTGTTTTGGGACGACCCGAACGAGCTGGTGGATAACTAAGACTACTGGTTACTTCGCAAAGTGTTGGAAATTATTCGCACACCAATGAGATTATATCCATCGTCGAAGAACTAAGGGCTATATACGATGGGTCTGTTGGGAATCGCCCACGAACTGCATGCGGCCACCAGGGGCAACTACAATCGTCGTAAGGTCATTGATGCTACTCCCCACCTGTGGTGTACAGAATGGTTCGTAGGGTTTACGGTTAATGTTATATGGCACAGACTATATGGTGCCTTGAAGGTTGAGGGTATATAAAACAATACTTCATTACGTCTTGGTTTTGAACAGGTTTATTTAACGGGAATTCATTTATACATTCCCGGAACTTTTCTCGGAATTTACTCATACTTTAACACCCCGCGAGTTCTGGCCTGAAGGGCTGGCTACAATGTTCTGGCTACGTTTCCGACGCTTTGGGGGCATTTGGTGACAGGACAGGTCCCTGAGTGACGCCATTGTTACTTATCTGCACTTGTTGCGGGGTGGTGGTTCAGGCAGTTGAGGTCTGGTGGGTTGGAGTGGCCCGGATACATTCCGGTAGTAGATGAGATATGGTGAGTTGGATGGCCCCCCCATACAGGCCCCCGGACTGGCCGTCGTTGGTGTGTTGCACTCAGCTGGCTTCCTCTCGACGTGGCACTCCTTGTTGGGCTCACCACTCGCTCCCATTCTCGGCGTAGGGTTGTAACTGACAGTTACCTCCCTACCACATCCCGGCGAGACGACCCTGGGCGGGCCCCCACCCTGGCCCTCGGTGCGGGGTTGCACTGGACTAATCCCACTAGCTCGACATGGTACTTCTCGTTGAAGCTCACCATTCGACTCCACCTTCTCGGGTGTGTTATTGTAACTGACTGTCGAACTTCTTCTGCCTTGCGCCCCGCGTTTCGCGTCCCGATATGACTGACCCCTTAATGTTGTGATTTTTGTCCGGCTGACTTTGCGCTCCCAGTTCCCAATGCCTGTCGGTCGCCATAAGCGTCCCGGTGTGGTGATACTACTCTTCCGATGTAACTCTGGTAACTGTCTCTGATTCTGCCCTGCATTTCNCAGTTCCCAATGCCTGTCGGTCGCCATAAGCGTCCCGGTGTGGTGATACTACTCTTCCGATGTAACTCTGGTAACTGTCTCTGATTCTGCCCTGCATTTCGCATCCCGATATGGCTGACCCCTAAATGTTGCGACTGACTGATGCGGCTGACGGATGTGGCTGGGTTCCGATATCCCTGTCTTGGTAACTGTTGCACTGACTTACTCTCTTGGCACGGAGTATCACAGCTTACGACTGCCCCAATATGACTGACCGACGGACTCCCTCGGCGCGGTGATCAAAACTGTCCAACAGATGATCTACTGATCCTCTCTGTGCAGTGATAACGAACTGAACCCTCTTCTCTCGTAAATTCGCTTATATCCTCTCTTGCCTCCTTCCCTAAGAGTTCCTACACGTGTCTCCCTTGTTGTGGGGAGGGAGGTGGGAGGAAGGCGCAGTTCACAGCATACTTCATACACACCCCATGGTTCTTGTTGGTGGGTGGAAGGAGGGGTGNGGTTAGTGACAGCACCGCTTCTAACACTTCCTATATGTGTTATGCATCATCATGATTTCCTGATTGAACGACCTGCTTCAAGCCGACCTCGTTGAGATGATACCATATGCTCGGGTCAACAAGGGATAAAATTACATGTTGACAGTCATCGTTTCTTAGAGAAAATTTGCCTGGGCCAGGCCGGTCAAGTCGAAAAAAGGGTGTGATGTCACCGAGGCCATGGTAGATGTGTTTCGCGAAGGATGCATACTGAAAAATCTCCACACCGATGATGGTAAATAATATTTTAATGCTACTTTCCATGCACTGATGAAGGTATGGTATAAATCGCTATTTCACATACTCTGGACTCAAGGCCACCGTCGTCAAAATGTTTAACAGGATTCTAAAATCCAAACTGTGGAGTCATTTTATGGCGAATGGAAACTACAAGTGGCTTGAGCTACTGCCGAAACTCGTCAGCGAGTATATTTCAACTGTTCATTCTACCATTCGCATGAAGCTTGAAGATATCAAGGATTTCACCCTTCTTCAGACCGTGTATGCTATTCCGACGAGGAGGGACCCGCAAAAGTCGGCGAAAATCGGCAACCTTGTGCGCATCTCCAAACAGAAAGGCATCTGCGAGAAAATGTTCTCAGCGAATTGGAGCCCCGAACTGTTTCGTGTGCGATGTATACACAACTACGCTTCGAGGATTTACTTTCTCGAAGATCTGAATAACGTACCCATTCGTCGTGGTTTCCACACCGAAGAGATCCAGCCTACCAAGTTTCCAGACGTGTATTTGGTCGAGAAGCCGACTATACGTAACAGAAGTATATACGTCAAGTGGTGGGGTTTCCCTGCCCGTTACAATTCTTGGGTCGCTGGTGGACAGCGAGAGATGAACTCGCCGTGGAAGAGAACGATGTATATACAAAAAATGTAAAGACTTTTATTCAAGAGATTATGTGTTTCCTCACGCTGTATATTACGCAGTAAATTTGGTCTTTAAAAAAGTGTGTTGTATTTTATAATTTTTTTAAAAGATAGAATATTACATTTATTTTAATTAAGAAATAATTATTAGTAAAATTAGTAAATACTCCATGTTTGGAGAGTGTATCGTCGCCAAAAGGTTTGGAAATGAACTACATCTGACACAGAAATGAAAAAAGTGACATACTTAACAAAATGCGAACACGAAATTAGATAATGAAATGAGATGGAAGACACCTGAGTAAACGCAACAAATACATTCAAAAAAATCCACGGCGGCTCCACCGGGGAATCACGCCCGGCACACAGCGGAGGAAAACATGGCCACTGCGCTACTAACCCCGCCAAGGGCTACACGAAGACGAGTAAAATATATCATTTTAAAAAAAGAATAGCACACATGGTTCGGTGAATTTCAACATGTCTAGCAACAGGGGAAAAATACAAATTAATGCAAATGATGCACTCGGTTTATAAAAATGCGTTCGTCAAAGTTATTTTATCGTTTTTGCTTGAGTAATATGCAGCTTCTGTTAGTTTCATAGAGTTTATTGTAGGCAAATGGGGTCCAGTAAAGATCTTACACTCATTCTCAATTATTATCAAACGAATAAACTATCTATAGAGTATTCCTCGATAAGACGATGCTGTATGCTCGGTTAAACAAGGATCAACAAATACACGATGACAGTCATCGATGTCTATATCAAATTTTCCTTGGCGTGGCGCAGTGACACATACCGAAAATATTCGTGATTGAAGTTAAACTTCCGGGTCTAATACTTACAGAAGTTACTGCAAGTCATTGATTTATTCACTACTTACGTTCCTCGCTAAAAAAAAAAAGTATTTTCGTATGAATAACGAAAAGCATTAAACCTTAATATCGCTTAAAATATTTATCTGCACAATGNGTTTATTCACTACTTACGTTCCTCGCTAAAAAAAAAAGTATTTTCGTATGAATAACGAAAAGCATTAAACCTTAATATCGCTTAAAATATTTATCTGCACAATGTGGCTACACAAAAGACAAAAAAATCACCTTTACCTTCACCACCAGCCAAAACCCAAATGGAAAACAATTAAAGGCACTGGTAAAAGATAGTTTACTAACCAAAAAAAATCTGCCTTCTCCTACTCCTTGCAATTGTTTGCTGCAGCATCCAGATATTTTTTTATTGAAAAAAAAAATTGAAGTTTTTTTAAAACCGATTATCCGACACACATGAAAAACAATTCATGTATTTTTTCAGTTACATTGAGAAAGCATTACATTTCATAAACAATAAAAAAAGCTGTTTTAAGTCCTAAAAGTTTTTGTGAGACGATTTGTTATACTTTATACATGCTTTTCTTCCCTTGTTAACTAAATTGAGTTGAGTTGAGATATTTAGGAGGCTCTTCACAATGAGGTCTTGAGAGTCGATGACGATGAAATGAGGTGAGGATGGACCAGTACCGGAATGCAAGGGCGGGGGAAACGGTAGATCCATGAGAAAACCCACCAACCAGCGGCATCGTCCGACACGATTCCCACATGCGAAAATCCAGGAGTGGCCCCAGCCAGGATTGAACCCGGTTTGCATTGATGGGAGGCGGGAAGTCTAACCGCTCAGTAACCGCGGCTCCTTCGCTGAGTTACTTTGTCTCTTGGCTGATTTCTGGATCCCATCGACAACACTTTTCATCCTTATAAACTTTCTTTGAAGAAAAATGTATTAATAACTTCTCTTGAAATGGTTTAATTGAATGAGATATGTTTGTCCACTAAATGTTTCACCACTCCTAGGCCCTTGACGTGGTTTCTTCCATTATGCATTTGAAACTCATCTTGAAGCTGTTTAGTCTGATTTATNAGGAGTGGCCCCAGCCAGGATTGAACCCGGTTTGTATTGATGGGAGGCGGGAAGTCTAACCGCTCAGTAACCGCGGCTCCTTCGCTGAGTTACTTTGTCTCTTGGCTGATCCCATCGACAACACTTTTCATCCTTATGAACTTTCTTTGAAGAAAAATGTATTAATAACTTCTCTTGAAATGGTTTAATTGAATGAGATATGTTTGTCCACTAANAACTTTCTTTGAAGAAAAATGTATTAATAACTTCTCTTGAAATGGTTTAATTGAATGAGATATGTTTGTCCACTAAATGTTTCACCACTCCTAGGCCCTTGACGTGGTTTCTTCCATTATGCATTTGAAACTCATCTTGAAGCTGTTTAGTCTGATTTATCCATGTTTCTGAAGGCTCACACAATCCACCATTAGATAAATGTTGGACCCAGGATGAGTTTTATGGCTTAACTCCAACGGTGTTGCTGGCGTTACTGCTTATATCGTCCAAGTACGGAAATTCGAGTTTGTTTTTCCTTGTCACCCAACCACACATATATTTTAATGCGCTGTCTTCAAGGCCAGTGGAGAACTTAAATTTTGTTTGTGTGCAAATATTATCGGTGGAAACTAAGGTTTCTTCAGACTTTCTTTCTTCTGTAAACATATAAATTGTTGACGTTACACTTGCATTTTCAGTTGTATTAAGAACACCGCTAAGAACTTTGCTCGAAACAAATTCACTGTTATCCAACGCAGCAGAGTTTGTATTTGCTTGTAGAATACCTTGATTTTTTCCTAAAATAATTCTTCTCAGGCGGTACAGTGCATCCAATGAAGGGGTGTGATCGTTCGACCCTCCACGTGTACGAATCTGTGTAGACAAATTTTCCACGATGTCTTGGTTGAGAAGGGGGGTTAAAATATAACTAATACCTAGTGTGAGTTTCAGATCTATGTAGAGCTGCTGCAAAGATTTAATTGAAACAATTAACCCGTTTTGAAAAATCTTAACCCCACTTCTTCCACAGTAACGCATTGTAGTATTTTTTTTTTACTGGCGAGCCCCCAAATTCCGCTTTGCCAGCGTGAGCTCCTTCACAGTTCTGTGAGCCCTCCGGAATGCATGTTAGTAGCTAAGACGGCTGGAGAATGGGTTGCGTCTCAGGGCAAGCCCTTTACACATTAGGTCGCGTTAATTATGTTTAAAAGGGGTGCATGCATCGCGGCTATAGCAGGGCTGTCTGGTGCCACGGCCGCAATTGTAACCATGGATACACCTCGAAAGAAGAACTCTAGATGGCAGGGCACAGCAAACCTGCGCAGAGTGGAGAGGGCATTGGGAAATTCTGTACGTTAGTCGCGGAGGATAAAAAAATATATATTCCTTTAATTGGACTAGGGCGGGAGAAAGTAGGGTAGTCGTTAGTTTGCGAAGATAGACTTGCGTGAGTTTGATGTAAGAGGATATGAAATGAGCGATGTCAAACTGAGTTGTTAACTGGGGTCGCGCTGTGCAGCCCTGGTGGCAGGAGACATAACTGAACTTTCCGCTCGTTAGATAACAGCCAACTTTCTGGAACACAGGGAAAAACAGATTGGTATTCTAGCCATAAAATAGAAACAATTTAGGAAGGTGAAAGGTGGGTGAGAGCGATGTACAAATTGTAATATTTCGCTTGCAGTTTGTGTGAATGTACTGGTGTAAAGTGTGTGTTTTTTGTAGGTGTGTCTTTATACCACTCCCACCAGCTGAGGCAGAGAACACACACTGCCTGCACCTTGGTCCCGGCTGCGGCGAAGGGCCGTACATACTCATAGCTGTCGGATGGGAGGAGCAGCCAGCACATGTGTGTAGTGAATGCCGGTGTTGCAATGTAAGTCACAGGGCAAACACCGATCCAAGGGCTGTACGGCATATGTTTTGCCTTATTCTGTGAGCACATAATTGCTTCGCATGTGTTTAATGCAATGCCAGCCTCACCGCCCGTATCCACTCTCAAGGGCACGTAGGAGTATTTTTAGCTAAGTGAGGTGACATAGTGCATCGCCATGTGTAGTGTTGTGGGACTTGCCACGCTGGTTGGAGCCAATTCAACATAATTTAGGGAAGTTAGAGTAGCCTGTGAGAAAGGGTGCTCTTTGGCAACTTATATTTTTGAGTTTCCTCTGGGTTATAGTCCCCGAGGCTATAAATATTCGGATTAGCACTGTTATCACTGTCAGTGTAAAATTTCTGTGCTAATTCTACGAAGTGTTTATATAATTTGCCAATTTTTAATTCGCGATGCAAGTCTACTATAGGGCAGTAACGTGGCGCGTCTGCTGCAATGTATATACATTTATTATGAAATACTTGTAGTAGTTTTAAATGTGTTTTTGTTGCATGTGCCCAGGCGGGCGCAGCATACGATATTACCGGACGTATCAGCATTGTTTATAGTAATACGGCCTTATTTCGGGTGACTGCATTTCGTAGCGTTAATTTGTGGCAAAGGGCATATAGCCTGGCATAGACACTGATACATTTAGTATCTATGTGCGTCTTCCATGTAAGTTTGCGCTCCATATGAACGCCTAGGTATTTAACTACATATTTATGTGGGATCTGTTCGCCAAACAGAATTCTTTCGTGGTGGTCTTCTACTTGAGGTAAGTTTCTGCTGGTGAAAACAATGGATTCGATTTTAGTAACATTAATTTTAATCCGCAATTTTATGTAGAAACTTTCAAAGTCATTAAGGGTGGTATGAAGCATTTGTGTTGCTAATTCCAAGCTGTGTGAGCGACTGAAAATTACTCTGTCGTCCGCATAGCAACCGAACTGCACTAGTCTTTGGTCAGGCTTAGGCAGATCGTTAATATAAACATTGAACAGTATTGGGCCTAAGATACTGCCTTGTGGCACTCCAGCATATATGGTTTTCGCGTCCGATTTAGCCCCTTCACTCTTTACAGGAAAAAGTAAAGGTCGTGTAGTCCAGGTAACTGCTTATTAATTTAATGTAGCAGCCTGGGAGATTTATTTTATGTAGCATGTATATTAAGCCTATATAATAAATGCGATCGAAGGCTTTTTCAATATCTATAAATACCGCAACTACCTAATCCTTAAAGTTAAAAGCATTAGTAATATACTACGTCACTCGAATGTAAGCCGAATTGCTCGTCTTGTAGGAGGTTATTTCGCTCAAGATGGGAATTAATTCGCCTTAGGATTATATATTCTTCTACCTTGGACAGTGTATTAAGGAGGCTGATTGGCTTGCAATTTTGTGATAGTTTCTTGTCCTTGCCTGGCTTACGAAATACGATTACGTTCCTTGCCTTCCATGCGGTAGGAAAATATTCAAACTTGAGTATTGCATTTACACATGCCAAATGCTCAAGTGCCAGTTCGGGGGAGTTTCTTTTAATACAATCGCTAGTATGTTATCCTCTTCTGGTGCCTTATTAGGCTTCATATGGCGAATGGCAAGCTTAATATCTTGAGATTACGTGGGCTCTGGCTCGTGCGTAGTAGGGAGTCTTTTCTTGGTGTTTATTTCACGTAGGATTTGTGTGGCGAAATTTCTATCACAGGGCATCTGATTTGGCTGGAAAGTAGTTTTCAGCGCATTGGGGAAAGCTGTGCTTTCGCTTCAGGTGTGAAGGCTATCCATGTGTTCTTTGTTAGTGATGCAACTTTATATAATTTATTTTAAATACGTTTAGTTAGTCCCCACATGTGATTACAATTTTTTACTTAATTTCACGATTTTTGTATCCCAGGCACTGACTCTCCAAAGGGCCACTTCGTCTGAGATCAGAGTCTGCAGTTATTTTATACGAGCCTTAATATAGAGATTTCTGTGGCGAGTACATTGCCACTCTAAGTGGTTTTTCTGCGTGATAGTATCCTTATGTATTGTGGGAATGTTTCTAACTTTATTGCGATGCATTTCTCTGGAAAGTGCTTGGCCATGCCTTGTTGTATGGCTTCAGTAAGGACGAAAATTGCTTCGTCTTTGTGGTGGATTTCAGTTAAAGAATCATCATTTATTTGTGGTAAGTTATTATCTATAAAATTTGTAAATACAGGCCAATTTACATTTTTATAATCTCTGAAGTTCCTTGGGGCTTTACTTTCGGTGCCTAGGGCTTGAAAATCTATGTGTACTGGATAATGATTTGAAGAAAAATCTTGTTCTTCCCTAAGGTCGAACCCAGTATTAAGCTGTTTATTTATCACAATATCCAGCACATCAGGGTGCTGATTTAAATTTGGGGGTTATAGGTCGGCTCTTGAGGCGCCATGATTCGATTATTTCTATTGGCCTTGTGCCTTTGTAACAGCATGCCATTGGCTGTTCTAGTTCGCGAGCGCCAGTTGGGATGTTTTGCATGAACGTCTCCAATGGCAAGACTGGTTCGTCCCACATTATTTATTAAAGAATCAAGGTATGCTGCTGTAAGTGTGCACCCAGGCGGACCATAAATTGATAGCAGTTTTGTTTTTTGTTTGCCTAGTTTTAGTTATGTCAACAGCTTCCAGTGCTGGAAAATCTGGAAGCATTATTTCATGGTGGGAGATTGAGTGGCGTATGATAATAGCTACTTCGCCCCCCCCTCCCACTGACTTCTGGCCTGTTACATTGGTATATGTCATATCCTGGAATGGAAAATCGGTCTGTTTGTATAAAATGTGTCTCGTTTACTGCCACGATTTTTACATTATTACGAGACAAATAATAAATAAATTCGTAATTTTTTACTGATAATTGTATTATGCTGCATTACTGTTTTGTGCAAGCATGGCCAATATTCTTGACTATCTTTAGGTGAAGCGCGATTGTCTGTGCAATTTTATTCGCTTGGTAGAGGCTCGGTGTTATCCAAATAACAATCAATCTCACTAAAAGCATTAGTTCGTCAGTTGGCTCTAAGGTTCTAAATAATTCAGCATCGCTACTGAACGCCGTTTTGATCGCGTTCATGTTCTGTTCCGGCTCTGGAGCAGCATGTATTGCCTCAAATGGCCTCTAAGGGCTGACTGGCGTATTTTTTTTTGTGGCCCAGAAGGAACGCACTCTATGTTAGTATCTAACTACTAGGAGTTAGGCAGGGAGGGGGAGGGTAGGTGCGTGCCAGTTCTGCGGCCTATACGCTCTAACTACTGCATGCAGGCTTAGGTTAAGGAGGAGCATGACTCGTTCGGCCCATTGTGAAGTTCTGAATCATCAGGCCAACGTTTGTGGCCTGATACTTCCCTCAGATTAAAAAGGGATTTAATTACGACAAGGGTCTTGGTAAACCGGGGAGGCTGCCGTAGGAAACCCAAGACGATAGTCATGCTGGCTGGGTTCTCAATGCTAGGAATGAAAGGAAAGAATACATGTGATGAATACATGCAATAGTAGTTCGTGTAGACGGCGAAAAGACAGACGAGCAGGGGGGCTGGTAATCCAGCTGTAAATGAAATACTTGTCTTTGAGTGGTCAGTTTCCCGACCTTCCTCGAGTGCGGGCTTGTGAGCCCGTAGTACCTTGTATTTTAGTAGTTGGCACAGTCCTGAAGCCTCTTGATTCTTGAGTCTTCAGCTCTTGAGAACATGCGACACGGCAGCCTGCTTGTGGCTTCGCTCATGTGGCAGAGAGCACACAGTCAATGGGACAGGGCCATACCTACATACATTGCTCCACTACTGCGTGGCTGAAAATGACGCGGCCGCGGACAGCTTACTGCGGGCGCCAGTGTTTAAAGATGTACCAGAGGTCACATTACCAGTCGCCATGGCTGGGCTGTCGGTGGTTGGGCGTACATAGTGCACCATACTGCCCCACAACGTAGCTGCTATGATGCGTGAATGTATTTCAGTTAAAGTTTGGAATTCTTGATGTTTGTATGTGTGTTCCAGGATGGCTCGACTACTTCTACTGGTCGATTTCTTGCTCGAGCCTGGAGGATTGAGGGGTGTCTCTTTAAGTTGGCTTTTCATACAGGATATGCTTGGGTCTCTTGTGCTTCATGCGCACCTTGTGATCGTAATTCTCCAGTCCGGATACTAGGGGATGACTGATTTTTTTTGTACTGCCCCTCCTCGCAGCACAAGGTAATCCCCGACCTGCAAGCTTGCTTAGTGGGACTTCCCAGATAGATTGGGGGTGATCTAGGGGGAGGACGTAGTGCGTACCAGCAGATTAGGCTTTACGCTATTCGTAGTAACTTAAAAACAGTGATCTGTGGGACCCTTTGGGGAGACCGGGAGGGCGCTGTGGTCAGCGATGCGTCATTGCGCTGGGTGTCTAGACCACAGAGGCGGCAATTGTGCCCCGGCGGCCTATCCGCGTAACCTGGTGGGGATGGAACACTAAACCAGCGTCGCACTGGAAGAAATCTGTGGTACGGTTATAAAGTTTAACGCTCCCTATTAACTCATTTGAGGAAGGGAGCTTGAGTATAGTAGGGTTTGAAGCCTTTGCCAGCTGGGTCAGTGGTGGCGAAGGCTTTGCATTGGCGTTTATGCGCATGATGATGGCAGGGACATCTGTTGCAAAAGTGTTGTTCTGACAATATAGTCCTGCGGGAAGATTTATATGTATATACACACTAACATATAACTAAGTTTAAATATTAGTATTCTTAAGTCATTATGTCAATATTTCGTTAAGTCAATATATTGTATTTACATAATGCTAACGCAAGAAGCCAAATCTACAAGAGATGTCACTAATATATCTTAGAAATTGTCACAACCAAACGACTATAGCAAAATGTACGAAATGTGCACATAGGCTAACAAAATAAAGGTTTTAAAACAAATCTACTGGTAGTTATGGCCAAAAAAAAACCCTTCAGTATTCTAAAGGGAAAATAGCAACAAAAAACGTGGCAATATTATCTCAATATGGCCAAAAGATGTAGCTACCCCCTTTGTGCTTAGCTAGGCAGTATATGTGTAATAATTATATTTAACATAATAAATACGATAAATACAATAATTACAAAAAAGTATAATGTAGAAATAGAGAAAATGTAGTAGATAAAATATTAAATGTTAAATATATAAATTATTAATGTTATAATATAAATTTTATATACTATATATTTATAGTCAAAATAATGAGCCAACCCTATAAACTTGGATGTTGTTCGTAATGGCACATCCGCTAAACAAAAAAAGGTTGATACTGTGGAGAGAATTGTGAAAGGCTGTGGATAAATAAAAGATGAAGATGTGCTGGGGTAATTTGCATTTTTTTTTAAATTTAAATTATTTACCTATAAAATTTTTTCTTATATTATTTTCTCTTATATTCTTTCTCACAATCTTTACAGTAACAATGAAGATTATGACTGGCAATTTTATGAAAAAGAAATTGGTTAAGATTTGATGTCTTTACATTTTGTACATATTTTGGTTCACTGTTTGTAGTTAGAAACAAAAGTCGTTAGATTTTGCTATTTCCAAATGCTTTGTAAAACATCTATATTAAATAAAATTTACACGATCAAATAAAACATTATCATAGTGTTTTTCATCAAAGTGAAATTTTATTATTATGTTCTTCATATTCATTACGATTTTTGTTTATAATAATTGTCTTTATTTATTAATAAATTAAAGAAATATATAAATAATTATTTAGTAGTTATGTAAGAACTACACCTTTAACTGGACATTATATAGTTAAATAAATAAAATTCTTAAAAATAAATCTTTTTTATTTAGTTATTTAAAATTTTATTTCAAAACTACATTTAAATTAAAAATATTTTCAATGTAATTAATTTTAATTTTAAATTAAATTATGTTTTAATGCCATTGTGCAAAACTCCTGTACTTTCATTTTCAGCCAGATCTTTTTATATTAATTTTCTAGTAGCATTGGTTAAGCCACTTTTGGGTTTATTAAAATATTTTTCTAAATTTAAACTTAAAAATAAATTTAATTAATTGCATAAAATAATGAAATCAAACCTTAAAATGTTGAATAAATCACAACAATATTTAAAATAATTTTTCAAACAAATTAAATTTAATTTTGGATTGTGAACTTTTTCTAGTTAAATAGATAAATATGTTAATTACAGGAAAACTTTAGTTTGATTAAAATATTTATCTCATAATTAAATAAAAATATTTTTAACTAAACATTTTAAATCATCCTAAAAAAATAAATTGAAATTTTTTAATGTAAATAATTAAATTAATTATTTTAATAATTTTCAGCCAATAATTAAGATAACAAATGAGTTATACACACAGATAATAAACAAATAATTAAATTTTTTGAATAAAAAGTAATTAGACTTAAAATACACTTAGTTAAATATAGTTTTAAAATATAAATTAAGAATTTTAAATTACAAATATTCGATATTTAGTATTATATAATGATTTAAACTATATAATAGCCGGTCTAAGATGTAAAACTTACATTACTACTATTGTTGAATGTTGGGCTATCCGGACGAGACCATATTGTCAGTAAAAGAGCCTACAATTAACCCAAACGCACATTGTAGGTGTGGTGATGACCTCTTTGAGCAGAAGCGCAAATTTTTGTGAAAGCAAAGACCTTGTTAGAAGCATTTACGGCATGGTTGTCACTCATTGAGCTGCTGATGAGAGACAACATGTGTACCGAATAAGTGAACACATCTGGATGTATTATCTTCTCTAAAGCTTTGAACTTGCAAAAGCGAATGCTAAATATTTGCAATTGGCAATGTGTCATTTATAGCTGTACTGATGGTAATTGCTAAATAATATCAAAACATAAAAAAAATACCTTGCATGTTAAATTTAGTTTCAGGAAATAATAAATAATTTAAAGTTATATAGATTTAATATAAATAATTTTTTTAAAATGACCAATTTTGTGTTCTGGTAAGGATTGTACATGAATTAAGTTCAGATTGTAATACACAATAAAATAGAAAGTACCAGGATGTCAGTTATAATTGATTAAAAGTTTACTAATTTTTCCAGTAGGAAGGCTATTACATATATACTAGACTCGTCAACTAAAGGAAAGTAAAGCATAGTTTCTAATGCATGGTAGCCTGCCACATACAGATCAAATGTGCAAATCCCACAACATTTTCTATTCATATCATTGTCTTTCAGTTTCTGTGATGTTGGAAATATACTACCAATGAATGTAATATAGTAAAACGAAAACAAACGTAATCAATGCATACGAGAGCTTGATTCGCCGGGAATCTCCAATCACATGATAGTAAAGTCAAATGTCAATATAAAAACAAAATCCTGATTTAAAACGACAAAAATTTAGAATCGGGATTACTCAATACCGATGTTCATTTCCGAATTAAATTTGAAAAAAAAATTGTTTATTAAAATTTAATGCAAAACTCCACCTTTACACACCGGGCAGACAGCAGGTGCCAAGAAAAATACGTTAGCAAGAGCTATCCAATCCGCCATGACGACCATCAGTAAATCACTACAACTTGGCCTTGGGTGAAAATTTTGCATGGTTAGATTGCAAACAAAGGTGATAATAGTTTGCTTTACTTATAGTTGTCAATGCTTTGACATTTTATTTGTGTGGCAGAGACCACTGCATGACGTGCAAGAAGGAACGAGTCCTTCGAGCACAGACTGAAGAAGGAGGTGGAGCAGGTGGACAGAGCACAACTGCTTTAACAGATGACAGTTTCTAAGACAGGCACGTTAGCGACGGATCTATACCCTCCGCCATGCAGACCCTCGGCACGTCGCTACACCTTGGCCTTGGGTGAAAATGTTTAAGTCTAACTCATGAATGGTTAGATTGCAAACAAGGGTTATAACAGTTCGTTTTACTTATAGTTGTCAATGCTTTGACATTTTATTTGTGTGGCAGAGTCCACTGCATGACGTGCAAGAAGGAACGAGTCCTTCGAGCACAGACTGAAGAAGGAGGTGGAGCAGGTGGACAGTGCACAACTGCTTTAACAGATGACAGTTTCTAAGACAGGCACGTTAGCGACGGAGCTATACCCTCCGCCATGCAGACCCTCGGCACGTCGCTACACCTTGGCCTTGGGTGAAAATGTTTAAGTCTAACTCATGAATGGTTAGATTGCAAACAAGGGTTATAACAGTTTGTTTTACTTATAGTTGTCAATGCTTTGACATTTTATTTGTGTGACAGAGACCACTGCATGACGTGCAAGAAGGAACGAGTCCTTCGAGCACAGACTGAAGAAGGAGGTGGAGCAGGTGGACAGTGCACAACTGCTTTAACAGATGACAGTTTCTAAGACAGGTACGTTAGCGACGGAGCTATCCCCTCCGCCATGCAGACCCTCAGCATGTCGCTACACCTTGGTCTTAAGGTAGCCCTTTTTAGTAGCCTCTTATGACAATGAATTTCTGCTGCAGGGCTGTTTTGGCCCCGATCCAGTTCGAGCAACAATTTTTCTCAAAAGTATGCTTCAAATACATTTGTATCTTATCACTAAAAGCAGCATTTCCTTGAAATGGCTGCGCAAAATTTTGAACAAATATATGATTTTTTAAGTTGGTGTAGTGCAATATATAATTTGTCTAATGTTTGCAATGAATTAAAAACAGATTTTGTTTTGATAAATATCTACATCTAGTGTACAGGAATTGTTTCAATGTGACTGAAAAATATTTAACTAACTGTTATGTACAATGTGTAACCTTATATGTATGTCCAATAAAGTATTATATAGCTCAATTTTAAATAACCTTAAATAAATATTATTAAGTAATCAAGTGTCGTGAGAATGAACATAAAATAATTTATCCTATATACCGGATGTACTCGAACAATTGATAATAATAACCAGAGTGGGTTATATGAGTACAAATGGGGCATGTTTCATCAAGGAACAGATCGTCTAACGTCCATAGTTAACCCGATAATAGCAGTGGCAGTGTGCAAGGGCGGGTATGCAACTTTGTGTACTTGGCTTTGTAACCTGCTTGTGGGCAGTTCTGCGCACCTGATAACATCGCGCAGTATCGTATTGTCTCAGTCTCAGTGGTGCTACTTATCTCCAGTTCCTGAGAACTTGTTACTNTGATAACATCGCGCAGTATCGTATTGTCTCAGTCTCAGTGGTGCTACTTATCTCCAGTTCCTGAGAACTTGTTACATGAATACTTGTAGAATGTTCCTTTAGGTGCTCGTGAGGTGATGTGGTTGCAGTAGGATAGGACCCCATCTCATTTCCCTATGGATGTTCGCTGGCACCTCCACGTGCACTCCCTGAACCGGTAGATACGTAGGTAGGGGAGGCGCAACAGGCCACCATGTTCACCTGACGTCACACAACCTAACTTCTGGCTGTGAGACCACATAAAATCGATGGCACTTTACGTGTGGGATGAGCTCATGACGCGGATACGGAGAGCAGTTTGACACCATCAACGCCATGATGGAAAACTTTGCAATGTGCACCGCCACAGCTTCTGCGCTGCACTGGCTGTGTGGCCATCGGCGGCCGACACTTTGAACAGACACTGTGAGCCTCATGTCCTCTGCACAAATGTGTAAATGATTTNGAACAGACACTGTGAGCCTCATGTCCTCTGCACAAATGTGTAAATGATTTGTAATTTCGTTGCACCCCTTGTTGTCTATTTATAGTGGTTGCATACCCGCCCCTGCACATTGCCACTGCCGTTGTGGGTTAACTATGGACGATTGACAATTTGTTCCTTGATAAAATATGCTCCATTTTTGCTAATCTACCCCATTCTGATGTTAATTATAATTTGTTCTATTACACCCAGTATGTATGTAAAATAAAATATTTTATAATTTTAAAATAACTTAAAGTGAATATTATTAAGTAATCATGTGTTGTGACTAAGGAAAAAAAAATTAACTTAACCTATATACAACATTTTACCACGATACATACCATTTACCTTGACTCCTCCTCTTTCATACGTACGATTTCGTCGAGGACGTCCTTGGCGAACTGACCGTCGAACAGCCCCAAGACCCGAGCGAGCTGTAGTCTCCGGAATGTGGTCGCCCACGTGGCTCGGCTGAGCACGTAGAGGGCATAGTCCATGGGGACAGGCTTTCTCTCCTCTAAGTACTCGTCGAGCGCGTCGCACGCCTGGACCTCCAGGTAGGTGGAGCGGAACCTCTTGCCGCCAGGAGGCAGCGTGTAGAACCTGCAGCAGGTGGTGGCAATTATTAACAACCCACGGGAATTGGGGGGAGGGGGGGCAGAGCCGGGAGGCTGTATGCATTCCAGCCAGGGGTATTCCGCTCTTAACTGAGCACTTAAAAAAATCAACCAAGTCGCCGGTGGTAACGTTATGTGAGGTGATGCAAGAAATATATTGCGGCGCTTGAGAGCCAAGGTCTACAATAGCCGATGGTGGCTAAGTTAGGTTGAGTAAAGATGGAGGCGCGGAGAACCCATTTGCAAACGGCACCTTCCGTGATGTTTACCACAAAAGAAAACCCAGGTTTTGCNACGTGCAAGAAGGAACGAGTCCTTCGAGCACAGACTGAAGAAGGAGGTGGAGCAGGTGGACAGTGCACAACTGCTTGTACAGATGACAGTTTCCAAGACAGGCACGTTAGCGACGGATCTATACCCTCCGCCATGCAGACCCTCGGCACGTCGCTACACCTTGGCCTTGGGTGAAAATGTTTAAGTCTAACTCATGAATGGTTAGATTGCAAACAAGGGTGAAAATAGTTTGCTTTACTTATAGTTGTCAATGCTTTGACATTTTATTTGTGTGGCAGAGACCACTGCATGACGTGCAAGAAGGAACGAGTCCTTCGAGCACAGACTGAAGAAGGAGGTGGAGCAGGTGGACAGTGCACAACTGCTTTAACAGATGACAGTTTC
>NQII01003703.1:113524-212345 GCA_002778355.1 Clitarchus hookeri
GGTGAAGGGGGAAGGCCTACGCTTCAGCTCCACGTGTACCGGAATTTTCCACCTGCCTGTGGTACCACGTGCCGTCTAGAAGGCGCCTAGCGAAGTGCGCGAGGCGGGGGTGGTGTGAGGGGGTGATGGATGTGAGCCAACGGCGTTCCCTAATCCCTAAACCTGCATGCGACAATGTTGAGGACAGGTACATTGGTGGGGTTAAAATGATCAGCAGGGGTGAGATTAATAACATAATCAGATGTTAAGGCCAGGTACTTAGGTGGGTAAAAAATGATCAGCAGGGGTGAGACTGATGACATGATAGCTTTTTGGTGCATGTTTATATCAGGTACAATATCTGACATTAATATTTATAGAACATCTTCATGTGATCTTTCTCACCTCTGCTAANCATGCGACAATGTTGAGGACAGGTACATTGGTGGGGTTAAAATGATCAGCAGGGGTGAGATTAATAACATAATCACATGTTAAGGCCAGGTACTTAGGTGGGTAAAAAATGATCAGCAGGGGTGAGACTGATGACATGACAGCTTTTTGGTACATGTTTATATCAGGTACAATATCTGACATTAATATTTATAGAACATCTTCATGTGATCTTTCTCACCTCTGCTAATCAATTTCACCCTATTTTACAGTAATTATTATGCAGTGCAGTGGGCATATGATGAGTCAGCTGATATGAACACCAGCTGAAAGTCACAGGCCCGTGTTTATTATTGTACGCGGGAATATATGCAACCAATGGATTGCAACTAGATATTTAGCAGGGCTGTCAAAAGTGCTCGCGTTACCGTGAACAGCCTTTGCGATTTTAGCAATAGTAGCCCTAATAGAGTTAAATTAAAACCCAGCATGTTTTTCATCTCAGTTTCTGCACTTGAGTATGCGCAGTGTACTACGAATATTGTACCTAATGATTCGAAAATAACCTTCTCTTTGTTTCAGTGTCTTCTTAAACAACAACTGTATCTAACGGCTTGAGTACTTAAACATGCAATGATATACAGAATTTGCCAAAATTCCCAAAGACCCCTATGGATTACATAAATCACTGTTAATTGGTGGTATGCTTGTTGTAGGTAGCGACAACTGTGCAATTTAATGTGAGAAATATTTCCGTATGGAGTAGTTAAAGCCACACGTTTTTGAAGAAGTGGAAGGGAACGCGCAGCATGCGATGATCTGTGTTCCAGTGTCCGCCATATTTCTGTTCGGCCCATATTTATTTGAAGGTGCTGTGAATCATATTAGCTACCTCACTTTGTTACGTGACTGTTTTACTCCTCAACTGCAGTATCATGCGAAAATACATTATGGAGGTACATTAAACAAAAGAGTGTATTTATATTTTATTAATGATTTCTCGGCTTTTACGACGTAAGCAGAAAACATAAGATAAAAATTACGCACAAAAATATTAAACAACTGGTAAATGTATATTTTCTGTGATCGTACATTGTCAGCAATTACTACGAATCCGAAATTATAACGCGAAAACGAAGAATTTCTGCAGAAGGGATGAAGCCGAGCCTTATGTTAAGGAAGAGCACCGCAGCTTGTCAGCCTTGCGTCCGCTTGGATACAGTTGCTCTTGCACTGAGCACCAGAGCGGTGTGGCCCTTGGCCACTCGGCTGGCGCTTTTCCAGCAGTCTCCTTGGTTACCTGGATTGAAAGACGCTGCTAGAGTCTACCTCCATTTCTAGTGCACGGTACAGGTTCATCTCGACCATGAAGTCCTCGTATTCATCGTCGTCCAGCCTCCGCACCCAGGCTTGTTTGTTGCTTATTGTTTTGTCAAACCTCACCCTGACGCTGTCGGAGAACCGGACTCTCTTCTTCCTCGGCTCCCTGCAAGCAAATACCTCGTGTTTAGGGTGCAATGCAGCTGGAATGCAGTCTGGCACTGATTTGTGAGTTTTGTTTTCATTTTGCCCAAGCATCGCATATTTGAAATCAATTATTACTGTTATTTAGTACACTTATGTAAACACAACAACGATGGCCGACAATACTATGATGTTTTAATGTAGTGCAAGTTTTTTGAAGGAATAAAGACACATTATTTTATAGGCATGTGGTATAAATTATTAAATTAAAACAATCAGATGATAAACTACCACCACGACGTAATTGGGAAAATACTACTGATACTGAAACCCACCTATCATCTTGCAGTAAGTAATATTGCAGTGCAGCTCTCCGACCTCTTCCCTCACCCTGTTTATTTTTCCGGCGCCAGTCACACCTAAAAGGTTCATGGTCGAGGTAACTATATTCTTTTGTTGTTCCTATCACTTCATATGTTTTCAAGAAAATATAATGTATGACATTTGTCTCAATAATATAATAAGGGCGAATCACCTAAAACCTGCACCGCAAATATTTCGGAAATTAAGGTGATATTGAGGTGTTGGGTTTATAATTGCAGCCCAGACACAGATATTAGCAAGTAATAGAATGTAGATTATTTTAACAAAGTTACAAATTGAACAATTGCTATTTACATCAAGAAATAAAGACTAGAGGAAATTAGAATGCCACTGCTGTTTTCTGCAAGCAGTTTACGTGCTATCGTAATATGGTAATTTTAAGTACCGACAGTTATCTTCTCTATTTAACTGCTTCCTTACTAGGCTACGATGTTATAACGTGTTTTTTCCTTTACACTGATTGCATTGGGATGTCCTTGTCACTACTCTGTGATAGTTCATACTACCTAGACGTAGGACGTGATGGAAAATGGTATTTACTAATACCGGAAAACCCGACATGCTCATGGTGTATGGCGAATGTAGGGAGAATGCTGTTCGGTTTTGTAATGTGTACGCTAAACGATATCCCAATAGACGTCAACCATCTCGACAATTATTTGCGAACCTCTTTAACCAATTACGGGAAACTGGCAAATAATTGTTAACCAAAGTAAATAATAAATCAGTTTCCAAATCTAAATATTGTACAACCAGATTTATCTTTACCAGAATTTGGTTATCCGACAATTTGTTAACTATAAAAAGTGTGTTGAGAAAGAGTACAACTGATTAAATGTTATGTTTATATTTATCTTGTGGTCAGATAACCAGTACATTGAACGAGCATTTTGAAACCGGCCCTTGGAGACAGACGCATACTTCTGAGGCGCGGCTGGGGCAGGAAGAAGGGAAACCACTGCAGTGCTAATTTTTTAATGTATTGAAGCGTAAACATAAATATATATATTGGTTGTCCAAAAAATTTTCGAAATTAAAATTTTTGTGATTTTAAAGAAATTTAGAATATTGAAATTCAACCCACACTAGCTCAGAATAATGTAGACGAACATACAAATACACCCTATAATTTAAAATAACCATATCTTGACCATAAATTACTGACATGAAACCTAAGTATCGTTAATACCAACGGTAACTAGCTACTTGAAATTAGGCAAAACATTTCTAAAAATTATATTCTGAATTATCTATTAAAAGTTTACGTTAAGATGTAAAATTTAATGTTTTTTTAATNCCCACACTAGCTCAGAATAATGTAGACGAACATACAAATACACCCTATAATTTAAAATAACCATATCTTGACCATACATTACTGACATGAAACCTAAGTATCGTTAATACCAACGGTAACTAGCTACTTGAAATTAGGCAAAACATTTCTAAAAATTATATTCTGAATTATCTATTAAAAGTTTACGTTAAGATGTAAAATTTAATGTTTTTTTATTGAGATATTTTAAGTAGACTAAAAGTATACTTGTTAATACCATTAGGGTATTTTTACGAGCAAAATAATAAAGAATATGTGCCGTGAAATAGCTGTAGAATTCCTCAAACTGCTTTGCCTGCTGGACATCAATACGAAGAAAATAGCAAACACGATGTAAATTATTAGTTGGTAATTGAGTATTTCTGACAAACCAAAACATCAAACGAAAATAAATTTATCAGAATCAAACATTCAGTCTTACGTTTTTCACATATATTAAATTGTTATATGAATTACCATGATATTTTCTCGTCGTGATAATAATAAACGAAATACTGACAACTCTTTCTTAGAATAAAATTTACTTGCCTAGATAACCTAAAACAGAGATTCATTGCAGTTTAGTAACACGAAAGAATATTTAATAGGTACTTAAATATTCTAATAAAGAAAGAAAGAATATACAATTTCATGTGATAACTAATTTTCGTACACCAAAATCAAATAATTTCAATAGCATATTACAAAACTTGAGATTGAGCATGGATTGAAAAAATCTCAGAACCTAATTACTGCAATATATTTGTGGACTCCTTAAATAAAATAAATAATAATAAACTATCATGTTTACATTTCTACACGTTACAGCACTATCGCCAATATAAGCTACTTGGCTAACAGCACGATGGCACCACGGACAAACGAGAGCGATTACAGAGTCACCTTTTTTCGGCCCAGAAAACTGACTTAAAAAACGTGGAGAAATTCTCCTAAATCTCCGTTCCTTCTGCAGCATCGGATACGTATATCCAACGGTGTAACAAAATGGTTTACATTTCCTCACCTGTAAGTCCGAATCAAATGGCAACAACGCATAGGAGAAGCAACAATTTTTTTAGTTTAGTGAGGAAAAATATGGGAGAGAATATATTATTGCTCTATGGAGAGTGATCCCACAACAAAATCGGCACCCGCTTTACTGCTGACATCTGGTAAAATCTTGATATGACGATAATTTTCCGTACATATAGGAAGGCAGGTCAAACAGCAAAAAAATTTTAAAATTCAAGAAACATCCCATGTAAAAAGTGACATCATTACATTCCAATTTTAAACTGTAAAATAGTGATTCCTGCCAAAATAAATATTACATGAAAGTTTTTTCAATTAAACACTTGATAGAAATACACTGGAACAAGCATAATTCATATGTACTGTTCGCAAAAGGTATTTAGGGGTACTTTTCCTTTGCATTTTAAAATAAAAACCTTTCTGTATTTAATAAAGACATAATGGAAGTTTCTGATGTCAAATAAATGTTGTGACTTGAGTTATAGAAAATAAGAGAAGGTAAAAGGCAAGCCATGGCGCAACGAGGGTAAACAAAATGAAACCAATGATATAAAGATTGAGACACCACAAGGGACATATAAGTAAACCACATGAGTTACTTAGCAATGAAATGATAAAACACTGTGCGGTAGTGGCATGTGAGAAAAAAGCTGTATGTTCAAATTTTTTAAATAATTTTGAAAAGATTTTTTTATCAAAATAGAAAAAATAACAAAATTAAAAACTGAACTAAGAGATATGTGTTCCCCACAAACCCATCGTAAAAAAAAAGCCTGAAACAGAATGTAAAGAATCACATTCGCCACAACCGTCATCAATTTCGTTCGCGGTAAACACCAAAATAAATGTTAAGGGAATTGTAGGAGCTATTAATTGTTTTATAAAATTTTTTTATTCAGACGCGCAGATTGAAATTACCTTCAAAGTTTACTTGACTAACAATATCAGTGTATTGAGAATACTTCGAGGAAATTTTATAATGTATTTTTGCTGGCTATAGTTATTAGTATTACAAATGTTTGGAATTTACATTTACGAAAAAATACACCAGTCACATAATTGAAATAAGGAATTAAATTTGAATCCAGAAATTATGGACCTTAGTTTCCAAAAATTTTGCCCAGTTAAAAGAATTTCACACTCTGAACCCGAATCAGTGTTATCAATAATTAAAACGCATTTGATACGCTGCTTTAGGTCTGCGAATCAAGAAAATGAACTGCGAGTGACTTATGGTATTGGAATTCTCGACATTCAGTTGGAATCACAAGTAGGTCAGTGAAATACAGGCATCATATTAATAAGTTTCTGGCACTGATTACCAATGAGACATTTTCATCGGTTTTCTGGGTTTCATTGAGTTGGTTCCATTTTCACTATTTCAGGTTTAGAGTGCCTCTATGAAACTTTTATATGACAACTAGAGGAACAACTATAACTGCAAGCCAATTACATCACCTAGACAATGCGCAGAAAGTGCAGATGGTTTTATAACACGCTTACCAATTCTATAGTTTTCAAATCAAAGAATTTTATTTAAATATAAATAAACCTCATTTATACTTACAATTTTTCGCCAATATTTTACACCTTACTCTCTAAATTTTATTATCATATTAACGACAACCACAGTCACTTGAGGAAATGACAAACTACACAACCTGTATTAATTGAAAGGCTATAAGATTCACGACAAGGAAGTTCGATGGACAGATAAACAGCATATTGGCCACAAGTACTATGGATTACGTGTAATACTGTTTACAATGTTGTTATAAAATGTGGCAACGAAAAATGTTTACAATTTATTTATGTTT
The DNA here is from genome assembly GCA_002778355.1 of Clitarchus hookeri. Classification (NCBI taxonomy): domain Eukaryota; kingdom Metazoa; phylum Arthropoda; class Insecta; order Phasmatodea; family Phasmatidae; genus Clitarchus; species Clitarchus hookeri. Next base: position 119,909 of record NQII01003703.1, read on the forward strand.
GCATTTTAAACTTAAATATTAAAAATATACGCGTACAAACTGGTCACTGAAGTGATCTTACTGAGTTTAATATATTCTCTTGCACGCGTGAAATTAACTTAGATATAAGGCCTAGTGAACAACATGTAAATTAAATAAAATGAGTCAACAGCATCGCATTTTATAGACGATATTTCAGAAAAATTTATAATTCTGGTTTTAAGTTTTAATGATTTAATAAATTAATGGTAATCATTAAGATGCTTTTTAAATAAATGAATGCCAGTGAAACTGTTAGCATGCAATGAAACGATACTTAAAATTTATGAACAAATTAAAGCAGAGTTTATGAAAATATTAGTGCGTAACGAACACCAGGTCACTAGAAGAACTTGCAAAATACTCTAATTAGTTGCAAATTATCACAATGCACAAGTGAGACGTGCTAACTCAAGACATTGCGGTGTACTGAGAGCATCGCATTTTAAAAAAACTGCTCGCGACAGAATTTTCCGTGCGCGATAAGCATAACCATTATACTTGTAGTTATGTTTTTATAGACTATAGTCCATTCACGGCTACTTCAAACTTTTCTGAAGCACTGCTGAAGAACTACTCCCAAGATATTCCTCCGCATCATGCAAACAAAGCTTAACAAAATCTAGAAAATTACACCAAACGGGCAACTCACCACATTTTTGCGCACTTCGTTTAGTAATATTTTGCAAGAGAACTATTTATTAGTAGGTATTCCCAACACACCGATTTTATTCCAGTATAATAATTATTATTTATAAAATAAATATAATAATTTATAAACAAAATGAAAATAAAAATTAAATTATGCTAAAAATAAGGTATTTTTATTTTGAGATAAGTGTAAAACGCTCGTGATTCGCGGTATAATTAGGGAACAACAAAGCTTGTCATATACAGGGTGTATCAGTACAGCGGTTACAAACTTGCAGGAGAGATAGAGTACACCTAGACGATCGGAAATCACATAGCAATGCACGGTCGGAAACGCTTTCCTGGCGCGGTAGTGACGACACAAAACACAAGACAGGAAGGACACGAACATGTTTATTTTGTTAGTACAGCAAAAATCAAAGAAGGTGTTCGAAATGACGACCCCGGGCCGTGATGCAGGCCTCACATCTCCGGCACATTGAAGATCTGACGTTGGCGAAAATACCGGGCGTGTCCCGGACTTCCCCAGCAGCTGCCACGATGCGTGCAACAAGTTCCTCAACACTGTTATATAACGGGAGTTTCGTACACCAGTGCCTTGACGTAACCCCAGAAGAAGAAGAAATCAAGGCATGTTTTCTCACCCTGTTCGTGTCCTTCCTTTCTTGTGTTTTGTGTCGTCACTACCGCGCCAGGAAAGAGTATCCGACCATGCATTGCTATGTGATTTCCGATCGTCTAGGTGTACTCTCTCTCTCTCTCTTGAAAGTCTGTAACCGCTGTACTGATACATCCTGTATAGGATGATTAATGTTATATTCAAAAAGATGCCACGAATAGACTATAAACTTGCTTTCGTATGTGTAAATTCATACTGCCAATTCTACCTATGTTATAAATTACATGTATTCCAACACATGTAACGATACCGCACGCACGAGAAGATACAAATAGGCTGTCAACTATTGCCGGTACTCACCGCGTCGCCTCATCACAGCTCCAGCTGTCGTAGCTGCAAAAACTGCCACTGTCGTCGCTCTCCAGGCAAAACTCCGCCTTCCTCTTCACTCCTGCTGACATCCTAGCAACAAAGGCAATCAAGGTGAGCGCCCTACCCCGAGCTGAGTCGGTGGACGTCCAGTTGACGGATGCACCAAGCATGTAGGCAGAAATGTGCAAATGCGGGGAAAGCAGCACACTCGAGCGATGTGACTCGAGCAGGAGTAACGGCCCGTGATGTTAGTGATGTCAAGAAACGGTGGCAGATAGCTGGGGTGCCACGAGAAATCTCACTAGCCGCGTTTTACACACGCCAAATTTGCACTTAAAAGATGGAACCTGGATAGCATCGGTGATAGAAGTCACTAATAAAACAGAAATCAAACGTTAGTTCTGTTTAAAACAAATTTTTTGCAAAGAGATATAAAAAAAAGTATTCAATTTTTTTAAATACGTGAAATAAATTATTATTGCAAAATATTTCATCCTCAATTCAAAACACACACAACACCACTAACTTCATCTGAGTGCGAAAATCAAAAATAATTACCCTTAACTACAAGACGTATGTAAAAGAGATATAAAACGAAACATAAAAATAAGACAAATACAATCAGGGTTTTAGTGTTATTTAGAGCCCCATTACTTTTAATTTGGTTAGTACCGTATTATAACGAATTACTTTATACACAGGCCTATCTTTAAATATAAGAAATTGACTGAAAACCTTATGAAATGCTAACATATTTGTGGCGTCACATACGGCGTAACAATAATGCATAATGCATTAATTAAAATCTCATATTATTCCTAAAACCCTTAAACTAGTGAACCTTAGCTTCTGCGCAACATTCTCACATATGCGTGCAGCTATGGGTTTAAAATGGCTGCTACGCATTTGATACTACTTAAATGCCTCTACAGAGTACTTCCTAGTGATGACAGTTTGCAGTGTAAGGAGCGTAATTTTTTCCACAAACAGTTATGATTTAATCGGTGTCACCCTTGATATGCCAATTCGCTATGCTGATCCATGTTGACCAAGGTATACAGGCTAAAATATTGCTTAAAGTTACATACCTGTTCGATTTCTTCTGTACGGCTGTATGCGAAAATATGCCGAGACCCCAAAAGGTACAAGCATGTTTCAACAGCAGGATGCAGTGGTTTGGTAGGCTTACCTTACTTGCCCAGACTACCTGAACTCCATACAGATATTAGAAGACAAACTTTACATGCAAACTCGGCTACGCAAATCTCATAAAATATATAATCTTAAGTAGTCTTATATAAGATCTGTTTATGAATAATGTTTAAGACATCCTTTAAAGTTTTTCGTTTAGTTGATATTCTTAAACCCTATCTTAAAGCTATTATTTTATGAGCGAAAATGTCTAAAACGGAAGTTTTCTTAACGATGTTTTATTACATAGGATTCGACTTATAAAAATAAATGAAGTCACTCATCAGCTTGAGGTGGGTAGGAAGTTGTTTCAAGAGTAAAGGACCATGCCTTGTCAGACGATGAAAAAGTTCTGCAAACATGTGGTATGTTCTCAACGGTTTCCGAGAAAGCCAATCGAAACTATTAGGAACAGGATCATTGCATGCGATGGTAAATAACGAGATTTGCTCCTTTTTGTGCATTTCACCGAAATTCTCCTGTTTGATGACATAACTTTTTCTCGACGTTACAATTAAGTTTCTATAATGCAGGCGCGCTTTACGTTGTTATTGCGTGATGGATGCTGACGCAATGTTTTTCGCATATGTTGTAAATTGGAGGGAATAATTTAACTTTACAAACGAGTGATGATTTAATAATTAACTCTCATCCATACTGTTCTCCTTCCTTGCAGTTTAGATTGGCTTTTCTCGAAAGGTGTTGTAAACTAACCGTCTGTTTAGCATTTTTCATTTGGAATTTATNTTGCAGTTTAGATTGGCTTTTCTCGAAAGGTGTTGTAAACTAACCGTCTGTTTAGCATTTTTCATTTGGAATTTAGAATCGCCCATACTATCACACTGGAAATTATGCTCCTTTCCTTCTAAATCACAATATAACCTTGGCGTAAACTGGGGTTAGTATGTACCTGCTGGGGTAATTTTTAACCACTCAGTAGTGGTTTGTTTCCATCTGTTTGCGTGTATGATTGTAACATAATAGTTTGAGATTCACGGAAAATTGTTAAACGGATATGAGGGAAATGTATTAAAGTACGATTGCATGTTGCAGGCCAGTACAGTGTAGTGCCTTGCTCGTAGAGGCGAGACGGCACAAGGTGCGTGTGCCTTTGTCGTCCTAAGCGCAGGCTGCCTCTGTCTGTGACTCTAAAACGCCTAATAACTCCAGGTTGACGGTGCCAGGTTTACCAACGCGCTTCGTTGCATGAAAACCATATGTACAGCATGATGTGTTTTCTTGCATTCTCAAGTTGGACGGTCACGAAGGAAGAAGTGGTGTTATTAAGGTATGCAACGGCAACATGTTCGAAAGTACTTGAGATATGTTTTCGTATAAAGTGCTGGTTTAAAGGAAATTTGTATTTAAATTAAACGTATGTGTGTTTAAAATTTATGTTTTCTTTATATAGACCTATTTACAGCAGAACTTGCAGAAGTTATTTTTTCTTTGATGTCGTAATGAACCTATTCGCCTATATTGCGTTTGATTACATTTTAGTGGACAGAAATAAGTTGTACGCAAAGTTCCAAGAAATCTAAATTAAACTTATTAAAAACCTACACGTNACCTATTTACAGCAGAACTTGCAGAAGTTATTTTTTCTTTGATGTCGTAATGAACCTATTCGCCTATATTGCGTTTAATTACATTTTAGTGGACAGAAATAAGTTGTACGCAAAGTTCCAAGAAATCTAAATTAAACTTATTAAAAACCTACACATTTACGCGTTCTTGAGCTATGGAGTGCAAAGTTGTCGAGATTATTTTCATTATATTTGGTAATGAAATATTTGACTTAACGACATTGCCTACGAAAAAAAGATTGTTCCACGCTCGAAATGGGTACTGATCTGCATGTTTTATAACCTGCTTTAACATAGGGAAGCTAATGTGCTCGTAAATTACATTGGCATTACATAGGATTTTTTATGCAATTTCACATGTAAGTAAGGGGTTTTTTTTGTATAGTACCTGTCCCCTTATTACATTTCTTAAGTAGATAAATGACCAACGTTATTATGAATTCTCAATTCCACAGTAAACATTAATGTTTACGTCTCATCCCCTCCCAGCTCCCCCCCCCCACAAATATTTTTCGAGTTTGTGTAAAATTCAATTTTTTTACCCTAACTATATATTTATCTTAGAAATCCATGCCATTCTTAGATGAATGACGAATTAAACCATGTAAAACAATTTTGAAACGAAAGGTTTATTAAACATAGCAGCCTACGGACATCACCCACTATGGCGATCAAACCTATATCACTATAGACATTTACCAAACACCCAAGAGTGCAGTAGAGTGTGAAATAGTTCTTGAATACCTCATAGGAAACCACATATTGCCCACATGTCTGAAAATACTTATAATTCTGCTCCTACGTTAACTTCGATACGATGCCTGTCATCAACTAACCATATGACAGGGTCATCTGCACAGTGAACTGAAGTGTAAAATCACACAACTCCCACAATTTAACAACAAATATATCCCAAATATAAAACAGAAATCTGAAGCAACGTCCTCAAACTATTGAAAATATTGAAAACTTGGATTTCGGTAAATGAATCGGTATCATGCGACACTATCCTACGAAATACTATTGTCAACCAACCACAGACATAAATTAAGGTATTCAAAATAATTTTAAATTCAGGTATCCGATCAGATATTTCTTACCCAATACAAGATTCTAATGCTCACTTAAAAAAATAACAACATAAAAGTTACGCAAAACAATGTTAAACATAATTTTTGAAAACTTTTCTTAGATGTGTTTCCATTGACCGATTAGGTTGAAATTCGTTATTTCAGAATGCAGTGATGTTTTGCTCGTATGGAAATCTGATGTATTGTGCTTACTGTGAAAGGGTTAGGTATTTATATCTTGAAATATGTGACTGCCGTAGTTTGTAAAAAAAATATGCAACTGTTTAAGATACTGCAAACTGGTAAAAATTACGAAAAGAAAATATTATTTCGCGAACTCTTACAGATTGCTTAAAAACTGTGAAATTTGATAGGACAAAGTTTTTTAGAGGTGGGGCAACAATATTTTATTGTCGAAGTTGAAGGCTTTTGCTCTTTCACATTTGCAATATTTCCACGAAATATATTTGAATTCCTAAAAATAAATGAGGCAAGCGTCTTCAGTTTTTGTAACAAGTAATTATAAATTCTGGAAGAAATATGCTGACCACTTTTTAAGTTCTTTTTAGAAAAGTATTCTCATAAATTTTCAGCATATTTAGAACAAGAGTACCAAGTTTTAGTTTTATCATTTTGATGGCTTTGGCACATTTCTATGCCGTGTTTGAATCCATCCAGCAGGACTCTGGAAATTATTCCGTTTTTTATACAACAGCACAAATAAGTAGAAAATACCATGCAGATTTTTCAGATTATCAGTACAACATATTTTATTTTAATTTCCTCTTCGTTGTAAATTTGCTCAGCGAATAAATTAGAGAACATGCAAAATCATTGTGATAATAAATATGAGTACAAAACCTACAAGGGAACGTACGAAGATAATTTCCTTGTATAAGCAATTTCTTTATCACCAATTATCTTTATACCCAAGATAATTTTGTGATGTATAGCGTACATTAAAATCAGCATTACGTTATTAATTAACTTACTTGATATATCTGGCAGAAATAACGTTTAGTACCTGAAATATCAGAACACGTATTTTTCACTTCTGTAGCACACGGAAGTAGTTTGGTGAATAAGTTCAACTGTTTGCCTGTGCCAATAAAGAGTTTTCATGTAGGAAAAAACAAAAAAAAAATCTATCCTGACTAAACAAAGAGTCGATAACGTTACAAACCAATGTTAGAAAACCTTTCATATCTCTATGGAATATTCTTAACAGTCATACAAAGCCTTTATACATAACATTTAATATACGTATTGTAAAGTGATTACTATTTTTTTTACCTTTTCTTCTATATAATGATAATACAACTGCGAAATAATTAAATTAATTCTTCATTAGAGCCAGTGTCTCAGTGCCATTCTGCCTCCTCCCTTCTTCCACCCAATGAAAATCCCTTATAACAGTAATACATTTCCTTGTATTTTTGGACGACATACCTCTTAGATGTTTGCGCCCACATACCGACTGTTTCTGGCTTTACCAAGTTATTTAGGAAAATTTGTTAGGCCCATGATGTGAATATTGAAGTTTAATAAATATGTATGTTTTTTTTTTTCTGTGAGGGTTGTCATTATTAATCCAAATCTTTTAAGAAATTGTTTATGTTTGGGTCAGTTATATTAGGTTTCATATTATTTCGTAATTTGTTATGAAATGAAATCCTATCAATGCTAGCACAAATACTGCATTAGAGCTAAAAGCCAAAATTCCTCGAAATTTGTTCATTACCATCATTCGATTAAAAATGGAACAATAGAGTTTTAAGGTAAATTTCAAGGTTTAATATATCCCTAATGTAATGAACGAAACGTGGAGAACTAGATAGTTTCGATCATTTAATTTTCTCTTTCGCGATAAATATTCTCTTTCGGCGTTCGCATTTATTTCCACAAAGCATAAAAAGCTGAAAAAAATAATTAACTAGTACGAGCGCTGTTCCAAAATTTTATGATTTGCTGCCACTATTTGGAGGCTGGATCAGTAGGTTTGGTGTAGCTTTTATTTTCGTAATAGGGCCATTCTTGAAAAAGGAAACTATTGAATATATATATATCTTTCATACAATTCAATGAAGCCTGATCAAGCTGAATTTGACCCTCCAGGTTTGTAATTTTTTTTCATCGGTAGGTATAATACTAGCACGAATGTTTCAAGTTTATTTACAGTTTTCTAAGTGGGCTTTGAAGAAACATTTGAACGGAGGATACATGCCTCGTAATGGGGGATGCACTAGTTATGTTTAGGTGATAATGGACCTAATTTAACTCTGAAACACATCATATACTCTTCATTTCATTTCTATATTTTTACTATGTAAATATAAAAAACAATGCTCCAAATATAGATAATATATTATTTTAGTATGTTTTCATAAAAAAAAACAAATAATAGTTCCGTCATATAAAAATCACAGTGTTATAATAAATCCACAAAAAGTCTTAATGTCCGTCACTTTGCATCACATAATTAAATTCTTCATTAAAAGGTAAATTGAGATGTAACATCTCCAAATGAGTATTGTCCTCGGTTACTTATTATTGGGTAGTCTAAAATACTAATAAGGTCAATCTTACTGATCACAGACGTATCCNAATGAGTATTGTCCTCGGTTACTTATTATTGGGTAGTCTAAAATACTAATAAGGTCAATCTTACTGATCACAGACGGAGCCTCTCTCTCTCAGGGAAAACAGATTTTGCCCCAACGGATTTTTTATCNCTCTCTCTCAGGGAAAACAGATTTTGCCCCAACGGATTTTTTATCTTTGTGTGTCTGTTTAGACCGCTAATCGATTGTGTGGATTTCGCTTTTAATATTTCTGGATTCCCCTCATGTTTGCTGTTTTTATTAATCTCCTAGCTGTTGCCATATTGACTCTTGTGTCTTCGGTCAGGTAACTAATCACAATTCTGGTCTGGTGTTCGAGAAAGATGAAGATATTTTATTCTCTGACAGTTCCTATTCAACTGTACTGAGTTTTTATCTCAGATCTTTGCATAAAGAATTCTGTATATTGTATGTGAAGTTGAAAATGGTGATTACTGTACACGATAACCGTTTCGGGACAAGTGAAAATATTTATGTGTATCAGAATTTTGAATTTACCCTAATCTTCGCAACGAGAAAAAATAACACTTAAAATTTTGGCGGTAAAATATTGAAAACTGTGTTCGGAAATTTGGATAATGATAATTTACAAGTTTTAGGCGAGAGACTGAATTATGTTTCTAATATGCATGACAATATATCTCCACTGATTTAGCCAATGATGTTATTCTTCTTGAAAATTCTGATGATCGAGTTTTAAATGCAACCAAAATCATTCAACTTTTGACTTCTCGTTATTTGGAACATTACAGTGATTTGTATGCTGTATTTAAACAACCAATAATGATATCGTGGATAAAATGATAATCATTAGTTTCAGGTTAGATTTATACACCATTNCTGTATTTAAACAACCAATAATGATATCGTGGATAAAATGATAATCATTAGTTTCAGGTTAGATTTATACACCATTTTGTTGCGCATTAGCAATCCCCTTGATTGGAGTTGTTTAATTTGAAACACGTTTTTGGAACAAGTGTTCATGGTAAATTAAGTTCCACTTTCTTGCATCCTGATTGTTTTGCTGAAATGTTGTACAAAATCCAACATTTGGTAACCATGCCTTCGTATATGATAGCACCTGTGAGCTTTGGAAATGTTCACATATAGTGTGGTTTTAGAAGTGTATAAGTTGTAATAGTTGACACTTTGTTAACTGTTGTGGTCAGTGTTGGGATGGTTTCACATCGAACAACGAGCACGTTTCCTACGATTGCTGGTCTACGGAAAGTACGTGGGAGTTGTTGACGTCGTCGGGAACGTGAACCTTACCGGGACGCGCGGTGCCCCGATGTACTACTGCTTGAGCGAGTGCCGGTACAATACTGGGCGACGGCCGACTTGCTCGCTTCGTCTTCAAGTTGCTCCTCACCGCCAACCCTCTGTCTTCAAGACCTGCTGTGAGCTTGCATTCCATATGTGACGTCACTGAGGGACGCTTAAGATTTGCTATTTTTTTTTTAGAAAACAATAACACTTTCCTTTTTACCCTACTTTCTCAAGGAAAGGAAGGCTAATGAGACCACTTTCCGGTCTGTGTGTCTATGTGTGTACGTGTGTGTGTATATGTGTGAGTGTGTGTCCCTCCCTTTCAATTTTTGAACGCGTGAACCGAATTTCCCCAAACTCGGTACACATGTAGTACTAAATAAGGACACCTAACCTTTATAGTTTTCGACCACGCCAGGCACTTACTCTAAAAATGGTGGCCATGTTAAAATTTAGGGCGAGATATCTTGTAACGGAAACCATTCAATCGATTTAAACTAAATGTGGTATGCTGACAGCATATGTAAGCATTAAAATCAGAGGTGAATATTGTTGGTGGTCCGCCACTTTGAAAGACAGCACCACATTAAAAAATATAGCTTTAAAAAGTTATATCTGGAAAATTACTCAACCAATTATCGCCAAATTTGGCACGTATATAATATTTTGATAGGCCAGGTAAATGTAAGTAATTGAACTCAATTTGGGATTTATTTTTTTAAATTCCGGCCATACAAATATTTGAGGTTTATTTGGTATTACTACCATACCATTTGACCAATTTCAACGAAATTTTGTATGCTGAAAGTATCTATTACAAGCATCATGCAAGCCAAAGCACAACCATTTTTTACGTCATTTTGTAAGATAGCGCTACATGAATTAATAAAGTTGTTTGTGTAATATCTCGGGAAACAATTCACAGATTGCTACCAAATTTGACAAACAAATAGTATTACGGCAGTTGACATGTACAAATAAGTTTTAAATATATGAAACACTTATTTTCAAAATGGAGNCAAACAAATAGTATTACGGCAGTTGACATGTACAAATAAGTTTTAAATATATGAAACACTTATTTTCAAAATGGAGGCCATGTAGCTATTTTAGCATAGTATGGTATATCTTCGAAACTATGCAATCAATTAGAACTTAACTTTGTATGCTGGGAATATATATAACAAACATAAAATGTGCATACACAGAGCCTCGTTTGTCCTCAATTTTGTAAGATGGTGCAACACGAATAAATATAGTTTTTATGTCCTATCTCTGGACACAATTGACCGATTCCTACCAAATACGGTAAACAAGTAGTACTGCGGTAGGTGATGTTAACTGTTACACTAGGCTGTGTACGCCCCACAGTTGGGAGCCAATTTAACTTGACGTATTNCTGCGGTAGGTGATGTTAACTGTTACACTAGGCTGTGTACGCCCCACAGTTGGGAGCCAATTTAACTTGACGTATGTAGGCCCCACAGTTGTGCGCCAAATGAACTTGATGTATTACACACTAACTAGCGTTGCGCCCCACGTCCGGGCGCCACTTTAACTTGACGTATTTAGGCCCCACAGTTGTGCGCCAAATGAACTTGATGTATTATACACTAACTAGCGTTGCGCCCCACGTCCGGGCGCCACTTTAACTTGACGTATTTAGGCCCCACAGTTGGGAAGCCGCTTTACTTGACGCTATATCGCCTTTGTGGAAGACAGAGTGGCTTATAGTGTCGTTAATGTCCCCAGGCACCGACTATATGACGCCTGAAGGTTAAGGGGTTTGCAATAATTTAGTCTTTTACTGTTGTATTTTGAAGGACGAATATATTGTCTCGAATTCAACACAAATGAAATACATCAGCACTGGAGAGGTGTGGTACTGTGATAATTTGGTTACTCGGATTGACTGCTAACGACTTCGTGATGGAGGGGGGCTTCTTTTGACGGTGATTGTATACTTAGCTCTTGCTGCGGGTGCTGTCAGCTGTGGTGGGTGATCTCCGGCGACGGGCGGCCTTTGGCAAAAGCCTGCAGGTGCTGCTGTCTCACTGGTCTGCTGTTATACTGACGTACTGACATGGCCAGGGGTCCGAACCCCTGACCTAACTCTCTGCTCGGCGATCTTCGACTGACTGCTCTCTCGAACTAACGTCTCTGGCAGTAATCATTCTCGGACTGACCTCTCTGACCTTCTACTCTGGGCGGCAGTAATCAACTGATCCCCCACTACTCTCGAAATGGGGTTTTTATGTTTGCCAGCCTTCAGTATTAATTTTCGGCACGTGGCGCCTTGTGGCGGGGAGGAGGAGAGGGGGGTGGAGTGGTAGAACGCAGAACAATGCCTTTCAAAANCACGTGTCGCCTGGTTATGCGGGGGGGGGGGGGGGGAGGTTGTGGGCCAGCGTCGCTGTAAAATTCCTAAACCGTCACACGACAACTGATATGTTTTGCGTATGTCAGACACATATTTTAAAAATGGCAGCCATAGAGCTATTTTAGTTTTGTATGTTATATCATCTTAACCATGTTATTAATTCCAATGAAACTTTGTATGCTGACTGTATATATTACAACTATCAAATGAAGCGAAACAAAATCTCTTTTTTCCACAATTTTGTAAAAAAACATTACATGAAAAATTAAAATTACGTAATATCTCCGAAAAAACAATCGATTTCTTCCAAATTTGGCAAATAAGTAGCACAATGGCAGGCCATGTAAACTGATAAATTTGAGAGAGCCAGACACAAATATTTTCAAAATCGCGAACATATAAACCTTTTAGGTCAAAATTTTTTATCTACGAAACTAAAAAANCCAGACACAAATATTTTCAAAATCGCGAACATATAAACCTTTTAGGTCAAAATTTTTTATCTACGAAACTAAAAAACAAATTTCAATTTAACTCTGTATGCTGACAGTATCAATTATATTTATCAAAATTGTCTATGCAAAACCTCATTTCTCCCCATGATAGCTACACATTAAATAATACAATTTTTATGTCGTGTCTCATGACACAATGAACCGAATACTTTAAAATTTGGCGAAGAAGTTGTACTGTTGTATGCCATATTAATTTATATGTTTAAGTGTTTAAGACTCTTATTTTCCAAATAGCGCTCATGCAAACATTTTATCTTAGCAGGCTATATCTACTAAACTATGAATACATTTGCATTTAGCTATGTATATTCTATCTATGACAATCATCAAATATGATGATAAAAAAAGTTGTTCTAAATTTATGAAGACCGTCACATAAACAATGGAGGTTTTATGCCATATCTCGAGGACAAATCAAACAATTCATACCAAAATTTCAATTAAGTATTGCTACAGTAGGGTATGTATTGACACGTCACAGTCGGCTGTCCACTCTGTATGTGATGGAGCACTAGATCGCTTGGTCAACCTTATTGCGTAGCGAACTGACACATGCTCAGGGGTGAAATCAGGCGGCTAATAAACACTTCGACTTTTGATTCGGTTAACTAAACAGTTATTTATTGCATCATTACATCACTCATTATATAGGTATGGTACACTGCACTCTTGGGTTCCGCTTCCNTACGTCATTGGCGACCCGACTTATGTCAAACTTCGGCGTGCGTCGATCAGGTGAAGCAAGCCTCACGCGCTGACAACCGCCTCTCTCTGTCACCTAGCACGTGCGTCATAGGAAGGAAATATTCGCGTGACGTCGGTATGAGCATTTGACGCACGTTCTGGCAGGTTGTGAAATCGTCGCTCTCTTCTCGGCTGGGCGCGTCNGTATGAGCATTTGACGCACGTTCTGGCAGGTTGTGAAATCGTCGCTCTCTTCTCGGCTGGGCGCGTCATGCGTCAGTATATTAACATGTGTTATGTGCGGCAGGCATGTTTTAATGGGGCTTATATAAATAGTTTAGATTATTATATTATATGCATGGAATATTTCAACAAAATACAACCAAATTTTGTATGCCAACAGTAGATTTATGCATAAAAAGATCATCTTTCGCTGGCCTTTTTGCAAAATAGTACATGGTAAACATTTAGAACTTTTGCCATATTTCCGGAACAATTAAACTAATTTCCACAAAATTTTGCATACCTACAGAAGGCCATGTAAAGTCACATGATTTAAATTGGTTCAAGCAATGATTTTCAAAATTGTGGCCATGTAAATATTTTTCATGTTTGGTATATATATTTAATATTTTAACAAATTCATTAAAACTTTTTATGCTGACAGTATCTATTAGACCCTCTTTTTAGGCAATTTTGTAAGATAGCTTTGTTTAAGAGACCAGTCAACCGATTTCCACCAAATGTTTCGCACAAGTGGTGTTATGGTAGGCCATGTCAACTTAAGTGATTTTAGTGGCTCAGACACTTATTTTCAAAATGATGGCCACGTAAATATTTCAGGTTAGTGAACCCTATCATTTATAACATTAGACTGATTACATCCGAATTTGATGTTCCGAATCCTACCTCCGTGGTGCAGCTGATTGCAAGCTAGCTTAATTTTACAAGTTTTTAGAATATGAATCCCGGGTAAGTCCTTTGTGTATTTTAATTGTCTTGGTACTGTTTCACATGTTTCTGGTTTCATCGCTAATGTTATTGCTGTCAATGAGGNTTTGTGTATTTTAATTGTCTTGGTACTGTTTCACATGTTTCTGGTTTCATCGCTAATGTTATTGCTGTCAATGAGGCATCAATGCCTACCTGCCATCTAAGTTTTTAAGAATTTCACTAAAATTTATTTGCACCTTTGTAGAGGATAATAGACTCATTAGTTATCAGTAACTTCTTGTTTGCAATTAAATTCCCTGTTAATGTTACATTACAATGTAAGTCTGCTGATGGTACTCTCTTACATTTTACCCTTTATTTATCAGGCAGTAGATATATTAGGAATGNTTACAATGTAAGTCTGCTGATGGTACTCTCTTACATTTTACCCTTTATTTATCAGGCAGTAGATATATTAGGAATGCGTCTCATTGTGACATCGTGAGTCCATTCATTAATAATTTCGGTTCCGTCTTTTCCAATTTTTACCTTTATTTTTAGCATACTTTCCGAAGGAAAGAAAGGCTTCTGATATCACCTTCCTGTCTGTGTGCCTAGTGTGTATGTTTGTGTATGTGTGAATGTGTGTGTATGTGTGAATGTGTGTGTATGTGTGAATGTATGTGTGAATGTGTGTGTATGTGTGAATGTGTGTGTATGTGTGAATGTGTGTACATGTGTGTGTCCTCCTCTTTCAATTTTTGGATGCCTCAAACGAATTTCAGCAACTTGGCACACACATAAAACTTGATAAAGACACTTGACTTTTATAGTTATCGATCATGTCGGAGACTTACTTTAAAAATGGTGGTTACTTAAAATTTTGGGTTATGTGTCATATCTCGGGAACCATTCAACTGATTAAAACCAAATTTTGTATGCTGGCAGAACATGAAGTGAGCATTACATTTAGAGATGGATATTGTTGTTGGTTCACAATTTTGAAAAATAGCACCAAATTAAGAAATAAAGCTTTTTCATTATATCTCAAAAAATTATTAAACATATTCTCACCAAATTTGACATGTAAGTAATACTATAATAGGCCAAGTATACATAAGTGTTTGAACTTGATTAGATACTTATTTTGAAAATAGGGGCCCTGCAAATATTTGAGGTTTGTTTGTTATATCTGCCATACCATTGAACTAATTTAGACCAAATTTTATATACTGAAAGTATTTATTACAACTACAGAAAGTATCTGTTACAACCGTCATACATACTACCACATGACAACTTTCGTTGGCCATTTTGGAATATAACACCATACTAAAGGTTATTATGTAATATCTCGTTAAAAAAATTAAACGATTCCTACCTAATTTGGCAAACAAGTAGTACTGATGCAGATTATGTTGAGTGATATGTTTCAAGCATGTCAGACCCTTATTTTCAAAATGGCTGCCCAATAGCTATTTAAACTTAGAATGCTTTATCGTCAAAACTATGTAATCAATTTAAACAGAACTTTGTATTCTGGCAGTAGATATTACAATTATCAACTGTATCTACATGGAGCATCTTTTGTCCCCCACTTTGTAAGATAGTACCACACGAAAAATAAAGATTTTTGTCATCTTGGTAAACAATTTACCAGTTCCTATTAAATTCGGCCAACAAGTAGTACTGCGATAGATGAAGTAAAACTGCATGTTATAAGTACGTCAGACAATTATTTTCAAAATGGCGCACATTGGGGCGAGAAGTATCCATTCGTGGCGTTAATTCAGGTAGTGCATAAAACCCTGTATGCTGCATACCAATTTTAAAAGAATGCAATATCAAAACAAATTGGTCCTATCGCCATGTAAGATATATGAGAATTCCGAGAACAAAGCATTTACATATAGTAATCAATGATTAAAACACCAACGTGAAAACATTGCATGTGTCCAGGACTAGTAGTGGGGGCTAAAAAAAAGATACACATATGTTGTAAATAAGTTGCTATCAAATGATGATAACAAACATAATAAAACAAAACTACAAATAATCAAAACCCAATAAATGAAAAGCGCTATATCATCGAAACCATGAAATAACTTTCAACTTATCTTTAGATGCTGGTAGTAGATATTACAACTATCATCTGTATCTACACGGAACATCTTTTGTAAGCCATTTTTAAAGATAAGAACATGTGATTAAATAAATTTTTATGTCGCATCTCAGGAAATAATTGACCTATTTCTATTAAATTGGGCAAACAAGTAGTGCTGAGGCAGATGATGTTGAGTGATATGTTTTAAGCATGTCAGACACTTATTTTCAAAATGCCGTATATTTAGCTATATTTAGCGTAGAATACTGCATCGCCGAAACCATGTAATCAGTTCCAACTTTACTTTTTATGTAGCAGTAGATATTACAGCTATCAACCATATCTTCATGGAGCATTTGCTGTCCTCCATTTTGTAAGACATGACCACACGAACAAATAAAGTTTTTATGTAATATATCTCGGGAAACAATTCACCGATTCATACCCTATTTGGCAAACATATAGTACTGCAGCAGGTGGTGTAAACTGGTAAGTTTTTAGTAGGCCAGGCACTTATTTTTAAAATAGTGGCTATATAAATATTTTTGCTCTGTGTATTTTATTAAGGCAACAAATTACAACCGAACTTTGTATGCTGGCAGTATATGTCACAATCATCAATTTTGTGTATCCAGAGTTTAATTTCTCTGCCATTTTGTTTGAGAGCCCCACCAATAAAAGTAAATTTTTTATCTAATATCTCGGGAAACAATAAACTCTTCTTACAAAATTAGGCAAATATTACTGTGGTAGGCCATACAAATATATGTAATTTTTAATTATGACAACCTTATTTTCAGAATGATGGCCAGAAATCATTTTAGTTTTGTGTGCTGTCTCTACGAAACTATGTAATCTATTTTATGTTAACTTTTTATACTGGCAGTGTACAATCATCGAATGTGCTAATACATAACTTTTTTGTCCTCCATTTATGAAGATCATCACATGAAAATTATGGAGGGTTTATGCCATACCTCGAGAATCAATCAGCCGATTCCCTCCAAATGTTACACTGGAACATTTAAACTAATTTGTACCAAGATTTACACACCATAAATGCCACAGAAGACCATGCAAAATTTCATGATTTGAATGGGTCATTCAACGATGTTCAAAATGGTAGCTTCATAAATACTTAGGTAAGTTTGCTAAATTTATTAAAATATTTAACCAAATTCAGCCAAAGTTTGCACGTAGACAGTATACATTAGAAACATCGTATATAAAGCCTCTTTTTTCGGCAATTTTGTACGATAGAATTAAATAAGAAAATAAGGTTTTTATGCCATATCTCTGGGATCAAACAACCTATTTCCACCAAATTCTTCACACAAGTAGCGCTACGGTTGACCATGTAAACTTAGATGTTTTAATTGGCTCAGTCACTTATTTCAATAATGACGGCCCTGTAGTAAATCCTATCACTCGAAACAGTAAACTGATTAAATCCGATGTTGATGCTCCGAATCCGATCTCTGTAAAGCAGTGGACTGCCCGATAGCCTAATGTACGAGGTTTTCCGGATTCAAGTCCCGGGCAAGGTATTAGTAATTGTCTCGGTACTGTTGCATATGTCTCTGGTTTCATTTCTAATGTAAATGCTTTCAAAGAGAAGTCAAGTCCTATCTAAAAACTCAGCTTTTAAGAACTTATTAAAAAATTAATTTCACCCATATTGAGGAAAGTAGGCTCGTTAGTTATTATCAGTAAATCCTTGTTCTTTACCTGCTCTTCACATTCCTTAACCACTTATAGCCTCTCATCCTTCAATTTTCCCAACCTACCTGATCTTTTCTCTGAATAAATCTCTCAACCTCATGGCACTGATTTTCAAGACCTTTTTTCTCTTTTTATCCATTCTTCTTATCTTCAACATTCTTGGATTGTTTCCATTTCCATATATTCTGTTGTAGTTTAACTTTTTTGTACCTTTATTGGTATTTCCGATTTGAATATAATGTTACTAACTATCCTTCGTCTCATTTATCCGAAAGGATCGTCATCAGGGTCAAACTACATACCTCCTCTTCTAAATCTTCTGGTTAGTATTTTTTTTTATTGTGTTGGTCATTTAGTACGTAGTACTGGTGTTGCGGTTTCCATGTGCAGCTTGCCATTTTCACTCCTGTGGCGGGTTTTCAAGGAGGGCATACAAGCCATTTTTATATGGCACTCTTTCTCTGTATTCTTTTTGTGTCATTTTGGGAAATTTTGTGGAAAAACTTGCTTTTACCCAACTCCTTCGTTCTTTTGTTTATTTAAAGATTTATTCGGCAAAATAAAATATTTTTGTCAACTTAATTTGTATTTATTCTGTAATTTTGACAGTGTAATTTGCGCTTTTTTTTATTTTGTTTGAATGTTTAATTTGCTTAAAGATTTTGCATAAGAAAATTTTTGTGGGTCATTTTGTTAATTTTGTGTTAAAAATGTTAAATATTATTGTAATCATTAATTGTTACTGTGTCTAAATATGTATCTATTGAATACCGATTTAAATATGGATATCATCTATATGAGAAACTAGAATTGAGCGTTCCATGCCACTGGTTTAGAACGCACCCATTTTCTCATTTTTCAACCTTCAATATGACATGATACATAACACCTGTTCTTGTTTCTGGTAAATCGGTTGATTTGTGTTGTTCTCCACTAAAAGTAAGCAGTTTATATTTTCCTGGTTGTCTTGCGCACTTATTAGTAATGCTTCTTAAATGTGTATTTCTTGTTCACATTGAGCGATGCTGGTCCTGGGCATGCAGCTACTTTGCGCACATCGATAATGTCGACACTTCCTGGCCCATCACTTCAGAGCGGCTGCCTAACTCCTATCGCACAGATAAGCTAACTTTTTCTATGCATGATATGTAGCGAATGATAGAACACATTACACAAGAAGGTGACTCGTAGTTAAAATAAAATCCCTTTGATGCTGGATTGCTTAATTAACACTTTTTGCTGCCAGTATCATTTGTTTGTCAACATTTTGCTGATTTTATTCTAAAAAAAAACNATTGCTTAATTAACACTTTTTGCTGCCAGTATCATTTGTTTGTCAACATTTTGCTGATTTTATTCTAAAAAAAAACATTCAAATACTAATTTAATTACACATATTTAAAGATGCAAATAAATGAAAAACTTAACAATTAATAAAAAAAAGTAATAAAGGAAACTTTCTTCTGTATTTTACAAAACATTTCAGGTAAACTTTCATTTTACAACTAATTTNAAAAAAAGTAATAAAGGAAACTTTCTTCTGTATTTTACAAAACATTTCAGGTAAACTTTCATTTTACAACTAATTTTTTTTACAATATAATTTGTACTGAATGAAGGGGTTTTTGGGTAGGCTGCTCGGCGTTCTGTATCCAGTTGTTTTCACAATTTGGTTGGCCAGAACTTGATCCACGTAACACCTGTCCCTTGAGCGGTCGTTTAACGCCACAATGAGGCTTCTTGCCCTTGGAGTTGTGTCTTAGCGCCTGCTTGGAAGGTGGCAAACCAACACGTCATTGGCTACAGCAGGTGTTATTTTACTGCCGCCACCCGTTTTAACCCGTTTGTTGTGCAACAGGTGTACGTTAAAGTGTTCTTTAAGATTTTATTAATTGCGAAACATTTAGATGCAGGATGTATCACAACCCAATGGTCCATTTGCTTGTTAAACTGAGACAGACCCAGAGCATAAGAATCCCAATTAATTATTATAAATAAAATTGAAATTTAATTGGTAATAACTGAGTTGGTTGAAAAGAACTAGTTTTTAGTAAAATTATTTTAGAATTTCTAATTTTTGGAGCAAGTATATTTCAGTTACATTGACGCATCCCGTNCTAGTTTTTAGTAAAATTATTTTAGAATTTCTAATTTTTGGAGCAAGTATATTTCAGTTACATTGACGCATCCCGTGTCCCGAAAGATATTTGTTCGTCAGAAGGCACACTCTGGCGAAACTCGCAGGCGGGCTACAGCAATAAATATTAAGTGTTGGGCGAGCATGCTCAAAGAATGACGCCAGGATCCCGACGCGGAATGAACACGTAGCGTAGCAGCTGCATCTCNCTAGTTTTTAGTAAAATTATTTTAGAATTTCTAATTTTTGGAGCAAGTATATTTCAGTTACATTGACGCATCCCGCGTCCCGAAAGATATTTGTTCGTCAGAAGGCACACTCTGGCGAAACTCGCAGGCGGGCTACAGCAATAAATATTAAATNCCGCGTCCCGAAAGATATTTGTTCGTCAGAAGGCACACTCTGGCGAAACTCGCAGGCGGGCTACAGCAATAAATATTAAGTGTTGGGCGAGCATGCTCAAAGAATGACGCCAGGATCCCGACGCGGAATGAACACGTAGCGTAGCAGCTGCATCTCGCAGCTGCAAAGGGGACGCAAGCTCACACCAGCAGCGGCGTCCCCCCCGAGCCAGCTACCGCAATAAATGATGAGATCTTTTGGCGAGCGGGCCAGAATAATAGCGACGCGATATCTGGAGGCAGCGGAAGAAACACGTGCGCCGACCAAGGGACCACCAAGGATCCCAACACGCGCAGAGCGGGACAATAAACGTCGGTGCCAGAAGCGAGGGACGACGCTGGACCCACATGCGCCGGAGCGCCGAACACGTGTTTTACGACCCAGGGGACACGGTTGTCCGCCCGTCCACGTGCAGAGGGGATGCAAGTTTAATATGGTGAACGAGCATACAAAACCATGAGAGAGAGGAAGGAATGAGGCAGTCGGCAGACGTGAAGCGCGGAGTGCGGAGTGGATCCGGGACGAGTCCGANGACAATAAACGTCGGTGCCAGAAGCGAGGGACGACGCTGGACCCACATGCGCCGGAGCGCCGAACACGTGTTTTACGACCCAGGGGACACGGTTGTCCGCCCGTCCACGTGCAGAGGGGATGCAAGTTTAATATGGTGAACGAGCATACAAAACCACGAGAGAGAGGAAGGAACGAGGCAGTCGGCCGACGTGAAGCGCGGAGTGCGGAGTGGATCCGGGACGAGTCCGAGAGAAGGCGTCGAGACGCCAATGGCAGTCGGCCATCGTCAAACGAGCATTGCGGATTGGAGCCGGAAGGAGGAGTTCGAGACCAGGCGTCGAGACGCCCACACCGGTCAGCGAGGAACTGACGCAGCCAGACATCGCAGCCCATCCACAGAGGGAAGGAGCAGTCCCGAGGAACTGTATCTGATACTTATTAGCACAAATATTAGTTACTTTTCTTTCTTTTAAATGTTCTTGAAGTTTTTATGATTTTACTGTAAGGAGGGCGGTAATCCGAAGCTATTAAACTTTACTGATATTTGGGAATAAAAGTCTTTACCGCATCTTTGATGTTAAATTTTCTGTGCTCATGTCAGCANGACGTGAAGCGCGGAGTGCGGAGTGGATCCGGGACGAGTCCGAGAGAAGGCGTCGAGACGCCAATGGCAGTCGGCCATCGTCAAACGAGCATTGCGGATTGGAGCCGGAAGGAGGAGTTCGAGACCAGGCGTCGAGACGCCCACACCGGTCAGCGAGGAACTGACGCAGCCAGACATCGCAGCCCATCCACAGAGGGAAGGAGCAGTCCCGAGGACGCCGGCTGTGAGATCAACCTTCGCCTCGAGACAAGCTAAGTAGAAACATACAGGAAGTGCAACGAACCTTGCTCCCCACGGCGCAAATCTCCGCGTCAAGCCTTACGTAGCCTACGTAGTTAGGGGGAGGGGAGAGTTGTCTCGTGTGTTCATGTAGAAGTTAACCCATTAAGCAAAAATAAAACTGTCATATGTTAACTCGCAAAGAAGGTGAATTTATTTGGTAAATTGGACCTAGGGATAGTAACGTCAACATATTCCTACACCCTAACACTGAGGGCTAGCATCCATTGCTGGTGCCTTACGCCGACAGCAGAATCAATACCTACTTATAAACCATAGAACTAGGGAGGTATCAACATTATAAAAACTGGTATGTGTTTGAACTGAACTATATCTGATACTTATTAGCACAAATATTAGTTACTTTTCTTTATTTTAAATGTTCTTGAAGTTTTTATGAATTTATTGTAAGGAGGGCGGTAATCCGAAGCTATTAAACTTGACTGATATTTGGGAATAAAAGTCTTTACCGCATCTTTGATGTTAAATTTTCTGTGCTCATGTCAGCACTCAAACCTTCTAGTTACTTTTCAGTTTTATCTCATGATATTAAACATTTTTAAAATAAATGAAGTAAAAATAATTTACGTGAAGTTATTCTTGTGTAGCTCTTGTATGTCTTAGCCATCTGCCCTTTCAATTTTATGCTGTTTTGTGCTGCGTGTAATGTTGCTATTTGTCTTGCAAGTAAACTTTTATGTCCTACAGGATACTGTGTGAATTATGTATCACACTGATACTATTGGACTGGGTTCTAACAAATATTCAGGAATTATATTAGGAGTTCATATTTTACACTTTAGATTCACTTAATCAAAGCTGTACATAAATAGATATATATGCTCCTCCAACACCTTCGCAAGTACNATCAACCTTCGCCTCGAGACAAGCTAAGTAGAAACATACAGGAAGTGCAACGAACCTTGCTCCCCACGGCACAAATCTCCGCGTCAAGCCTTACGTAGCCTATGTAGTTAAGGGGGAGGGGAGAGTTGTCTCGTGTGTTCATGTATAAGTTAACCCATTAAGCAAAAATAAAACTGTCATATGTTAACTCGCAAAGAAGGTGAATTTATTTGGTAAATTGGACCTAGGGNTGTAAGGAGGGCGGTAATCCGAAGCTATTAAACTTGACTGATATTTGGGAATAAAAGTCTTTACCGCATCTTTGATGTTAAATTTTCTGTGCTCATGTCAGCACTCAAACCTTCTAGTTACTTTTCAGTTTTATCTCATGATATTAAACATTTTTAAAATAAATGAAGTAAAAATAATTTACGTGAAGTTATTCTTGTGTAGCTCTTGTATGTCTTAGCCATCTGCCCTTTCAATTTTATGCTGTTTTGTGCTGCGTGTAATGTTGCTATTTGTCTTGCAAGTAAACTTTTATGTCCTACAGGATACTGTGTGAATTATGTATCACACTGATACTATTGGACTGGGTTCTAACAAATATTCAGGAATTATATTAGGAGTTCATATTTTACACTTTAGATTCACTTAATCAAAGCTGTACATAAATAGATATATATGCTCCTCCAACACCTTCGCAAGTACACTCTACTGATTTCTACAATCTCATTCTACTCTCGCCAGGTAAATGTTTTCTTTAATTACTTCTTCCACTGGTTTGTGGACAATAATCGACATTTATTTTTTACTACCCTCTGCCAAANGAAGTTAACCCATTAAGCAAAAATAAAACTGTCATATGTTAACTCGCAAAGAAGGTGAATTTATTTGGTAAATTGGACCTAGGGATAGTAACGTCAACATATTCCTACACCCTAACACTGAGGGCTAGCATCCATTGCTGGTGCCTTACGCCGACAGCAGAATCAATACCTACTTATAAACCATAGAACTAGGGAGGTATCAACATTATAAAAACTGGTATGTGTTTGAACTGAACTATATCTGATACTTATTAGCACAAATATTAGTTACTTTTCTTTATTTTAAATGTTCTTGAAGTTTTTATGAATTTATTGTAAGGAGGGCGGTAATCCGAAGCTATTAAACTTGACTGATATTTGGGAATAAAAGTCTTTACCGCATCTTTGATGTTAAATTTTCTGTGCTCATGTCAGCACTCAAACCTTCTAGTTACTTTTCAGTTTTATCTCATGATATTAAACATTTTTAAAATAAATGAAGTAAAAATAATTTACGTGAAGTTATTCTTGTGTAGCTCTTGTATGTCTTAGCCACCTACACTCAGGAATTATATTAGGTCATATTTTACACTTTAGATTCACTTAATCAAAGCTGTAAATAAATAGATATATATGCTCCTCCAACACCTTCGCAAGTTCACTCTACTGATTTCTACAATCTCATTCTACTCTCGCCAGGTAAATGTTTTCTTTAATTACTTCTTCTACTGGTTTGTGGACAATCATCGACATTTATTTTTTACTACCCTCTGCCAAATATTTATAATTGCTGAAGTTTATTTCCTTATTTTGACACTCTGGACTCAATATTTCAAAACAAGACTCACTTTGACTTTCAGATGTAACTGTCTGAATATTGTCTTGCAGTGAACTTTCAAGTTTCATATTAAGGGAATAAATTTTTTTAAACACCGATTTCATATTTTCGTGGGCTATACAAGTACATCAGTGTCTATTATTAACTTCAGGAGGGATGATCCAGAAAGAGCTAAATGTGCATAAAACAGAATATATTATCATACCACTGTGTTGCTTTTGAATTGTTTTTAACAGATTTTTCATTGATTCATTTAGTACCGTCTTTGATTTCTTAACTTTTTTTATGTTTACAATGCCCTTTTTACCAGGCATGGTTCCTGAATTCTCATCCTTTTTTATTGGTAGTAAATCGTTTACTTACTGA
Source organism: Clitarchus hookeri (assembly GCA_002778355.1). Classification (NCBI taxonomy): domain Eukaryota; kingdom Metazoa; phylum Arthropoda; class Insecta; order Phasmatodea; family Phasmatidae; genus Clitarchus; species Clitarchus hookeri. Next base: position 144,441 of record NQII01003703.1, read on the forward strand.
ATTGTTTTTCATACCTAGGGCTTTTCTGGATGTCCGTGCCTTTATTTAGTCAAGCCAATGACATTCATGACAATTGAGCCTGAAATTTTTGCCAGAAATTCTTGTTTATTTTTCTTGCTGTGTTCACCGCTGAAACTCTTTCTAATATGATCCTGCATAACTGCACTAAACACTACTCATGACACTGTATGTATTTGAGCAACTTTCTAACATGTGTAGTTGAAGTTTCTTTTCTTTTTTTCTGCATCAGCAGTATTTTTATGTCATCTGTTACCACTGTCGATGCTTTGCCAATTTTGTTTGCTGAATGTAACAGTTTTTTACGGGTTTGTTCTTGTGGTGGGTCACTAACATCTCGTCATAACATACAAATTTTTTTTCCCGCATAGCTATATGTACATTATCTGAGCTAAAAAATGTTTTATATCCAGCAACATGCAGCTAGAAATATCGCTGTACATGACGTAACCATATGGAAATAAAATTTTCTCCACTGCCTAAATTTTAAAACATACTAATTTTAAAATTTAGAGTCAATGTTTTTAATAATGAGCGAATATTGAAGAAAATGCATGACACATCCGTAAATTACATACGATGTTTTCCAAAATGAATTAAGAAAATATTCCAAAGACGGAAAGCTTGTTTTTTTAGGGGGCACTGGGTGATTGATGTTTTGTTAATATTTATACCGAACCATACTATATGTATGCTTTTCTCTCGTGAAGTATTTTTCGTATATACGGATTTACAGTATTTTCTGCCTTTCGTATCGAATACCCGCATTTCGTATTATGCTGCCCGATCGGATTTTTAAAGCTGCGTTCGAACTCGTACACTAAATTGTATTAGTAGCGTTATTTGGAGAGCCAAAAAGCGATGTTTTCTCCATTTGGGCTAAAAATGTGCAAATATCCTTCGATGACCTGCTCTCGTTATGGATGAAACCATTTCCATTAAAATTATCAGAATATGTGACGATTCTTTGGCGTGATAGTCGCTGGCACAATGGTGGATGATCATCTTGAACCCTTGGTGCTGTATGAAGTAAATTCGTATGCTGTGGCAAAGGAGACCGAATACGTCGCAGTTTGACAGGCAAAAGGTCCTACAGTAACACAGGTTTTCTCGTGTCTCTGCAAGTTATCGCTCCTAGCAAATGTCATTCAACAGTTTTCGCACTTACATGTCACCCGATCCGTATTCATCGCACATCCATACTTTTCGTATATACGAGCACATTTAATTAATGCAAAGGAAGTGTTACAGTAGTGGCATAATTAAATAGGTATCGCCTTTGGAAATAAAATCGATGGTGGATATTTAAGTTAAAAATATTACAAAGTTCCACTACCATATTTTATGATGTTACATATTCCTTCAGAGGCTAGCTGGCCCAAACCGATACTCAAAATCTGAGCAAATTTTTAATAAAGTGGAAAACTATATGTGCATTATGGGTACGCAAGATAATGGTCTACGGCCTGAGGTAATGGAATATCCGTACTACCAGTCTGAATGCTAAAAAGACGAGGTACGAGATAGCGATGTGTCACCTCTTCCATCAGACAAGAAACTGTGCCGAGGGGCTACCTTGTTCACAATAACTACTTTCTCGCACTAGCACACTCTGTGGGACAATGCAAAAAAATAAGAGAGGTAGTGGCGAGGTATTAACCCGTGGTAATAATTTTTCAGACTATAGTGGTATGGTGAAGGGCAACAGAATATATAACCAACGATGAACAAGCTAAATTGATTGGATGGGGTTGAGGGTGTCGCCTTGAGAAGGATAGGTGCAACGAAAGTGTGAGTCAAATAATATAGGGAAACGAGGGGAAGGGGTTGGTTGTGATGCAAAACCAATAAAATATCTGATGTTTGGAGGAAGGAAATGGGTACAATTAAACTCCTAAAACAAACTGGCAGTGATTGGGGCAGATGAGGGGGTCGATGAGAGCCAATAAAATTTGCGGGGTGGACAGCGGGTGGGGGAGAGTCGAGCGAACACAAGTAATCAACCAATAACAATTGGTTGGAGAGGGAGTGGAGGGGGGAGTGCGTGGAGGTGAGTCCGGCTACAGGCGAGTAATCAGTCAATAAAAATTGGAGGGGTGGGTGGTGGTGGTCAGTTGTCTGCTGGTCTTAATGTCGGAAGGATGTGTGCTCTGCCCACCATTAAACCCCCGGACCTCCTGCGTGCAAGTCTTTAAATATTTTAAAAAAAAAAATTATTTCATCATTTAAATTTTTAATTTTATTTAGTAAATTTTTTGGTATTTTATGGATTTTTGTTTTTGTTTTCAGGTTATTCAAGTTTATGGAAGCGAGTTCAATTTCACTGTATCCTGGATACAATATGGCGGTCGGGTGACATCACAACATGGTGGGCGGCCGACTCCAGCTCTGGTCCTCCGTCCTCTTCTGTCAGAACCGCCATATGTATTCTACTAACTTGCAAGGTGCGAATTATGGATCCAATAATGATAAGTAAAACGTGGCTTTGTAATAATAAATTTATCACACTTTCAATTTGCTCCTCCGAAGTGTTCTAAGATACTGTAATGTTTGTGGGCTCATAATAAATTAATAATAAATTACTAATAACCCAATGCTGAAAAAGAATTAGCCTTAATTTCAATTACTGAACAGCGCTGAGCTATCATTTACAAATCCTTAACTAATGTTTAAATTTAAGTAAATCTAAGAAAGACCTTTAAATTTCTGAAATTTATATCAATACACATAGAACCCTTTCTTTTCCTTTATTTTTTTATTGAAAGTTGCCGAATATATTTTTGATTTTAATTAACCTAATAAAAATTTTTTCATTGGTTTGTAAGAATGACAGTGGCTCACAATTTCAAAGCTCGAAATTAATTATATGTGTATCTTGTTTTTTAATATATCTTCAAGAAAATTGAGATATTCTATAAAAACTGCTCGTGGTAATGAGCTCATCTTGCAAAGTATAAATCTCTTTCAATGTGCTCAGGCGGCTAAATACAAATGCCTTTGCAATGTTTTATTGCGTAAAACTGTGTCTCACCGAAATATTTTAGAAAGTTTATCCTTAATTAGTACAATGAAAAAAAATTAGTATTTTTGTATTTAACTAAGGTAAAGATTTTTTATAATTAACAAAAATATAAATTTAAAATATAATAAAAAGGAAATATGTATTGCATTAATGTATAGTGGATGTATATTAAAAATATATACATTTCACACATATTAATTTATGCATATAAAATAAGTGTCCCGAATGACTGACTCACTCACTCATCAACGCACAGTCTAAACCGCTGGACACATATGCATGAAAATTTAGGGAAGACTCCCCTTAACGTGCAGTATCTCACCAAGAAAGGATTTTTCTAAATTCGGCCCCTAACAAGGTTAAAAGAGATTAATGTGTATTGGGGGTATCTTCAATAGCGTATTAACCCTATAATATATATCGCTGTGCTCTTAGATTAAAAAGGTAGCCTGTACAAATAGCTAGGAACTAATTTTAGAATTTTTTAAAAATTAAACTCGCTATACGGCGAAAAGGAGTAAAATGTGTTTTCAAAGATCTATTAATTGCAAATTTATGCGATAAGACGTCGGTGTTCTTTTTGCTTCAAATGGCTACCTATATGAATATTTAAAAATTAATATAAGGGCAAAAGGGGGTAAAATGTTTTTTCTAAGACTCCTCAATATTTCAGTAACCCAATAAGATATCGTTATAGCCTTTCCATAAAAAATCTAACCATATAAATAGCTAAAAAATTCTGGGTTTTTCTAAATTAAAATTTCAATTTTCGGGGTTATGTTTACCGTTGATCATAGACATTTTCATGATATATAATTTAACAGTACTTACTTATGTTGTCGCTACATTTAACATAAATCCAATTCACGCTTTATTATGGGAGTTGACAGTATAATCTNTATGTTGTCGCTACATTTAACATAAATCCAATTCACGCTTTATTATGGGAGTTGACAGTATAATCTTTGATTATTGACGTGACAACGTCTTAAATTAGGTTGCGGCTGGGAGTCACTTATGAAAAAGTGTAACGCTCGGTANGGCTCATAATAAATTAATAATAAATTACTAATAACCCAATGCTGAAAAAGAATTAGCCTTAATTTCAATTACTGATCAGCGCTGAGCTATCGTTTACAAATCCTTAACTAATGTTTAAATTTAAGTAAATCTAAGAAAGACCTTTAATTTTTCTGAAATTTATATCAATACACATAGAACCCTTTCTTTTCCTTTCTTTTTTTATTGAAAGTTGCCGAATATATTTTTTATTTCAATTAACCTAGTAAATTTTTTTTAATTGGTTTGTAAGAATGACAGTGGCTCACAATTTCAAAGCTCGAAATTAATTATATGTGTATCTTGTTTTTTAATATATCTTCAAGAAAATTGAGATATTCTATAAAACCTGCTCGTGGTAATGAGCTCATCTTGCAAAGTATAAATATCTTTCAATGTGCTCAGGCGGCTAAATACATATGCCTTTGCAATGTTTCATTGCGTAAAACTGTGTCTCACAGAAATATTTTAGAAAGTTTATCCTTAATTAGTACAATGAAAAAAATGAGTATTTTTGTATTTAACTAAGGTAAAGATTTTTTATAATTAACAGAAATATAAATTTAAAATATAATAAAAAGGAAATATGTATTGCATTAATGTATAGTCGATGTATATTAAAAATATATACATTTCACACATATTAATCTATGCATATAAAATAAGTGTCCCGAATGACTGACTCACTCACTCATCAACGCACAGTCTAAACCGCTGGACACATATGCATGAAAATTTAGGGAAGACTCCCCTTAACGTGCAGTCTCTCACAAAGAAAGGATTTTTCTAAATTCGACCCCTAACAAGGTTAAAAGAGGTTAATGTGTATTGGGGGAATCTTCAATAGCGTATTAACCCTATAATATATATCGCTGTGCTCTTAGATTAAAAAGGTAGCCTTTACAAATAGCTAGGAACTAATTTTAGAATTTTTTAAAAATTAAACTCGCTATACGGCGAAAAGGAGTAAAATGTGTTTTCAAAGATCTATTAATTGCAAATTTATGCGATAAGACGTCGGTGTTCTTTTTGCTTCAAATGGCTACCTATGTGAATATTTAAAAATTAATATAAGGGCAAAAGGGGGTAAAATGTTTTTTCTAAGACTCCTCAATATTTCAGTAACCCAATAAGATATCGTTATAGCCTTTCCATAAAAAATCTAACCATATAAATAGCTAAAAAATTCTGGGTTTTTCTAAATTAAAATCCCCATTTTCGGGGTTATGTTTACCGTTGATGATAGACATTTTAATGATATATAATTTAAGAGTACTTACTTATGTTGTCGCTACATTTAACATAAATCCAATTCACGCTTTATTATGGGAGTTGACAGTATAATCTTTGATTATTTTAATAGTCTATTTGACATAGAGATCATGTGTAAGTAATTTTCATTTGTTTATAGACAGTATTCAGCATTAATATTTTGTTTGTTTTATTTCATTTCTTTCGTAGAGGGTAGTCAGCATTAAATGTTTATTAAACAAAAGCACTGAATAAAATTATTCTGGTTGTCTCTCGTTTCACCATTGCTGATTGGCGGAGGGATGTGTCATGGTCAGACGACAGCCAATCAGACTACAGGATACAACATAAGTAAGGCAGATAGAAAATATATAAAAAAAATTNCAGCCAATCAGATTACAGGATACAACATAAGTAAGGCAGATAGAAAATATATTAAAAAAATTATTTCGAACAATTCTTACCACCTCCAACGATGGACGTGGGCATGATAGGAAAAATGTTTTAATGAGAAAAGTATTTAAAGAGCATAATAATAATAGGTAATTGAAGAGAATATTTCATATAAGTTATTCAAAATAATTTTATGATTATTATAAGAAGATGAACCAATTATATTGAGAATGTTGTGTTTGAGAAGATGAGAAAAAAACTGTGTTAATTTGTTGGAGACGAAGGAAGATGCAAAATAAAAAATGCTTTGAAGCTAAGAAATTTTGCATATTCAATTTAATTAAAAACGGTGCCCAAAGTGTTAATAGTAATTTGTGAAATGTCTTAAATGCAACATGCTCTACAAGATGTACATATGCAATCCTGGCCCACTAGATCTCCAGACCTCAGCTCCATCGAGCATATGTCAAGCATGTGCGGGACATGGCAGGACAAAGCCTGAAATCCATCTCAGCCCCGGCAACGTCCATCGCTCAGCTTCGCCTAGAATTACATAGAAAGTTCGATACCACACCCCAGAGAGACATTCATCATTTGTATGACAGGTTACATGCCAGNACCACACCCCAGAGAGACATTCAGCATTTGTATGACAGGTTACATGCCTGCATTGCTGCATGTGTGGCTGTTCCGTGTGGTTACACTCCTTATTAAGGCGCCTGCCTGCTGTATGTGTTAAATTTAATGACCTGGAGGTCCCATTGACTTGGTGTTTTGATCAGTCATATGTACCACCTCATTCTTCTTGTGTACCAACTTTGGGGCAGATGCGTGTATTCCTATGGGGTGCTCGTAAATTCATTTCCACTAATGTACTTCACGCTATGATATCTTTCTCATGCTTTATAAATGTGTTTTAATTGCATTTTATACCGCGGTTAATAATTTCATATGTAAGTTTAGATGAAGAGTGAATTGGGATATACTGACCATTCCAGCTGCACAGTAACCATCAGAACTGGCAGAACTATACATTTGCGAAATACATAGAGAACTGCTTAATTTACTGTTTGATTATATTTTGTTTTCCAGCATATTAAACGTAACTTCAATATATTCCATAAGTATTACAGCTAAAAGTGCTACGAAGTCCAAAATCAGTTTATACAATATTTTATATGTAGTTCTGAAGTAGATCAGAAAATATTTTTAAAAAAGTTATCACATAAGACATTAAGTGGTTTGAGCAACGTTAACAATATATAATAAATAATTTACATAGTTTGCTTGCGTTGTTTGAANGTATTCCTATGGGGTGCTCGTAAATTCATTTCCACTAATGTACTTCACGCTATGATATCTTTCTCATGCTTTATACATGTGTTTTAATCGCATTTTATACCGCGGTTAATAATTTCATATGTAAGTTTAGATGAAGAGTGAATTGGGATATACTGACCATTCCAGCTGCACAGTAACCATCAGAACTGGCAGAACTATACATTTGCGAAATACATAGAGAACTGTTTAATTTACTGTTTGATTATATTTTGTTTTCCAGCATATTAAACGTAACTTCAATATATTCCATAAGTATTACAGCTAAAAGTGCTACGAAGTCCAAAATCAGTTTATACAATATTTTATATGTAGTTCTGAAGTGGATCAGAAAATGTTTTTTAAAAAATTCTCAAATAAGACATTAAGTGGTTTGAGCAACGTTAACAATATATAATAAATAATTTACATAGTTTGCTTGCGTTGTTTGAAGGAGTAGAAATTGACACAGTTGTAAAATTAATGATGCAGTCCATTGTCATGTGGAGTTCCTCAACAGCAGCAGCCCACCTGGCTTACCACCGCACACAATTCTCCTTAAGCCTGGGCTCCAGTAATGTTACTGAGGAACCCTAACTAGTCAAAGATTCTGCGGTGGCACAAGGCACCACGTTAAGGCTTTATTATTATTATTATTAAACGAGGCCTCAGTCTTCACAAGATGTGTTCGGGAAGAATAAATTATCATACCCTCATTCTATTTGAGTGCCCTTCAGAATTAAGGAGACAGCAATTCACCCTCAATGTATTTTTCTTCTATGACTATAAATAAGGCCCAGCGATATTCACTAAACGTGGCAGGGATAGACTTGAGTGAGGACTGCTTTTCACATCTACAGCTCTATACGTGGCCTGCTCCAGAGTAAGCCCACATAGCAACTTGATAATTCTAGCATCTGAGGGCATAACATAACCTCTAATACAAAGAGGTCCTTCGGTAAAGTAAATTATCAGCTGCTTCGTGTAGTACTCGCGGGCGAACGAAGTCGCAGATATAAAGCTGGTTGTGTGTGTGTGTGTGTGTATATCTGTATATAAATATATATATATATATAAATATAGTAGTTTCAATATTTATTGTTTGTTATATTACTTAAAAATATACCTGAAGTATTTATAGGACAATGTATTAATAGGTAAGGACGTGAGTAAAAATACTTTCACTATACAGAGTGAAACACGAGGAGTTACCGCCACTCACAGGGCGTATTCCTTACATCTTTCGGAGCAGATTATGTCATATAAATGTGGGTCCTTTTACCAATATTTTCAGAGTAATTCGAAACATTTGAAAAATAACAAATAAAATAATAACCCTTTCAGAAGTAAATACCATGATATATTATCAGACCGTATTGTTTACACTTAAGCATCACAATTGCGTCTAACAAGCATACAAAAGATGTTCAAAAATGTTTCCATGTACTTCTATACACTTGGACGCACGCATATGAACCGCACACGTTGCTCTACGTAGCTGCACACGACTGTATTTGATTTCTGTAGCGGCATGCATGATACGCGTACGTGGTTTCTCACGTGTTTGTGCAGTCTTTTGGTAAACAATATCCTTCATCCATTCCCATACGCAATAACCTAGTGGTGATAGATCTGGCGAATTAGTTGTCCAGGGGTGCAAACTACCTCGTCCTATCCTCTCAGGGAAATACACTATTTAAGTGTTCAACTACAGCACGGTGGAAGTGAATAAGTGCACCATCAAATCTTATATACCTCATTGAAAGCATGTAGTTTTAAATTTTATGCCCTTTTCGTTTTTTGTTTAATTGGTACTGTTAGGATTGTCAAAACTAATAGTACTTATGAGTGCACTCTCTTCAACACATTACATGCAGTTTAAACCTTAAAATAGAGAGCTGTAATGATTGCATGGAAAATAATTAAAGACGTAAAAACGGAATGAAAAACTGAATGTTCATGTTACGTCAGAAAATGGTATTTTTAAAGACGAACCATACTTTAGTAAGTATTTTTGATTGGTTTTATTAGTTTATGCGTTGTTATTTTACTTGATACGCATTGCTTAACGGCCACCTTTACACGCTGTTTGACGGCCATTTTTACAAGCTTTTTAACTCATCCATCAGTCAAAAAACAAATCACTGAAAAACAGTGGAAAAATGACTGATGAATTAATGAAAAATGTCACTGAATCAATAAGTGAAGGAAAAAAGGAATTTTTTCACTAATTCATTAGTTGAATTCACTGACGTGACCGTTGAATCAGTCATCTGATTGAAACAGTGAAATTCTCACTGATTCAGATTTAGAGTGTATATATTGGGAATAGGACCCACATTTAAATAACATAATTTGCTCCAAATGATGCCATGTGAGTGGCAGTAACTCCTCGTGAATCATCCTGTAAGAAGCTTTTTATAATACATCATAATGCCTACCAAGCCTATTTTAAGCATTTACTCTCTCCCCTTATTATATCAATATTAAATGTCGCGCACGCCAATGCGAAAAGTTTGTCTGATACTAAAAGCTGGTACCGGGGTAAGATGATACACAATTCGTTAACTATTGCAAGGCTTACTGTATTCATAAAACATATTTACTCTGTCCGTTGCTTTTTGGAATGACCTTTGAAGAACAGGGATTTTTGAGTAAATTACGAGTAATATATTATAAACATTTCCATGTTACGTCTAGCAGAAGCAACCATAAGACTATAATCTCATTTTTTTATTTAGTGACCCACTATAAAATAAGTAGCAAATTCGGAGCCAAATTCTGTAACGTAACGTTGTGAGCTCTATATCAATAAATAAATTATATTATAGGCCCTATTTAAACGACTAAGATTCGAAATTTCCCTTAGCGCAATGAAAAATAATGACTTGATAAAGCTTCAAGCTTGAATTTTAAGTCACGGTACACACTATAAATGTTGCTTTGAGTTTAATTAAATTCATACTAGTAAATTTGGTTAACGTTCATTTTTACAAAGAGACTGTAATTAAGAAATTGCTCCAAAAATTTACCCTAGTGGCAGTCCAAGATTACCTAAGAATTGTTTCATTTCTCTCAGCGAAACTGTTCCTAACGACAAACCATCACAACATTTTCGTTAATGACCAAAGGTAAAAATGTAATTTTAAAAAAAAATCAACTTAAAAATAAAACTAAAAAAATTGTTTTTCTAAGTTTAAATTTAAATTTTTTTTTTAACTCTGTGATTTTCAACGTTTTTTAAGAGGGCATCCTTCAAGACGTTCTTTTAGAGAAATAGCGCAATTTAATATGAGTTTTGCTCTTTTCTTTTGGAATTTTTACAATGGCTTAAGTTTTTTTAAGTGAATTTTTACTAGTTATACATAATTTTATGCCGAAATTCCGTAAACGATCAACAGCAACTAAAAGTTGAAGACCTCCAACATGGTAGCTAGAACTCGTTAATGAGTCTCCGTTTACTGAATCATGTTATAATTAAATGAAAATACATGAACGGTACTACATTTGTAGTTTCAATTGATTTGTCTTTGCGGAAATAAGGCTGTTACTTAGATAATTTTACTAAATGTTATGATTAAGGAATACAATATAATTTTATGTATGCATTACAAAACAGAATTTTCAAATAGCGAAAGTAGTTGTCTTGTGCTGTTATCAAAAATGTTGTCGTTTTTGAGAACTTCACAGACAAAATTCAAAACCATTACGATAGCTGGAAAGAAAGTGCTGATGAGGTACCTGCACGGGGATTGGAAAATGTAGAACACATTAGATTCAGGCGCGCATTAAAGTATATTTCATTAAATTACATATCCACTACAAGGAATGTTAAAACAAATTAATACGAAATCTCGGCAATATGGAAATTTTATTTACACAGTCTTCACACAGTAACTTATATTCTAAATAGCATTCATTGCCAAATATAAGTATCATTCTGCGAATAGCGTGAAAACCGCTTATGTTCTGGCCTCAAGCTTGTAAACTTAAATTAGAGCTAATTGAAAATTATGAATGGATTAAAATCGACATTCGCCGCCTATTTATTTCACGATCCCTTCGATAAGTTCCATTTTTGTCATTGTTGCAGAACGTTACTACAAATTTCTACTTAGAACGTACTACATCGGAGTGCGACCATAATATATTATAGGCCTATGCGTTAATGTTAAATATGTTCGCAATTTTAAACAGTATTTCAACAAGGATTTTAACACAAAATTTTTTTACCAAAAATATTTCAGTCCAATAATTATTTGTTAGTATCAAAGTAATTTATCTTAACGTTTTTTTTAATGAAACCCTTTTTCTACCTATATATCTTCTGTTTTCTTCCAATTTCCCTATAAATTGTGCTGGATATAATCCCAAATGCACTACTCACAAATTCGACACCCGTGTCTTGCCAAATATTTTGACAAAATCAGTAATTAAGATTTCTAAAAAAAATTTCACAACTTTATATTTTTTAAAAAGTTTTTGCAGCTTCGTTAGCCATTATTTTATTGCAGCACAGCGTAATATAATTACACTTAAATATTTCTCTTACTATACGCATATCAAAATTGAATAAGTCCACAGTTTTAAGTTCCGTCTAACTGTTTAGGACCATGATATTTCATTTCGAAAGTCATTTTCAGACTATTGGTATTCCTTGAAATCATTTATTTAAAAATTTTTAATGAAATAAATGTATTCTAATATTGATTTGTGAGTGATTTTACAGTAATTTTTTCATCGGGAAGGTGAATATTGATAATATTTATTGCTTTTTAATAACAAACTGTTTTGTAGCTGAACTTTTTATTACTTTATGACAAGTGGTTTCAATTGCTAGTATTGTTTCACGAACTCTTTCAAGTAACTACCATGACCCGTTAAATATTACAATAAAATAAACAAGAAGGTACTGATAACTAATGAGCCTACTTTCCTCTACGTAGGTGTAAATAAATTATAGTAAAGTTCTTAAAAGCTTAGATGGTAGGTAGGCGTTGACGTCTCATTGACAGCAATATCATTAGAGATGAAACCAGAAACATGTGAAACAGTACCAAGACAATTAAAATACACGAGTGACGTAACTCGCGATTCGGATTCAGAAAAACTCGTAAAATTAAGCTAGCTTGCAATCAACTCCATCACGGAGGTAGGATCCGGAGCATCAACTTCGGATGTAATCAGTCTAATGTTTCGAGTGATAGGGTTCACTATCCTAAATATTTACATGGCCATCATTTTGAAAATAAGTGTCTGAGCCACTAAAAATGCACATGTTTACATGGCCTACAATAGCGCTACTTTTGTGAAAAATTTGGTGGAAATAGGTTGATTGGTCTCAGAAATATGGCATAAAAAGCATGTTTTCTTAAACGGGGCTATCTTACAAAATTGCCTAAAAAGAGGCTCTTTACACGATGTTTTTAATATATACTATCAGCAAAAAAAGTTTGACCCTATTTAAATCATGTAACTTTACATGTCCTTCTGTAAGTGTGCAAAATGTTGTGGAAATTAGTTGAATTATTTTGGAAATATGGAAAAATTTTCGTTTTACTCACCTGACACTACTTTGCAAAAAAATCCTGCAAGAGAGGATCTCTGTATGCATAAATTATACATCTAATTATTGCTGCTTCCATACAAAATTTGGTTGAATTTTGTTGAAACGTTTCATAGATATAACAAATTAAGCTAAATTATTTATATAAACCCCATTTAAACATGCCTGCCACACATAGCACATGTTAAATTACATACTCAAACTGTAGCAATACTTGCGTGAAATTTTGGTATGAATCGGTTGATTTGTTCTTGAGATATGGCATAGAACCTCCATTGTTGATGTGACGATCTTCATAAATGGAGGCCAAAAAGTTTATGTAAAAGCACATTCCATGTTTGTCAAAGACATGGGCGTCACCAGGATTTTTTCCAAGGGGGGAGGGGCATAGGAATAAAATATATTTTCAATGGAGACGTAAAAATTTACAAATAGGGTTATGCATAGAGTAAATAAAGCAAACATCTGTGATACAATATATTAACAAATTGGTTTACTACTACACTAATTACAATACAATAGCAAATGCAGTGGCACATATGTTTAAATAATGTACTTGAAACACAGGGAAAACTCAGCTACCCCTTTCCTTAACAGGAAGTTTCCTTTTGGTATTGTTTCATCAATTAAATGTTTACAGTAATCTCTTAATAGTGACATAAATTCAGATTAGCCTCTACTAAAGCATAATGAACACATTTTAATTTCATGAATAATGTACAAATTGACACATTTTGTTAACAAACTCTTTACTTTATTAATTACTTCGGTAACTCTGATCTTGAACTTTAATAATTTGAGCAATACAATTACAATAACAAAACATAGTAAAGGTTTCATTTTACTCTAGGCATAAGTGGCCATGAAATTCACATAAATTCACAAAATTTGTTACATATTTACATGTACTATTTCGCTGATGTAAGAAACAAAGTCAGGGCCAAATAAATATTACTTATCTACGTCATTATTTAAAAACAAACTGCAGACTCCTAGGTGTCTGTCCAAATCTGTTTATAACTTTCTCTGTGAGCTCTGCCTGGCTTCTGCGTTTGAAGTTTTTCCCGGTGTACACTCAGCATACACAATCCTGACAGCCGACTGTTTTACATAGTAGCCCGAAGCCATGTTTTGATTCTTCGTATGGTACTAAACAATGGCTCGATCGTGCAAGTAGTTAGCCTATTGGCAACGACAAAACCATTTGCATGGCTCGATTTATTGCAGGAAATAAATAAGTTTCCCCAAGAAGATCTATTAAGCTAATGTCTTTCATATTGAATTGATGTTTTCTTTTTTCCCCACATCTCACAACACAGCTGATTAAGCTTCAAAATTGCCAATTTTTTTAAATTGTTGAATTGTTTTTACCATAGCGTCAAAGTCAGTTTTGTTCAGGTTGACCAGCAGTGTAGGATGCAACTGCAACAAACTGTAGACATAATTATTGCAGTCACTGAAACGATTTTCCATGGAAGAAATTATGAAGCCCAAATATGATATGAACACAAATTTTCGGTAACAATCCTCAAGATTTTCACTAGGAAAATTTGGTCTCATGGTTTGTCGTGTGGCTAGTCTTGGCATGGTTAAATCAACTCCTGCTTGATCGGCAGTAAATTCATATCGCTATTTTCTCTGTGTCCCTTCATTATTTCAAGTAATTCTTTGATATGATTTTTTACATTCAAAAGTTCTACCTGAACACACTGGTGAGCTTGTGTAATGGGTTCCAATACTGCTGCATATTTGCATATGATACGGCAGACAATGAATGGAGATGTTCTAATGGTGCACACAATTTTATATGCAGTTTTCCTGGTGTGGGAATTGCTTTCCACAGAGAGATGTCCCAGCGCAGTCACAATGTTTCTGAAATTTTCAAAGAAAACACGCATGGATTTGTACTTCTGTGTCAATCGTGTTTCATACAGCATTGGAACTTTTGGAATAGACTTCCTTCATTGTGGACTTTCTCTGAAAATTTTTATGGTTGATTTATTGTTCCTACAGTATTTCGGATGCAGCTCACATCATTAAAATCATTGACCACAAGATTTAGTCGATGGGAGGAACAATAACGAAGGTATCTTTGGGGCATTTCTTCAGAATCAAAGCTTGGACTCCACCTTCTTTCGCGCCTTGGCATAACAACCTTTACCTATACATTTGTTCTTATCTAGGCCAAACTGCGTACATGCATCTATTATTTTGTTTTCGATGGCCTCGCCTAATTGGTCAGTTAGTGACACCATACCAAGAAATTCTTCTTTAACAAATGACTTAGCTTGGGCGAAATATCGACTCCCAAGGATAGTTTTTCTGTCTCAGAAATATCACAGGTTTCGTTGGCTAAAATTGAAAAACCTACCAATGAGTCCACTTTTTCGACAATAGTTTCTCTGCATATTTTTTCACCCAACACTATTATTTCATTTTATGTTTTTCTTGATGTGTATTTTGGGTAACCCATCCCTCTTTGGAGATGTTCTTGCAAAATGCTGTCTCCTACGTCAACACGAAACTCCAGTAGGTCTTTAAAATTTCCCGAGTAATTTTTCTTTCCTCGTAGGGCGATGTCATGGGAAGCACATAACAGAATTGAAGACAGAATCGGCACAAGTTTCCGCCGATAATAATGTTACTTCAGCACATACTTTGTTGATTTGCAGATCTACAAGTGCAACATTTCTTTCCAGGATTTTCACAAAGTTGGCTGCATATTCTCGTGAGTTGCGGTGCGATTGAGTTTTCACGTGAACTCGTGCAGTTTCATGAAAGTCCTTATATTTACAAAATTCTTTGGTGATAAACGCCCCTTGTAAACCTCGCACTACAGGCTGCGGAAACATAACACAATACCTACAGACAGCACATTTCAGGAAACTAGAATAAACTAGGCACAGTTCATACTGTGATTGCCAAACATAACGAAATGCTCGAGAATTTAAAACATCTTCTCGGAAGTTGTAACTTTGTCCAACTTTCCAACACTTTGTGAGAAGTTCGTATTTGAGGTAACTGGGAATGCCTGTTTGCGATCATTTTACATAATGTTCTGTAACCAGTTTATTAATATACATGTTATACACAACTTACCTTCAATCACATATTTGAAAAACAACTTTTTCCTTGTAGTTTGTTCAAATCACTTTACACACCTTGTAACTCAATCGACTAACTGCTATGCTGTACATTATTTCCACACTTAATTCCAGTAATAGCCGCTAGATTGAACTACTGACTACTTAAAAATTTCAATAAATCGTTTTCACATTTCTTATTTTAAAAATCGAACTGAACCAGACAAATACGCGACTATTACGGTTTAAGAGTCAGCAAGCTAATTATTTTTTTCATAAAATTTTTCATAATGTGTTCTGTTTTTGGTATAAATGTCATTCAATTTCCAGCTCCTACTTTTTGTAATACTAATTACAGATTTAAAATAAAAAATGTGGGTAAATTTGAAATCATACAAAGTTTAGAAATTATTTTCAGTAGTTCTATATGTCTTTACAATACCTCTGAAATTTAATAGCAATTATAATTCATAGATAAATACAAAGTGTTAAAAGCAGCTCTAATATGAACCGTCGTGAAGGTATCTTCGCCTTAGGGAATCACATAGCCCCTACAAGCACGACACAACACCTGCGACACGACGGTAAAAACTCATCAGTCAATCAAAAGCAAGACACATGTGACGGCAGCCCGACCAAAATTATTGAACAAAAAATATTAAATTGTTTGCTGTGTGGATGCTTTTCAAAGGAACATGTATTATGAACGGAATCACTACATTGAATTTAACGACAAATCTTTCACGCCTTCCAATTTAAATATATCACGCAATATGTAAATCAAAATTTCACTTGTGCCCAACACCTTTGAAATTACTTAATCCTGTGAGCGCCTTCTAAATTTCTACATACCCACCCGTCTTGTGTGCGTAAACGGTCGTACCGTAAACTCGAGCAGTCGCATTGAAAACACAATTGTTGTGTCGTCGCCATGGTTTTTGTCATGTCGTGTCCTACTTGTCGGGGCTATGTGATTCCCACTTTAAGTCCTGTGTTCTACTCACCACTATCCACCATAATGCTGAACTATTTTTAACATGTTCCTTTATGCACATATCAGTCAGGTAAACCATACAGATATACACATATATTTAATGATGGTTATCTTTTCACCCCATGATGAGCAAGGAAGAATTATGTTTGCAAATGCATCCAAACACGTCCAACGGTAACAGAAAATTTCATCACTTACACATTCAATTTCCCATCCAAGAATTGCCACTTTTTGCACTAACTGATTAGATGAGACAGCAGATGAGGAAGAATAGCAGAACAGCATACTGCATATCCCACATATACAGTCCAGTCATGCACTTCTTTAGGCAAGAATGCAGACAAATACTATTATTTAACAATAGTGGCAATTTGCTGACCACATTAGGCATACAAATAATTTAGTTTCTAAGGGGGCAAGCGCCCCACCCCTTTTTTTTGCCTTTCTTGCTGACGCACGTGGTCACAGATACAATGCACAAAGTTCAATTTTAATATGTTACATAGTTTCACAGATATAGCACACTAAGCTGAAATGTCTGTATAGGCGCCATTAAGAAAATAAGAGACTTAGACACTTAAAACATAACAATTAGTATCGCCTACCACAGTCAACTTATTCGCCAAATTTAAAATAAATCGGTCAATTGTTTCCCCAAATACGGCAGAGAACTCTATTATTTCCTGTAAAGCTATCTTCCATAATGGCGGAGAAATGAGGCTTATCATATAAATTTTCGATGGATATTACTAATATTGTCAGCATACAAATTTAAGTTAAATTTTTTTTGCAGTTTCGTAAATAAAAAAATTAGGCCGCTATTTTGAAAATATGCGTATCTGATGCTCTCAAAGTCGTCAGTTTACATGACCTGCCATTTTATTTTTCCACATGATACTATTTTTCAAAATGGCGGATAAAAGAGATTTCGTGTCGACACATTTGGTAGTTGTAATATATACAGCCATCATACAAAGTTTGATTGGAAATAATTAGATTGTTTCGAAAATTTAACACAAAGTTAAAATAGCTATATTACCACCTTTTTTAAAATATGTCTCTGACATTTTTAAAACACATCATTTAATATCAGCTACCGCAGTACTACTTGTTTACTATATTTGGTAAGAATCGGTCAATTGTTTACAGAGATATGACATAAAAAATATATTTATTCGTGTGGCACTCTTATAAAATGGAGGACAAAGGAAGCTCCATGCAGACACATTTGATGTTTATTATATATATACTCATAGCATACAAAGTTAAGTTGGAATTGATTACATGGTTTTGAAGATATA
Organism: Clitarchus hookeri; assembly: GCA_002778355.1. Classification (NCBI taxonomy): domain Eukaryota; kingdom Metazoa; phylum Arthropoda; class Insecta; order Phasmatodea; family Phasmatidae; genus Clitarchus; species Clitarchus hookeri. The sequence goes on from NQII01003703.1 coordinate 162,445, forward strand.
GCATACTATGCTAAAATAATTAAATGGCCTCCATTTTGAAAATAAGTGTCGTATATACTTGAAACATTTTTCAACCGCTACAGTACTACTGGTTTGCCAAATTTGGTATCAATCTGTAATTTGTTTCCTGTATATTACACAAAAAATGTAATTATTAATGTAGTGCTATCTTAAAAAATGGAGTACAAAAGTGGTTGTTTTTGGATTATATAATGCTTGTAATAGGTACTGTTGGCATACAAAATTTGGCTGAAATTGGTCAAACGATATGGTAGTTAAATCAAATATACCTACAAACGTTATTGGCCGCCATTTTGAAAATGAGTCTCTCATAAATTTCAATTGCATACATTTACATGGGCTACAATAGTATTACTTACATGCCAAATTTGACGATAGTTGATAGAGTAGTTTTCGAGATATACGAAAAAGATGTATTTTTTAAATGTAGCACTATATTCCAAAATGGCGCACCAACAACAATATGAACCTCTGAATTCAATGCTTACAATGTTTGCTGAGAGGCTTACAAAATTTGGTTTAAATTGGTTGAATGGTTTCCGAGTTATAACACATCACCATAATTTTTAAAACTGCTTCAATTTTGAAATTAAGTGCCCGGCATAGTTGAAAACTATAAAATATAGGTGTCCTTGCCTATCACTATATATTTATTGAGTTTGGGGCAATTCGGTTTACGCGTTCAAAAATTGAAGGCAGACACACACACGCACAGATACACACACACACACACATTCACACACAGACAGGAAAGTGATTTCATAAGACTTTATTTCCTAGAATATTCTAAACTTTATTACAAAAAGGAAATTGGTAAAATAATCTATAATGATATGCGAGGGAATACAACACATTTCGGAGAAACACTCAAAGAGTAATGTATGTTACCGGAAGGTAAGCATCTTATCCAATTAAATTGCATATGTAAACATGGTTGACAATAGTATTACTTATATGTCAAATATAGCAGGAATCAGTGTTGTAGTTACCAAGATATAACATAAAAGTTTTATTGTACATATTATGATATTTTCCAAAATTGCGGATTAATAACTATCACTTTTTTATTCAATGCTTACATAATACACTGCCAACATACCCAGTTTGGTATAAATTGGTTAAATGGTTTGCTTTATTTTTACAATTTTTCCTATCTTCCAAAATTNGCCAACATACCCAGTTTGGTATAAATTGGTTAAATGGTTTGCTTTATTTTTACAATTTTTCCTATCTTCCAAAATGGTGGATTAATAACATTATTGCGTTTCAGTTACAATGATTGTATCATGCACTGTTAAAGTATAATTTTTTTTATTGAAATTGGTTAAATAGTTTGCTCGGTGTAATCGAAAACTATAAAATTTTGACGTCATTACTAAGTATATGTGATCTTAGTTTGCTGAAATTAGGTTGTCGGATTTAAAAGTATTAGCGGGGGACATACATTCCAGACAGACATTCCGGTGATTGCATATGTCTATCTTTCCGTCGGAAATTAGGCTAAAAAGGAGCATTTATACAAGAACATTAAATAAACTTCAAAAAATTGCAAATAGTTTTCTTTTTTTAAATATTGCATCTCCGAACACAAATTCTTTAAAGACATACATGTAATATTTGTTGCCTTCATTTCACCCACTTCAGGGTTTGATTCTCGTAAAGACGGCGAAGCGGCTGTTGATCAAATTGTTATTCTGCGGCAAGCCAGCAGTCTGTTTTGTTGAAGGACCCCCGGGGAAGCGCCAGGGGACCTGGTACCCATAACTGTTTCTTCTTCTNGCCAACATACCCAGTTTGGTATAAATTGGTTAAATGGTTTGCTTTATTTTTACAATTTTTCCTATCTTCCAAAATTGTGGATTAATAACATTATTGCGTTTCAGTTACAATGATTGTATCATGCACTGTTAAAGTATAATTTTTTTTATTGAAATTGGTTAAATAGTTTGCTCGGTGTAATCGAAAACTATACAATTTTGACGTCATTACTAAGTATATGTGATCTTAGTTTGCTGAAATTAGGTTGTCGGATTTAAAAGTATTAGCGGGGGACATACATTCCAGACAGACATTCCGGTGATTGCATATGTCTATCTTTCCGTCGGAAATTAGGCTAAAAAGGAGCATTTATACAAGAACATTAAATAAACTTCAAAAAATTGCAAATAGTTTTCTTTTTTTTAATATTGCATCTCCGAACACAAATTCTTTAAAGACATACATGTAATATTTGTTGCCTTCATTTCACCCACTTCAGGGTTTGATTCTCGTAAAGACGGCGAAGCGGCTGTTGATCAAATTGTTATTCTGCGGCCAGCCAGCAGTCTGTTTTGTTGAAGGACCCCCGGGGAAGCGCCAGGGGACCTGGTACCCATAACTGTTTCTTCTTCTNAGCCAGCAGTCTGTTTTGTTGAAGGACCCCCGGGGAAGCGCCAGGGGACCTGGTACCCATAACTGTTTCTTCTTCTTCCCTACCTGCGGGGAAAGAAGAGGAATAGTTCCTAAAAACCCGGAATTTTAAAATTCAGGACTTGTTAAGAACCGCCGCGAAGACCGGAGTACTTTGTTGCGGTTTTGGTTTTGTTAAAGCGGATTCTAAGCCAAAATATTGCAGTTTATCTAGTCGAGGAGGCAAGGCCTACAAAGTTACGTTAATAAATAAATAGTATGTGTATTTGTTCAGTTGTTGATTCTAAGTTGGCAGCAAATAATAATAATAATAATTGTTATTTGATTTTACTATTTGTTGAATATGTAATATAAAATAAATTATATAGTAAAATATTTAGTTAAAGTATATGTGAGTGTAATATATATAAATATATAAAAATATCTGAAGTTATGTTGTGTTTGAACTCGCAATGTGTTGTGTGTTGTTTGAGTTTAATATGAATTATTCGGAACCTACTGTGAACAATAACGATAGTTAAAGGTGTATGTATTTACAAAACAACTCAGATGTCCACAAGCATCTTGCTTTGGTGTTGCTCGAGAGTGCGCGGAGAGCGCAGGAGTGGGGAGGCGCCGGAGCGATGTGTACGTGGCGGGAGCTGCAGTCCGAATGGCAGGCGTGGCATTCTTTTTTTTTTTTAAACTAACTACTCTAAAACTAAGTGTTATGTGAGCCCGCGGTAGGGACGGGAGTTAATTTTGTTCGCACGAATCAAAGTTCTACTTTATTTATCAACCACCTTACTTTTTTTTTTTTTTACTCTAAATCACATTTTTCTGTATTGCTGTAGTAATTATTATTATTATGTATGTGTAAGGGTGCTGGAGTAGGAATTTTGGCTCGGCCTTTTTGTTTCACCTAATTTTATATTGGGGTCACACCTACACAACNGAACAATAACGATAGTTAATCCACATACATAAATGTTTTGTTGAGTCTACAGGTGTTCGTAGTTGCTTTGGTGTTACTCGAGAGTGCGCGGAGAGCGCAGGAGTGGGGAGGCGCCGGAGCGATGTGTACGTGGCGGGAGCTGCAGTCCGAATGGCAGGCGTGGCATTCTTTTTTTTTTTTTAAACTAACTACTCTAAAACTAAGTGTTATGTGAGCCCGCGGTAGGGACGGGAGTTAATTTTGTTCACACGAATCAAAGTTCTACTTTATTTATCAACCACCTTACTCTTTTTTTTTTACTCTAAATCACATTTTTCTGTATTGCTGTAGTAATTATTATTATTATGTATGTGCAAGGGTGCTGGAGTAGGAATTTTGGCTCGGCCTTTTTGTTTCACCTAATTTTATATTGGGGTCACACCTACACAACNAAGGGTGCTGGAGTAGGAATTTTGGCTCGGCCTTTTTGTTTCACCTAATTTTATATTGGGGTCACACCTACACAACTAGATCTTTCGGAGTTTCTACTTGTAGCATGCTCGTGGTTATATTCCACTAATATCCCCACTGCTACAATTGTAGAGCAGCACATCGCCTCATTAATATGTGTCATGGTGTCGGGTGCCATTTCCTACTATTCCCGCACCTTACTGGTGATGATTGAAGGAATCCTGACTGTGCTGCAATACACAGAGGAAATTCTCCAGCCAAGTGCACTCCTCTACTTGGTGTAGCTTGACAACCCCATTTTCCAGCAGGATAAAGTCCGGCCTCACAAAACACGGGTATCTCTGGCCTGCCTTTGTGATGTCAACATCCTTCCTTGGCCAGCAAGATCCCCAGATCCGTTGCACATCGAGAAAATTTGGGACCAGAATGGTCGGTAATAAAATTGTATTATTTTCTGTTTTAGGTTATTTTTATCAAGGTACTGCGACATCAAGTATATAAATAATGGTGTCAGAAACAGTGGTGGACAAATTTCAAATATGCATGACCTCATCCAAGATGTNACATCAAGTATATAAATAATGGTGTCAGAAACAGTGGTGGACAAATTTCAAATATGCATGACCTCATCCAAGATGCCAATTCTGGACAGGAATTATCTCAGTGAGCATGTTTGTAAGATTTGTGGCATCATCCAAGATGGCTCCCATGTTTGCTCATGTGTTTCGATTTTGTCTGTGATTTTTATTAATGTTAACTACAAATAACGTACAATTTTTCAGTGAATTTCTTAGCTTTCTACCCCTTTCTTAACTGCACTATATATACATTTTTTTCTCTCGAAATTTATTTTTTTTTTACAGGAAATATTGTGACGTTAGTTCCCGTGTGACCATGGGATACTTCGTTTTGTTAGGTGACTGGTAGTTGTTTTACCTAATTTTAAAATAAATCTGTTTTATTTTGGATAGGAATCACGAGGTTTTAATCTGTGTTCTCTCGCATATGGCGGGTAGATAGACCCCCTATAGGAACTGTGTACTGAGATGGAATTTAGAAATTAATCTTGAGTTAAAAGTGGTAACCCACTTAAAAACGTTCTGTATAGGGTGGGACTGGTTATGTTCCTGAACCAGAGAGAAAAGGAGAGGACCCTCTCACATGTCTTGTCTTCTTTTAGACTTTAAAACCGAGTTGCCTTATTTTAATGGCTTATTATTGCCCATACTTGAAGAGCTACACCCTAGGTAGATTAGTTGCNTTAGGTGACTGGTAGTTGTTTTACCTAATTTTAAAATAAATCTGTTTTATTTTGGATAGGAATCACGAGGTTTTAATCTGTGTTCTCTCGCATATGGCGGGTAGATAGACCCCCTATAGGAACTGTGTACTGAGATGGAATTTAGAAATTAATCTTGAGTNCTCTCGCATATGGCGGGTAGATAGACCCCCTATAGGAACTGTGTACTGAGATGGAATTTAGAAATTAATCTTGAGCTAAAAGGGGTAACCCACTTAAAAACGTCCTGTATAGGGTGAGACTGGTTATGTTCCTGAACCAGAGAGAAAAGGAGAGTACCCTCTCACATGTTTTGTCTTCTTTTAGACTATAAAACCGAGTTGCCTTATTTTAATGGCTTATTATTGCCCATACTTGAAGAGCTACACCCTAGGTAGATTAGTTGCGTAGGTTGTGTGCTACTGGTTATTTTAGGCGTAGCTGAGCCGGCTACATGTGGTGGTTCGGCTAGCTGCGCTAGCACACGTCACACTTGGTAGTCGTAGCCAGCTACGCATCATTTTTAGTTGGCGTCGCTGTGTATAGTGCGACTTACCTGTTGGAGGCGTCACCAGATACACACCATTTTTGGTGTCGGTGCCGGCCACATCACAATATCATTTCTTGAATTCAAACTCTACTTGACAGAGTTTCTAGTTCTGAATGGCTGTCCCTTGACAATGGTGTCAGTAACATTGCCGACACTTTGATTTCTGGTCTTACAGCACAGTCTATCTCTTTTGCCCTTAGTGCACATCCCACTTCTCAACGTGTAAAAATTGGGTTCTGTAAGCATGTTATTGAAGTCGCAGGTTTGAACCTCGTTAAGAAATGAGTCTATGTCCATGTACAGGAGCTCGAGGTTGACTTCATAGTGGGCCTTCATGGTATCATAGTGGAACTTTTTCATGTGTGTTCTGACCGTTCGAACACCACAAATCCTTCGTATATTGGCTTGTCGACGTATTCATGTACCAAGTGGATGGGTGACATATTTGCATTACAAATTGTTAAGTCCAAGAACGATGGCTTCGCCANGTCTATGTCCATGTACAGGAGCTCGAGGTTGACTTCATAGTGGGCCTTCATGGTATCATAGTGGAACTTTTTCATCTGTGTTCTGACCGTTCGAACACCACAAATCCTTCGTATATTGGCTTGTCGAAACGTATTCATGTACCAAGTGGATGGGTGACATATTTGCATTACAAATTGTTAAGTCCAAGAACGATGGCTTCGCCANACGTATTCATGTACCAAGTGGATGGGTGACATATTTGCATTACAAATTGTTAAGTCCAAGAACGATGGCTTCGCCACAAATTTACTAAAGATTTCCTCACTGTACTCCAGCTACAGTTTTTAAGTTTCGTCTGTTCTCTATGAGATTGCCGAAGGTTTTATTATTCGCCAATTTGGAAAATTCATCCTTGGAATTATTTTGTGCAGTTTGCCATCTCGTAGTGTTTAGGACGAAAATGGTAACTATTCTAATTGAAGCACACTGCGAATTATGACGAGTTTCAGCCCATGCATTAGTGCCTGCTTCATGATGCGATAGTGCACGATGTAGCGTTTCCTGTCGTCCAACATTTTCAGCACCTTCGGGTGTTAGAACCCAGAAGTGTCTAGTACAGGGGCAGGAAAGCATATATTTATGTTATTCTTGCAGGGTTGTGGGGTACTAAATGTTCCATTCCAGGATATAACCGATAGCACTATCATCTGGGACAGCAGTGATGTTGATATTAGTATCCACTCATCTGTGATGTTGATATTAGTATCCACTCATCTGTGATGTTGATATTAGTATCCACTCATGCGTGTTTGCAAACAGGGAGCAGTAACAACATGGTCAAGGCATAGAGGCTGTTGTAGACGAGATCCTGCATGAATGTGGTCGGTTTGCTAGTACTGTAGGTTTCATTACAATAATTATAGCGGGCGCCTAATTTTATTCGCCACCACATGATGTTTGATGCATTGTGCCATACTGCCATGAAACACTTCCTGAACGGACATGTACACATTGTAACCCATCTTCAACATGGCGTTGAAGGTGAACCCCAGAGTGATTGACATAGTGAGTGCTGTCCAATCCATATATTTGTATACACGGGTCGCCAATTTTTGTGCATGTTGGCCAGGATCAGAACATCGGCCTTGAGGCACTCGAGGCACATGTCAGAACATTCGCCCAACATAGTGCAACCGAACACCTCAGTACAGCTCGGGTATGAGCATAGTCATTAGTGCTTATCCCAGTATGTGTCTGTCGGTTGTGGAAAGCATATTGCGCAGACAGTTGCAGACTATTGATGCATAGCTGCAGTCTTTTCACAGCAGTCAGTGTCTCGTTTGACACTCTGTTTNGTCTTTTCACAGCAGTCAGTGTCTCGTTTGACACTCTGTTTTCCAATGTTTCTTCTTCCTGGCAGATCTTCTGTATACATTTATATGTATACATGCATGATATATATCCCGCCTCACATGGCTTATACATAGAAACATTCCCAGTCTTGAAGGCATATGTATCTGCCCCCTCTTCCAGTGTTATATTTGAATATTCGCTCTTGAGAAAGAAGATGAATTTTCAAGCCCAAATATGTTAATTACCGTACTTTGGCGTTTTCTTCAACTGTAATTGATTTGTGTTGGCCAAATAATTGCTATGTGCTTGGAAGAACTGTAAAAATTTTCCGCAACATACGCCTTTGGACTGCGTCGGAATGCAGTCTCAGCCTCGACAAAATAGTTTTCACTAACTGTCCGGAAACCTGCCACGATTATAGAGCACTACAGTCACTCGCGCGATGATGGATTATCTTTTCGAACTCTTGGTGTAATGTGAATCATATTTATTTGTTTTGGCGATGGAGACTGGATAAGTAGCATTTTAACACGTGAAATACTCGTAGCTTCGTAGGTGTTTGCATGTGTTTACATGTTATCACTTGTAAAAAGTGTTCATCATATTTCTCGCACTCGTGTGATTCGTGAGCTGTATTATTAGCACAGCCATACTTTTTACGTCACAAATACCTCTACTGAATACAAAAGATGCACCATAGTAGCGACACTAATGTTGAAGTCTCGCCCATACAGATGGAGTCGATGCACTTCAAGATACTCTCACTAGTGGAGTAAGTGAAGCTGAAAATGGAGTCGCACATGTTGGAACACTCAATGGTAAAGTGAATGTTACCACAAATGACATTAGCAACCTGGTCAGAGTCAGCNATTCGTGAGCTGTATTATTAGCACAGCCATACTTTTTACGTCACAAATACCTCTACTGAATACAAAAGATGCACCACAGTAGCGACACTAATGTTGAAGTCTCGCCAATGCAGATGGAGTCGATGCACTTCAAGATACTCTCACTAGTGGAGTAAGTGAAGCTGAAAATGGAGTCGCATATGTTGGAACACTTAATGGTAAAATGAATGTTACCACAAATGACATAAGCAACCTGGTCAGAGTCAGCGATGATACTACCAAGGACGATGACGAAATGTCAGTTGTGGGGGCACGCCATCAAACAAATGTTTCATCTTGATTTTTATATAGTAAAGAAAAATTACGACATAGGTAGCTAAAGTTGGATTTCGAAATTACACAAGAAATTAACTAACCACTCTCATCTAATAAGAAAGCATATAGCTTATAGGCCTAACTTGCTCAGAAAAAATACACACAACCTGGCTATTACATACTCATATTACATTTTGTAGTTCAAGATACATTTAACAACNTTGGAACACTCAATGGTAAAGTGAATGTTACCACAAATGACATTAGCAACCTGGTCAGAGTCAGCGATGATACTACCAAGGACGATGACGAAATGTCAGTTGTGGGGGCACACCATCAAACAAATGTTTTATCTTGGTTTTTATATAGTAAAGTATATTTTATATAGTAGTTTTTATATAGGCCTAACTTGCTCAGAAAAAATACACACAACCTGGCTATTACATACTCATATTACATTTTCTAGTTCAAGATACATTTAACATCTAACTCGCAAAACAAATGCAAGTCACTATACAAAGCAGACTGAAGTTCTGGACCAGTACTAGATTGTGTGTATACCAACCTAACCTTACATATTACTCGTAACTTGAATGACTTTTAACTCTTGCACTACATGTTATGAAAACCAGCTAGAACTACAAGAATTATTATGAAATATCTGCAAAACACTGATCAACTTAGGGTAGTAAAATGTGTGTGTGTCCATTTGCATATTTCATGAATTATGTATTATAGCAGATCTCTGGCTCGAAAAGGTACTTTCAATTTGGTTCTATTTTCTCACTTTGGCGAGGGAAATGTACGCATTTTTACTGCCAATCCTAATTACTTGATAGAATATATGGAAAATATTACGAAATTGGCCATCTTATAAACCTGCAAGTTAAGATGTCATGTGACCAACAGAAAATCACGAGCAAGTGATGTGACATCATTAGAAACTATGATCTCATCATTGAATATCTTCCATCAGCGGTCATATAGGCAAATGTTCGNCTTCCATCAGCGGTCATATAGGCAATGAAGATGATAGTAGTGTTAACAGAGAAGAGAAGGGGACACAGAACATAAAGTCTTTAAAATTAATTTTATTAAAATAAATTCTTCCTGACACTTAAAATTCAGTTCTATTTTCGACGTTCTTTTCGAATTTATGGTGTTCAACTTTGTTGGGTGGTTAATGTCAAAGTGCGAACATCCAACATGGTTACCATCAAAAGTAACACGGCCATTGTCCAAATGGAATGAGGAAAGTAACACATGGTCGACTCAGTTCACACAATCCATTTCATATTCCCCTGTGCAAGAGCATATATTTTTATACTACAGTTTTCCATGAAAGAACCACCTAAAAGAGACGCCAGTGAAAAGTGGTGTTCGTTTTAAATAGGTGGTTTTTGGAATGTAGAATAAAGACCACACACAAGTTGTAGACGAGAATTATAAAAGTTAAAGTGAGAATCAAGGTCCGCAGTTCGAATACATGTAAAAGTTTCAAAACATTTTTAGCATTGCTTGTGCATGAATGTCTGATTGTATAAGGGCTCAAATGCAACTGCAATAAATATTCAAGCATTTTCAAAATGTGAGGCATAATGTAGGGACCTGAGTTTGAGGCTCAAAACCATAAAACAAGAGCTATTTTTCTTCAAACGTACGCAAACCATGTTAATTATTTGGAAATATCCACAAGAGTATGTAAATAGAAATAAAACACACGCAACAAAGTAAAAAGAGGAAATATTAGTTTGGTACCACAACAGAAATCATGGAGAGAAGTAAGATAATAAAAAATAGAGGCTCAAACTTAAAAACAGTATTGTCCGANCACGCAACAAAGTAAAAAGAGGAAATATTAGTTTGGTACCACAACAGAAATCATGGAGAGAAGTAAGATAATAAAACTAGAGGCTCAAACGTAAAAACAGTATTGTCCAAAGAAAATAAAATAATTGTTTAATAAAATCGAGTTCACTGCAATAACGATGAACTTGACTGTTCATTGATCTTCTCGGCTCAATCACCGACACGTAGTTTGGAGAGGACTGTCCTGTTGAAGATAATTTTGTGAACATGTGTTGAACATGTTTTGAACATGTGTTGAACATATGTTGAACTAATGTCGATGGTTTAAGCTAAATGAACTAACAGGTACAATCTAGCAGGAACTGGGAGGAAGGCTAGAATAAAAATTTTACACGTTCGTGGAGAAGACTACTAGAAATTTGAGATGAACATCAAACTTCATTACACAACATCAAAGTCAGAACTAACCCTCTGGAAACACATTTCAAAGAATTAAAATTACTAACTTTTAACTACTGCGGACCTAGAAAGTGAATATTTCTTACGTGAAAATACTTTCCAAGAAAGGGAGAGAAGAGAGCTCTAATTCAACAACCTGTTGAGCTTCACTGTTTTACTGAAGCGGTAATTTACTGCGGAGTAGCTAAACTACATAGCATATTAGATAAAAAAAGTAAAAACATTCTGATATATCACTACATCTTGAGACTATGCAGTTATGCTTCTCAAGGCGAGCTAGCGCTGCGATTGAAGGTTGACTGCTCACGTTAATACATTTCTACGGCTCATTTCGGTGCTTGAATACACCTCAGAAATGGTTACTAGATGGCTCTGGCATGTAGAAACGGCAGTCGTTTATAATCTTGGTGTGAAATCACGGAGGGGAAATGCATATCGAACATGAAATCATATACTGTGCTTGCCCCTGACTGGTAAGTACAAAGTACCGCGACCGGGAAGCGACACCGTAAAGGAATGCAGAAGTAGCTCCAAAAATCTGGTGAAAAATTACACTGTGGCACTGGCAAAACTCACTGTGTGACAAGTCTGACAGCCAGATCTTGAGCGAACATTTATTGTATAAAGAATCTAGCTAATGTAATATCAACTCACAAGGCGCCAAATTAAAACTCAATTAAAATACAAGAAATTATTATTCCACTACTATCAAATAACTCTACCTGAATTTAAATGTCCCCAAAATGAATAAATTGTATTAAAATTAAATAGTAAAAATTAATCGCAAATATCAGTTAAATAATTAAACACTAAAGACAGCACAATTATGTAGGTATTGTTCTTGTCGTGCCCTCTTCATAACACTCGTCACACTTGTCGCAGAGAACTCGCTGGAGAGATGCATGAGAACGTCGGGAAACCGTCTCCATCATCTGCACTGGCTTCTGCATTGTCATTCTCTGCTTCTTCGTCACCACAGACATTGAGTTTTGCTTTCTTGGCAGTTGTGTTGTTGACAGCATAGTCTTCACAGTTACTGGCGCATGATTACTGTTTTGAAGCTCGTCCATTTCACATGTCAATTTAGCAAGTATAGGTATATTGCGCACGAACTAACTGTTTCGCCGCTGTACGTCGCTTATGTTGTCTGTAGCCACTATGTATTTTGCAACATAGTATGCAGCGAAGTATAGGCTATTCACGGTAACGTGAGCACTTTTGAAACACCTCTCATTTGGAATAATAGTTAAAAAGTATATTTTATTTTCGCCTGTGACATTAACTTCCGAGTGTGGTGGAATATTCACACTGTGCTTATTACTTACATGGCAATATATTTATTTATAAAGGTGGCTAAAGGATAAAAAATGGCTGAAAGGAAAAAGTAATTAGGGACTCAAAAGTGCTCACTTCATCGTGATCAGCCTATAACAGAAGGTAGCGATAGAAACAAATGCCGTTTTTTGGTGGACGAAGGAATACTACCTTTGCAGATCTTGCTGTGTCTGTTCAAGTCATAATTTCAAGCGGATCGCCTAGAACAGTTATCGCAGCTAAAAATCGTACGAGATCAGTCCTTTAAACATAGACTCATCTCGTGTCGCCGCTCATTGTAGCCAAAAGCGTTAACCTTGTCACAATACCAGTCAGTACCTTCGCAAAGAAGGTGCAGCTCTTGGTTCCATATTCGACGCAATCAATGACAATCTTGGTACAAATTAAAAATATTATTTAGTAGTATGGCTGGGGAAGAGAAAGAGGAGGAGGAGGGACACGGATAAGGAGGGAGCTGGAGAAGGAGGGAGAGGGATATATATATATATATATATATATATATCAAATATATGTTTAACAATACTTAAACTTAATCTGTAAGCTCAATATGTAGATTTTTTTTTTTACATTTCCTGAAAGGATGTGATTCTTTATAATTACCGAGCTCCATATACATACATCTGCCAATGAAAAATGTATATTTTATTTGCTCTGATGAATACTGACGTAACTATTTTCAGTGCAGAGCCTTAGTAGTTTTATTTTCACTTTGCTAAACATTGTCGCACTCCATCAAATATGATGTTAATAATTTACAAACATTTAACGAAGTGCATATACAGTCTCCGACATAAACTATTAGTACATGACATTCAACTACAGCCTCAAGCATTCATGTTTCACTGGAACATCCAATGTATTTTTGATCTCGTTATACCCTCTAATCAGCCATTTTTGTCACGATTATGCTCTTTGGAGGCATCTAAAACGCGAATAATTAGCTTGTAGAATGAGTAAAAAAAAAAACTAATTTATATACACTCTTTGTATAGAGAGCAAGTGTACACAGTAAAGCTACGTATCCCCCAACACCCTTCGCACATGCAAGAACTTGTTTGGCAGTAATCACATACATTAAAGCACAGCTGATTTCGTTCTAGCAAGTTATTTTGCTTTCGCTCATCAAGGGTACAAATCCCGCCCTGAAAATTATATTTAAAAGGACTTTAGAAACATTTATTATCTCAGAATAGTTCACAATCCCAAAAATATTCAGTTTGACTTGGCTTAGTCTTTGTCAAGACAAAGACAGCTGAATATTGGAGATCTCCTTTGCAATGCTTCTGCGATATGGCACATGTCCTATGCTACTTGGCAAACTATTGCCCGGCGAAGTCTCCAGAGACAGACGAACGGAAGCTGGAGAACACGCCATCGGTCTCGCACGCCTGCGAGCACCCTTACGACAGACGATGTCGTGTCATCTGATCGAGCTCGAGCTGACGAAACACTCACCGACTTCTCCGACGCCCAGTGGCATGTTTCCCATTTGCGAAGCAATTTCGCAAAACCTGTCGCGAACTATTCATCTATTTTACGAACTCGCGCACTCGATTCACTTCACAAAACACATCGCAAACGATTCATCTGGTTAACGAAACATTCTAGTACTGTTCTAGTAAGGAGCACAGCTTATGCTCTCAGAAGGCCTCCTGCAATACATTTCCAAGGTAAAATTATGGGAGCACGCCGAGAAAACCCACGTACAATGTTTTCACGAGCAGGAGTTACAGTGGAAAACCAGCAAATACTGTCAACGAGTGAAGGCGACTGACGTCTGCTTCCTAGGTGAGACCACGTGCGTGCGTACGTGTTCGCATTCTCTCTTTACATACAGCAGACGTCACACAGAGGCATGTGAAACAGTGAGGGGGTTTGACAGCACACGTTAGAAAATATATAGTTTTTCGAAGGCAATGGTACGAATATTTTTTGCTTTTGTATACGTGTGGTGGCTGTAACTTTCATCTCTTCAAAGAAAATTACATAAATTACAGTAATCTCTCTACACTATAAAACGTTTACAAATGACTAGACTTTCATTTGTATGTACACACCAATGTGGCCACCCCAACGTGTTTGTAAATAGCGTTTTATCCCAAAAAATTACGAATTAATAAATATTCTGCTAAATTATTAACTTTTTTTTTTTTCCAACAGTGGCAGCTAGAGATTATGGCTGCTCATGGAGTAATCGTATTATAATTACTTTTCAGCTGCTTATATTTTAAAACGCATGAATTTTTAACTTGAAAGAAAATGTTTGTTGTCTGTTTTTAAAACTTCCTTTCNTTCTGCGATATGGCACATGTCCTATGCTACTTGGCAAACTATTGCCCGGCGAAGTCTCCAGAGACAGACGAACGGATGCTGGAGAACACACCATCGGTCTCGCACGCCAACGTGTTTGTAAATAGCGTTTTATCCCAAAAAATTATGAATTAATAAATATTATGCTAAATTATTAACTTTTTTTTTTTATCAGTGGCAGCTAGAGATTGCGCTGCTCATGGGGTAATCGTATTATAATAATTTTTCAGCTGCTTATATTTTAAAACGCACGAATTTTTAACTTGAAAGAAAATGTTTGTTGTCTGTTTTTAAAACTTCCTTCCATGTGATTTAATGCTGGGCATCTATGCCTTGGGAACCATACTACGCGTATCATATAACGCAAGGCACAGAGGTGGTATTTGCTCCGTTTCGTGTTATTCAAAACATGATTACTCTAACAAAACCTACATATTACATATGTACACTAAACGCGATTTTGAAATTAATTAAAAAAAAAAAAATCGCGAA
This sequence comes from Clitarchus hookeri, assembly GCA_002778355.1. Taxonomy (NCBI): domain Eukaryota; kingdom Metazoa; phylum Arthropoda; class Insecta; order Phasmatodea; family Phasmatidae; genus Clitarchus; species Clitarchus hookeri. Next base: position 177,477 of record NQII01003703.1, read on the forward strand.
GGGTGCTGATTCGGGGCTCCAGAAAACTTTGTTATTTCAACATTTCTTAAATTTGGCATATTTTTCCTATGCGTGTTTTTACAGAATTGCCTATTTATGTCCTTGTACAGGGATATATTCTTCGTTTAGAATGCCCGCCTCTCTGTTCCTACGCTGAATGTTTCGCTGCAGTCAAATGTTGACATTTATACGTCCCTGATTTCTTAATTCTGCTGTGAGCTGACTAGCGAATTTTTCCCCATACGAGCCAAAAACATGCAAATATCCTTTGACTAGCCGCTTTCGTTTTGGGCGACATAGGTCTTTGTACTGTGACGGAATACAGTTTCGGCCTCCAAGAATCCGTTTCCATTACTGCTGCGACTACGGGGTGTACTGACCGCTGACACGATGGCGAAATGTTAACTTGAGAAATTGATGTAAATGGCGATGAAGACAGTATATAGTGCATTTAAGCAGGCGAAGGACCTTAGACCGTACAGGTCTTCGCTTATCTCTGCAGATTATCGTTTCGTGAAAAGTGTTCGCCTCATTTCTCGTACTTACATGCGCCACAGTCTGTATTCTTCGCACATCCAATCGTTTCGGCGTTCCGAGCACATTGGCTGAATGCAAACGACGCGCCAGTGTAGAGACACGGGTAATGAGATATCGCCTTTGTAAATGGTATTGATGGAGGAGTAAAAGAAATCGCANCGCGCCAGTGTAGAGACACGGGTAATGAGATATCGCCTTTGTAAATGGTATTGATGGAGGAGTAAAAGAAATCGCAGACGACATAAGCAGCTTAGCCGAAGCTAGCGATGGTACTGCCAAAGGAGACGTAAGGCGTGTTGGCGTGGCACTGAATGCACGCTTCATTTGCTCTCAAAGTAGCATTTAACAAAAACAGAATTATTAGGTAAAATATTTTATATGTGAGCTATACAAGAAATTAACTAATTGTACAAATGTCACAGGAAAGCAAATAAATGGCACATTAAAAATATATAGAATTGATACGAATATGTTAATGTAAATAAACAAATATCCTGTACTATATTTTATGAGTTTATATAAGGCCCCAGTGGCTCTCTGGTCCAAAGAGATACTTGAGATTAGAGCAGATTTTTTACTTTGATGGGAAATTATGTGTGTATAGGCTGATCGTAGTAAAGTGAGGACTACTGAAATTTATCTTTGAAAAATCACTGCTCGTTAACTGCAACAACGCTACCATCCACATTAGCAAGCACGCTCCCACTTGAGTTGTCAGCGATTTAACAAAAAATAGTTCCAAGTCTTGACGTCTTGCTCGCAATTCTCTCCACGTGTAGCACTCCATTGTGATACTACCAAGGTCACTCAGGTAATAGTGCTACACACTGTTACAGACACAAGACATACATGTCTAGCCATACGTACCGGACATGCGCAGGTAAGGTATGATGCCGTGGCTACGTCGTTCAAGTTAGCATGCACTGTTATTGACTTGTTAACAGAATGTTTCGAACGACCATGCGATGGCCATACCGGTTGTCGCCCAATCACCGAAGTGACGCAACATTGGACGTGGCCAGTACTTGGTTGGACACAGCATATGCCGTTGGCTTCCCCCCGTTATTCACTGTACTCACATTTGATGTCACATTGCTTTTTCTAATGATGAAATAATCCCCAACATGTAACATTATTTTATTCTCAATCACACCCACTAACTTACTCGGCCCTAGTCCTTTACCTGCGCATGCTCAGTACACACTCAGTATGAGTTTCCGCTACATGGTTGCTAGACAACCTATTTATTTTGGGCTTCTCCATCTTCTCTCGAAGTTTGATGTAATTTTTGAACAGCCAGTATATACGCATATATATTTTATACACATATGAATTCGCACGCGTNATTTTATACACATATGAATCCGCACGCGTGCACACACACACAGGCACAAACTTCGACTTTTTCAAAGTTTCATTTTTGCTTATCCATAGATTCCTCGNTTTATACACATATGAATTCGCACGCGTGCACACACACACAGGCACAAACTTCGACTTTTTCAAAGTTTCATTTTTGCTTATCCATAGATTCCTCGAATAATAAAAGTGTTAAAAAAAAATCACTTCATCTTGCACCGTTAGTTTCCATTACAGGTTTACCCAAACATGTATAACCTTTTAAGCATATTAATATTTCTTAAAACCCTTAAGAATAGTTACTGCAACTGAGATTTTCTACAGTTTTGAAAATATATTAATAACTACTAATAAGACAACTATTTGAATTTATAGACCTAAAATTTAGAATCACAACGTTTTGATTGCATTTTAACTTGTGGTATTAATATGCTGGTGGGATATGTAATATAATATAATATTTACAAGATTGAATTCAATGAGTAAAGTTGTGCAGCCTAAAAATATTTATAATCATGGAAATATTAGTTTAGATTTACATCGATATGGTTAATCAAAACAAAAGGTAGGTACAGAAGGTTTCAGATAGTAATTAACACGGCGATGCAAATTTGGTTTTTTTAAGAGTTACATTCACTAGGATCTCATGATACTAAAAATTAAAATATAAACCATTTTATGAAAACACGCATCTAAAGGTCCTCACTAGTGGTTTAGTTTCCTCAATTATGTATGCTTAAAACAGTGCCATAAATCGAGACTGGTAATTGAGGAATTTTTTGAACACGAACCTGTTACTTTTTTTCTTCTGAAAATGTTATATCCTTAATGAATTTGTAGTATACATATCACTTCTTCTACGTAAAAGTAGTTCAATTTGGTTCTCAATAAGGAATTTAACATTTATATGAATCCAGTGTTAGTGCTTCGTAAGTTGTAAAGCTAATCAAACCAAGTACTTTTGATGTTGCACCGATTAGGTTGTCAATGTGATCTATAAATGTTATTTGCTATCTAACTGCGGTAATTATATTTTTCCTACTAACAATTAAATCTTCTATTTTATTGTTACTAAACAATCAAGTTTGTTTAACGAGTGGAAGAAGCGTGTAGTAAATTTTGTAGGTGATATCTGTCAAGTAAGTGCACGAGGAACAGTTTTATGGTATAGCAACTTGTAAATGTAAATAATATGAGATGTTATAAGTTGATCATCTGCAAAATGAGTTATTAAAGGTTTGGTTGTAAACATTAAGCCGATGATAAATGTAAACAAGAAGTTACTGATTACTAATGAGCCTACTTTCCTCTACATGGGCGTAAATAAATTCTAGTGAAGTTCTTAAAAGTATAGATGGTAGGTAGGTGTTGACGTCTCATTGACAGCAATATCATTAACGATGAAACCAGAAACATGTGAAACAGCACCAAGACAATTAAAATACACGAGTGACTTAACCCACGATTCGAATTCAGAAAAACTCATAAAATTAAGCTAGCTTGCAATCTACTGCATCACGGAGGTAGGATCCGGAGCATCAACTTCGGATGTAATCAGTCTAATGTTTCGAGTGATAGCGTTCACTAACCTAAAATATTTACACGGCCATCATTTTGAAAATAAGTGTCTGAGCCACTAAAAATGCACACGTTTACATGGCCTACAATAGCGCTACTTTTGTGAAAAATTTGGTGGAAATAGGTTGATTGGTCTCCGAGATATGCCATAAAAACCTTATTTTCTTAAACGTGGCTATCTTACAAAATTGCCTAAAAAGAGGCTCTTTACACGATGTTTCTAATATATACTATCAGCAAAAACAGTTTGATTAAATTTGTTAAATAGTTAAACAGATATGCCAAATATATCAAAATATTTATTTGGCCACCATTTTGAAAATCAGTGACTGACCCCATTTAAATCATGCAACTTGTAGTTGTGAAAAATTTTGTGGAAATTAGTTTAATTATTCCGGAAATATTGCAAAATTGTTTATTTTAATCATTTGACACTACTTTGCAAAAATCCGTCTGTATGCATAAATGATACATCTAATTAATACTGTTTGCATACAAAATTTGGTTGAATATTGTTAAAACGTTTTATAGATATAACAAATTAAACTCAATTATTTATATAAACCGCATTAATACAGGCTTGCCGCACCATACCCATGTTAATTTACATACTCTACCGTAGCAATACTTGCGTGAAATTTTGGTATGAATAGGATGTTTGATCCTCGAGATATGGCATAAAAACTTCGTGATTCATGTGACGATCTTCATAAATGGAGGACAATAATGATTGTAATAGATACAATATACAAAATTAAATTTAAATGTTACATAGTTTCGTAGATATAGCACATCAAGCTAAAATGTTTTTACCGGTACTATTTAGAAAATAAGATCTGTACACACTTAAAACATATTAATTAATATGGCCTACCACAATAGAACTTATTTGCCAAATTTTAAAGATATCGGTTTATTGTTTCCCAAGATACTGCACAAAATCGGTATTATTTGTTGTGGGACTATCTTACAAAATGGCGGAGAAATAAGTCTTTGCATAGACAATTTTTATGGATATAATTTATACTGTCAGAATACAAAGTTAAGTTAAAATTGGTTTGCAATTCCGTAGAAAAAAATTATGAGCTTAAATATTTATATGGCTGCCATTTTGAAAATATGAGTGTCTGACCTCAAAGTTTATATGCTAACATGGCCAGTCATAGTGCTACTTGAATGCCAAATTTAGTATAAATTGGTTGTTTTTTGGAGATAACATATAATTATAATTTGTTATGTGATAATATTTTACAAAATGGCGGGAAATATATTTTGTGTGGACATATTTGATAGGTGTAATGTAAACTGTTAAGATAGAAAATTTCATTGGAATTTATTACATGGGTTTAACGGTTTAACTTATGAAACTAAAATAACTATACATTTTTAAAATAAGTGTCTTACATACCTAAAACACGCCAGTTAACATTACCTACCGCAGTACTCCTTCTTTGCCATATTTGGTAGGAATCGGTAAATTTTTTCCACGAGATATTACACAAAAACTTTATTAAATCATGTTGCACTATTTTACAAAATGACGGATGAAAGTTGGTTTGTTTGTCTTATATGATGCTTGTAATTGATACTGTCAGCGTACAAAATTTGGTTGAAATTAGTAAAATGGTATGGTAGTTATACCATTTAAAACCTACTTGTTTGCCATATTCGGTAGGAATCGGCCAATTTTTTCCCACAACATTACGCAAAAACCTTATTAATTCATTTACCATTATCTTACAAAATAGCTGACAAAAGTGATTGTTTCTTAACTTATATGATACTTGTAATAGAAACTGTCAGCGTACAAGATTTGGTTGAAATAGATCAAATGGTATGGTAGTTATACCAAATAAACTTAAAATATTTGTATGGCCGCCATTTCAAAAATAAAAGTCTAATAAAGTTCAATTATGTATATTTACCGGGCCTAATATAGTTATACTTAGGTTCCGAATTTGGCGAAAAATAGTTTTGCTGTTTCCGAGATATAATGCAAAATCTTTATTTTTTCATGTACAGCTATCTTTCAAAATGGCAGACCAATAACAATATTCATCTCTGAATTCAATACTTACACCTTGCGCCGTCAGCATAAAAAATTTGGTTTAAATCGGTACAATTGTTTCAGAGATATGTCATATAATCGTAAATTTTAAAATGTCCTCCATTTTGAAAGTAAAAGTTCAGCGTGATCGAAAACAAAAAAGGCAGGTGTCCTTACTAAGTACTATATGTGTACCTAGTTTGGTGAAATTCGGTTCACACGTTCAAAAATTAAGGGCGTTGGTTGTGGTATGGNCGGCACACACATAAACACAGGCACACAGACAGAAAAGTGATCTGATAAATTTTTCTTTCCTTCGGAAAATATGCTAGAAACACAAATGACAGTTGTAAGCATACCTACCACCTTGGTAGGATACCTAATGATGCTGAGAAAGAAGCATACAATGTGATTTCAATTTTGAAATAAATATTTAGGTATGTAATTTGAATGACAGAAGGAATACGAAATATGCTGTTTTCTAAGGCCGATTTTTAGCCTACTTTACGAAGTAAAGAAAGGCGTATGATATCACTGTCCTGTTTGTGCGTCTGCGTGTGTGTGTATGTGTGTTTGGATGTATGTTTGTATTGTATTTATGAGTGTGTGTCTGTGTGTGTATGCCTGTTCATGTGTGTGTCCCGACTCCTTTCAATTTTTGAACGCTTCAACCGAATCCCACCAAACTTGGTACAAAGGTAGTAAGTAAGGACATCTGACTTTTATAGTTTTCGCCATTTTATAAGATATCACCAATCTATTCAACCAATTATCACCCAAGTTGGCATGTAAGTAAAACTATGGTAGTCCATGTAAACGTAAGTGATTGCACTTGATAAGTTACTTATTTTCAAAATGGTGCCTATACAAATGTTTTAAGTTTATTTAGTATATCTGACATACCATTTAACCAATTTTGACCAAATTTCGTATACTGAAATTATCAATTACAAGCATCATATGCACCAACAAATAACCAATTTTGTACGCCATTTTGTAATATAGTGCTTTACAGTTAAATAAAGTTATTATGTCATACCTTGGTAAATAACTAACTGAGCCCTACCAAATTTTGCAAACAAGTAGTACTGCTGTAGATGATGTTAAGTAATATGTTTTAAACATGTCAAACATTTATTTTCAAAATGGCGTCCATATAGCTTTTTTTTTCCCTCGAATGCTATATCGTCGAAACTACGAAGTCAATTCCAACATAACTTTTTATGGTGACTGTAGACATTACAACTACCAACTGCATCTACATGGAGAATCTTTTTCCGCGGTCTTGTAAGTAGGCGTCATGCGAATAAAATTAAATTTTTATGTCATATCTCGCGAAATAATTAACCAATTCCTATAAAATTTGGCAAACAAGTAGTACTGAGGCAGATGATGGTAAGTGGTATGTTTTAAGCATGCGAAACACTTATTTTAAAAATGATAGCTATATAGCCATTTTCAGCTTAGAATGCCATATTACAGAAACCATGCAAGCAATTTCAACTAAACTTTTATGCTGGTAGTATATATTACAGCTATCAAATATATATACATTGAGCATTTTTTGTCCGCCATTGTGTGTGATAACACTTTGCGAGTAAATAAAGTTTTTTAGTCATATCTCGGGAAACAATTGTCAGATTCCTTCTACATTTGGCAAACAAATAGTACTGCAGTAGGCGGTGCAAACTGGTATGTTTTATATAAGCCAGGAACTTATTTCCAAAATGGTGGTTATATAAGTTTTTAACTCAGTTTAAATTACTAACGAAACAAATTCCTACTTAACTTTGCATGCTGGCAGTATCTATTACAATTATCAAATTTGTCTATGCAGAGCCTCATTTCTCTGCAATTATGTAAGATAGCCAACCTTAGCAATAAAAAATTATGATTTTATCTCGTATCTCGGGAAACAATCAACCCATTCTTACAAAATTTGGCGAAGATATTGCACTGTGGTACGCCGTTATAATAAATTATTATTTTTTATTTATGACACACTTATTTTTGGAATGGCAGCAATTAAATAATTTTAGTTTTGTGGGCGATATATTCAAAACTATGTAATCTATTTTAATTTAATTTTCTATTTTGAAAGTATGCATACATCGAAATTGCCACTACATTACTTTTTTGTCCTGAATTTATGAAGATCGCCACATGAAAAATACTGAGGTTTTATGGCATGTCTCGAGAACAATTCAACCGATTCCCACCAAATGTTACACTAGATTATTTCAAATAAATTTGTACGAAATTGCGCACACCATAAATTCTACAGAAGGCTATGTAAGCTTTCATGATTTAAATGGGTCAGACAACCATGTTCAAAATGGCTGCTTCATAAATTATTCAGGTAAGTTTATATATATGTATATATATATATGGTGGTTATTATGTGGCCGAAATTTTTTTAAATTATTTTTTCAGGGGACACCCCATCATTATGTTCTATGACGTAAAAAACTATCTCTGTATTTTTTCGGATTTTTTAATTAAACTTTTAGGGGTCGCTACCGACCAAGGAAAATCTTGGATGAAAAAAAAAACCAAATCCTGTTAATGTTTGATATTTTTTCATTTACATCACTCAAATACAGTGGCAAAAAATTACAGAATGACACATTAGGTTAATAAAACAACAAAATAAATGTTCATGTTAACAACAAAGTAGATTTCTTCGTAATAGGAAATTTCTTTCTATAGTCTTTAACCAATAGTAGCAGGTATTGTTTTTGTTCTTCGTTGGTGGTAAGTAATTTGTTATATTCCTCCATAAGCGCCACTCCTCGCTCTGCGATGTCGTTCACAACTCGCAAACTGTAAACTATTGCCTTATTTCTTGTATAACTTTCGTCGTTATCCCATGTTTCCACGTCATTCTCCAAAAAATCAGGCGTCATTCCAGTTATGTGAAAAATATGTATGTATTGCTTGACACGAAATCTTCAAGGTTTTTGTTGAGAATCAAATCACTTTCCAAGGTTTTACGTACAGAACAGTACTCTAAACCTTCATTGTTCAATGCTTTCACCATATTCTTTTTAGTTTTTAGGTTTATTCTGTCGTCAAAAAAGGCTAAGCCCACAAGTTCTTCAGACAAATACCACAACTGACCCATTATTTTTTTCAATGCCACTTTGGATATTTGCTGATTAATTTCCTCATACTGTTTGAGATCTTTTAAAAGCTGTAGATCATTTCCAGGTGCAGATGGCGCAGAAGGTGCTTTATACCGATACTTAGCATAAATCGAACTGTGAATACGCAAATATCTTTTATACCTTTCTGCTCTTTATTCGACATACTGAATTGATCTCTGAATAAGAAAATTTTTTTTTAATATATCGCTTTCGCCATCCTCCGAGCTCTATGTAAGCTAACAGGTGCTCTGAAGGACGTTGATTTTTCAAGTGTACCTCCCAGGAATATAACAATCAATCAGCTGCAACAGTTCTTTATAATCATCCCTCAGCTGATACAACGTTAATTGTTCTTTTGCAAAAGTAATGATCTCACTTGAAATATCTTCACAATCTTTAAACAATGATGTATCAGAAGAAACTGTTTTAAAGTCCTCTTGATTAATATTTGTCCAATTGTTTTTGAATCGTTTAAAAATTTAAATATCAGCTCCAATGGAAGGGCCGAACCCCAAAAGTACTAGGGCTTCCAACATTATTTCTAGTATATGATGACGGCAGGCCAACCAGAACAAATCCTTTTCAAATTTTTGTTCTAAAATGATGCAAGCTCCATCACTCTGACCAGTGTCTGATGCGGTAGTGTCAAAACTCATACACTTAATTTTTTCACTTAAATCCCAACCCATTATTGTTTCAACCACAGCTGTTGCAATTGCCTCTCCTGCTCCACGGCTTAGCTTCGGAACACCAAGAAGTTGGTAAACACCCTGACCTGACACTAAAATAGGTAATCTGTCTACTATTTCGTGACCAGTGATATCTTCACACATTTTTCCATCCCAGTGAACGGTAAGGGGGACGTTTTCCTTAAATTCTGACTTCAAACATTGCGCTATTTTCTCTCTATGTTGTATTCGCTGACGACGAATAGAAGATGTGTTTATGTTGTATTGTGAAGGATCACAGTCAGCACATTTGAGTGTGGATGTTAGGACGACAGCAGCTTTTCTATCGCTTTATTTGGCTACGTCGAGGCTAACAGCTAAACGACAGTCTATTAGATTTTTCTTGCTGCGTTTTGCTGGTGGCGCTTCCGAGGTAGAAGGACCTGGCTGTGTCGAAACGATAAAACTGTCATCGCCACTGCGGCCCATTAAAGATGATGAAGACGATGAAGATGCAAGAATACATTTGCGGTCAATGTTTTAACACCTGCCTCTTCTCGCTGTTGTAAGCTCTGACTTGTTTTTGAGCCACCTTCCTTGCATGTTGCTTATCTAAACTCCCAATTTTTCTAGATCTATTCTGTCTTTGAACTAGCAGAAATTTCTTATCTTACTCGATTGATATCATTTCCAAAGCCTGAGCATGAGCTATGTCAAAAAGTTCATCGAGTTCAATCTGCCATGTTGCTTCTTTTTGTTGTATTGATTTGGACGGCTTGGCTTAATTTCTTTATTCTTTTTCAGAGATTGCCATTGCTTAAAGTGTTTAAGTATTTTCTCCTTCACATGTTGTTTTTTCATGGTAGGTCTGCTTGCTTTTTGCCATACAATCAAGACGTCGTGAGCAGTAGACTCCGCAGAAGCATTATTGTTTTGTTTTTTCTCGAGTTTATAGTAGAAAAATATTTGTAATACTTCTTTTATCGATGGAACCTTTGTCTCTAATAGAACTGGCGATATTTGTTTTTCTTCTTGTACATATTGAACCATCAGTAGTAGATGCCATGATAAATTAATAAAAAAAACTTGTATACACGCCCACGTTAACAAAAGTCCGGGGAGTCGAAAAATTAAAACGCATGCGCCCCGTTCGAAGGTGATTTCGGCACTGAGAGTGGAGCGAGAACGGTGGGCGGGGGGTCACAGTAGTGGGATATNCGAGAACGGTGGGCGGGGGGTCACAGTAGTGGGATATCGGGAATGGCGGAGGGGGAGAGGGGAAGGGTAATGAGTGCATACGTCGGTTCAAGTGTTTTTAAAGTAACTTTAGTGATCGTGGTGTGTTTATATTTTGATATAATCTGAATCGTGCTACCTTAATAAAAATATGACAAATAAAATTTTCGAAATTCGGTAGCGACCCATAAACTTTATATATATATATAAAAAAAAGGTTAATTTTTTATGTATTAGAACAATATTAAAGGATGTCCCACTGAGATTTCAAATCTTCGATTTTAAGAACTACCCTAATATATATTAAACAATTCAACCAAATTCAACTAAAATTTGTATGCAGACAGTATACATTAGAAGCATAGTATATATAGCCTCTTTTTCTGGCAATTTTATACGATAGCATCAAATAAGAAAATTAAGTTTTTTATGTAATATCTCAGGGACCAAACAACCGATTTCCATCAAATTATTCACACAAGTAGCGCTACGGTAGCCCATATGAACTTATATGTTTTATGCGGCTCAGCCACTTATTTTCAAAATAAAGACCATTAGACTTATTAAATCCGAATATGATGCTCCGAAACCGACCTCCGCACTGCGGTGGATTACACGCTAGCTTATAGTACGATATTTTCTGAGTTCAAGTCACAGGTAAGGCATGTGTGTATTTGTAATTGTCTCACTACTGTTGAATAAGTTACTAGTTTCATTTCTAAACAGATGCTTTCAAAGATAAGTCAAGTCCTTCCTACCAACTCAGCTTTTATGAAATTATTTAAAATCAATTGAACCCATGTTGAAGAAAGTAGGCTTATTAGTTATATCAGTAACTTGTTGTTTTATGATTATGGATTGGATGCAAAAATGAAAAAATTTGCTTTTGCCACAATATATTGAACTAATGTGCTTCATGTTGGCAATATAATTACAGACACAGTCAACAAAATGGGTTATGCATTAGTAACTGGGTTGGTTTTCATACCCAAGTGAAATGTAGATAATAACATGCAGCAATACCATCAATTTTTGTGAGTTGTACCCCGTAAAAAAATGTAAACGTATTGAATAGAATTTTGGTAATTTTATATTTTCATGTGTAATTTCATACAACTACTTATGTACGTGTAGTTTTGCGCTAAATTTGTTAGTGAGTCAATGAATACTACATATATTTGTTTAAAATACGAAAATACCTTATTTACAAAAACACTAATGTATATGTTATGCGATGTTCACTGTGCGCCCTCCTCGATTAGGAACGCTTCCCGTGCGTGGCCGTCACTCCACTTGCGTTCGGGACTCGGTTCCCTTCAGTTTCCTCCTCTGGTACCTGTTATAAGTTTCCCCCAATTACCACGCGTGAGCGTTTGGCAGTTTGCGAAGTCAGTCAACTTTATCTAAGACTTTGCGCAGCGGTATTGGGTGGCTCTTTCCGTCCTTTCTTCTTTTTATCTGCTGCTGCCGCTTTCGTCTGTTCCTGCTAGGATGTCTAAGCCCGATCGTCACCGCCACCAACAACTTGCAGGCATCGCACTTTAAATTTGTGAGTTCTACGGCGGTTGGGGTAAAGTAGCAGGTGGGTCGTCGTAGTTGATTAATAATGTAATTATAGCTGTTTGATTATGTGTGTAGGTTGGGCTGCTAGTGCATGGTAGTTGAAGTTGCGCCATGGTTATGTTGCAAAATTTGGTTTGGATTAACTTGCGTAGTTGTGGTGTGATGCTTGCCTTGCACTATGCATTGTATAGTTTTCTGATCTGCCTTTGCAATTTTGTTGCTTCTTGTCTTAATGTTTAGGCGTTAGTTGCCACGGGTAAAATGGAACCGCACTACTCGCGTCAGTTTGGTTAACGAGTTTGATGACCCACCAGCCACTGAAATTAGGGCTTGGTTAGCACCAGAGTATTTGCATTTTGCATTCAGGATTTCGTTTTTTTTAATGCTAATCTGTTTCAAAATGCCTGTATTTTATGCAACTGGGCTTTGAATTGGCTCCTTCTGAGCGTCCCCACTGATTTACTATTTTAATGTGTTTATTTTATGACCGCGGGGCTTAGTTTGGCTCTTTTTGAGTGCTCCCCAGACCTTGGTATATATTTTTTAAATTCCTTTTATTGTTACATTTGTAGGCCAGTAATTTGAGATATGTTGATTAGGTGGCCACGAATTTTGTCGTGAAGATTTTAAATGATTGTAAAATTATTTTTAATCGAATTTTATGGTGTGTTTAATAATGCCCACTGTATTGTATTCAGTTTTTAATAATGCCCTCAGTCATTGTATTATTTAGAGCTTATTATAATATTAGAAATGATATTTATGTTTTTTTTTAGTGTAATACTTGTGTCCTGTCACAAGTATTTTCTGCGCCACTCTGCTTCTGTTTAATGTGTTTGTCTTTTTTTGTTTCATGATCATGGCGGAGACTGTGGGGGTTTTGTATACCCTGAGTAAAGAAGAGTTACGGGAATTTGGAACGACTGTGAAACATACTTCCCGGCTGAAGCTACTGTTGCCGAATTGCGCTGTTTGGCTGTCAGCTACTGGAGAAGACAGGGTCGTGATACGAGCCTCGCTGGTAACGAGGCGGTCCCAGTGAGTGGCAGCAATTCTTCGCTAAACAACAGAATATGTTTAAATATTTAAATACAGTTCCTGTACCACCTATGGTGGAGCCCCGTGCCATCTTGCTCTCTTTTTTATTGCGCTAGCGAAAAAAATATTAATCTACGTTTATGTGATGATAAAACTTTGCTACGTGCTCTGTTGGTTAAATTTGAAGGGTACACGTTACAGTTAATGATCGAATATATTAATAGTCTACACGGTAGTTTTGCTAGTTTTCACCAAAAGTCGTTGGCTCACATTTTTCCTGCACGCATTGAAAGTACTTGCGAACGCGATCTTGTATATAGATTTCAACGGCCAAGCGAACCTCTAACATAATTTATTGATTCAATTGTCGCCTATCAACGTGCGCTGTGCTTAAATTTGACGGACACGGGGGTGGTTAATATTGCAATATAATATTTAGCCCCTCATATACGTGCATATACTGCGTACCCATGTACGATTCTCGAACTTAGAGTGCTTGCTGTCGAGTTACAAGGCCGTTTGGCGGCCGCGGCAGAATATCGTTCAACTCATGTTCCGCCTTTACAAATTGCGCCTGTGAAATATTCTGTCAATAATGTCACAGCGTTGAGTGAACGTATAGATAAACGCCGCTGCAGTAATTGCACTAAATGTGGGCATGTGCGCTGTCATTGTGCTGAACAGCATGAGACGTTTCAGCAACATAAATGTTTTCATTGCGGACAGGTTGGGCATCTACGTTCCGGTTGTAAGCAGGCGGGAAACGAGCGACAGCTGGGAATTGGTGCGGCATTTCCAGTCGTCGTTCGAGTGTGTATGTAAATCCGCAGTTCCGTCTGAAAAGTATTTTGCAGGTAGCGTGTTAGGTCGCTGGGTGTTGCGTTTGTCAAGATTTCGGTTTTAGGCGTTAAAGGTGTGGATAACGCTGTTGCCGACGCGCTGTCTAGGATGTTTGATCCTAATGACTTTGAAGTCATATTGGATGATAAACCAGCTACGTTGATTATTATAAAGGTTTTTCCAAAATGGTTTGTCCAATTTCGTCAGACCCAGGCAGTAGATGGTTGGTGTACAAATAAAAAGCGATATTACGGCCGGGACTCATTGTCCCTATATAGAAAAGGACGGAGTCCTTTATTATACAGGGAAATTTGGGCGTGCTAGAAAGCTTGTAGTGCCGGAAAGCTTTCGGTCCTATGATTTAAAAATATTCTCATGATTCTTTGTTTGGTGGCCACTTGGGAGTATGTAAAACCTTTTTTCCAAATTTCCATTCAGTTTGCGTGGCCCACCTTGAAAACAGATGTATCGCAATATGTTCGTTCGTGTGATAACTGTCAACGTTGTAACTAGGCTCCGCAAACAAATTTCCGGCAGGCCAAATTTCAAGTTCCGGAAAACCCTTGGCATGTGGTACATTTGGATAATTTTGGTCCTTTAGTTCGTTCCAAGAAGGGTAATATTTGTATACTGACTTTGCTAGATACCTTTTCTAAATTTGTTATTATTTTGCCCATGAGGAATATGAAAGCTCCTACCATCGTGGAAGCTTTAAGGGATCAGGCGCGGAAGCACTTTGGAGCGCCCGCGGTGATAGCAACGGAAAATGCCTGGCTATTTTCAGTCTGCTTTAAATATATGTGTTTTCGTTGTGCAATAAAATGCTATACTTCCAGTCCACACTTTCCCAAAGTTAATCAAGTGGACTGCTTTAACAAGAATCTTAAGACTTGTCTCACGATTTTTTATAATCAAGATCACACCCTTTGGGATCAAGAGTTAGTTTATAAATGCAAGGTTTAATTCCGCGGTGCATGACTCCACGGGCTCTCCTCCTTCCTTGTCGTTATTGGGCCGTTATCTTAGTCAACCTCTTTCAAATATCTGGAATGTTCCTTTGCTACCCGGTATCGCCTCCTCAACGACGTCGCTCATCGTTCAGATTTAGCTAAGAAAGAGATAGCTGCTCGGTTGGATGAAGGCAGGATTAGTTCTCCCTGTTTGGTTGGTGATTTAGTACTCTGTAAAAATTTTTTCTGACAGTGGGAAGGATGTTGGCAGCAAATTCCTTCCGAAGTTTTCTGGCCCTTACCAAATTTATAAGTATTTGGGTGTAAACACAGTGATGTTGCATGTACTAGGGACTTCAAGTGAGTTTTGGAAAGCTCACATGAGTCACCTGAAGCAAAACTTCCCCAGGTCGTGGGTTTTTTTTTACAGGTTACTCGGTGTATTTATGATTTTGTGACAGTTTTTTTAAAACTAAGTTCTGGTGTTCTAGTTTCTGTGCGCATATGTTTCCCATCCCTTTTATTTTATCTCCTTCCCTGACAACATGTTTTTGTTTGTTTCAGCCCGAGTTCCTGTTCGTTGGCGTTGAGTACGACCTTCTTCGTGCTGCTGGATGGTGGATGCGGGACATAGAGTTTGAGCTTGCGCAACCGCCTTACTATGACCTCCCACCCGCCGCAAGTGCCTGACTCCCAGGCGCTGTGGTGCGCCGTGAAGAAGTCAGTCCTCTCTTGTCTCCAGTGTTTTCGACTTCCCTCTGGATTTCCACTCGAGTGGATCCATTTATGAATGAATTATGCGGAAGAAGAGCATTGATGTTGGTTGATGATGTTCGTTATATTTCTTTATTTGTACTTTTCCTCAAGAACTTACATAGTTGAATCACATTACTATTACCACCTGCTAGAAGTGCCATCTGCAGCGCGAAACCCATGTCGTATGGCCCATGACGTGGGCTGGTGAAGCGGGTATATAATGCGACTGACAGACTGGCTGTACACATCGCGCTTCCTGCTGTCATGGGTAAGGGAAGCTATTTAACCGAGTTGCAAAAAGGGGTGATGATCGGCTTTCGGCCCAAGGGGGGCAGCATTCCAGAAATTGATGTCCGAGGTTAATGTCGACTACCACGGTGCGTGAAGGCCAACCGACAGGCTGTACTGTACAGTAGTGTGAGACATGGTTTTTAATAAAAAAAATTGTTATAAATATACAGTAATCAAAGCTTCAGCTTATTGTTTTCAGCAAAAATTAACCATCAACCATGCTCAAAGTGGTAGAAATTACCTACGTGTTTGGTAACTAAACAAACAATTACAGTGTCCATTAAACATGTAATACAATTATAATTACTAGAACAAACTGTGAACAATTATGCAAAATTATAGTATTTATCTGCTACTATAATGCCAGACACTATTTAGCCACTATTACTATTTAATTGTTTGGAAACTTTACTAGGCAAATGGGAACACAACGCACTTTTTACCTAGAAACTGAGTCTAGTAATATTTTACTAATTATATTTTCAATTAGTTATTAATCGTCCAGAGGTAGACATAAATCTCATAAATGAAAAGAGTATCAAATTGCAGTTTCAAACAAAGTATTTTAATAAACCATATTGAAGTAGCTAATAAAATTACTTTTTGTTTTGTTTTTGCAGTTAAACGAAATCTTTTAAACAGACGAGTTAAAGGTCAAAGAAAATGTAGCAATATAAAAATAAATTAACTCGCGAAATGCTTATAGCCAGAGAAGCCTTGAAAACCCTGAAGTGCACTCTACAGAACCTATCTAACTTTAATTTGCAATACAAAATGTGTACTTTCTTTTTATTTGGTACATGATTCATATTTCAAAAACTCATAAATTCAATTATTATATTTTATGTTACAAACATTATAAAAATAAAAGTTCATTGATCAGTGACATGGTACAGATGATACTATGATTAACAAACATGTTCCATGAAGCTAGCACTTAGCTGATACTTCTCCATGCAAAATTGTGCAGCCGGAGATAAAACCTCGCTCCGGACGGCAAATAAAGAGAAGCCAGGCAAGTAGTTCTCAAACGAACTAAATCATTGAAGACTTGAATAGTTGAAAACTTTAATTAAAACATTGTATAATACTTCGTCCCTCTGCAACACAGGAGCAAATAAAATCCGGGAAAATTAATTACTTGTTCCAGAGTAAATAAAACATGGCAAGTACTACCGGAGAAAGACTAATGCTGTACTGACCCATCTCGGAGGAAAGGGATTAAACTGCTTACATATTTTACTATAAAAAGAAAATTCTTTCCTGATTTCTACACTACATGAGGTGAATAAAAAAACTTGACAAATCTCCCCACACACAGGAGCACACACCCAACATGTCATGGTGGCTTCACATCAGAGCGAAGAGACAGGGAAAAAACGGCTGGCGGCGGCAGGATACAGGCACAAATGTGACAAACATTAGTTTTGAAGCAATTCCTAGAACTACACTCACCTGTTCTATGCTAAGAATAATGTGCGTTGCACCTCTGGCAAGTAGCACAGACAAGGTACAGCGCGAAACGTCCCACACCTCAGAAATGCAAGTGTGTCGACTAACATTCAGTAGCAAGCTGAGCTGTCAGCAGCAAGCGACCGGTCTCCTGCCAGGTTTGGCAGTGAAGTTAACTCTGTACTAATTCCAATGCATGAATAACTGACTCAAATAATATTCCTGAAGTAACACAACTGCCCTAAAAATAGAATAAATCACCATTGGCCTAAACTTTCCCTAAAAAAATGACACAATTACTTAGACAATAATATGAAAATATATGAAATTAGGTTAGATCAGGAAAATATCGTGATGCAAAACTTTAGGGAAATCTTACAATGGCACAAGGCTACAGTGCGACAGCTCACCATCCAGATGAACCCCGGGGCATCCAGACATATGTCTACTGCAACAGTTCAACGAACCATTCTGCGAACGGGGCTCCGAGGTAGACGGAGGGTGACTAACCATGCTAACACACGTGCATCGACGAGAACGACTAGAATTTGCTCGACAGTATGACGACTGGATCGCTGCTGATTGGCGACAGGTAGCCTTCTCGACGAGTCATGTTTTCAGCTGTATATAACGGATCGACTTCAGCGTGTTCAGCGAGAAACGTCAGAGAACCGAAACCCTGCACCCATTGCTGGACGATCACAAGGCGGTGGGGACAGTGTTATGGACTGGGGAATGTTCTCGTGATATTCTCTAGGTCCTATCGCCCGCATGGAAGGTTATCTTGATCGGTTTGGTTATTAATCCATCCTTGGCGATCACGTCCACCCATACATGATGATTGTCTTTCCTCCTCGGGAGGAAAGACAATATCCATACAACACCCAGCAAAGCTCCATGTACTCGTGGCAACATGGGTGGAAAAATACACTGTTACAGCCCATGGCTACAGAGGATTATCTGCTACAAGGTAGCACAGCACACACTTTATCCCATTCAACACTCAGCAAAACTCCGTGCACCCTTTGCATTATAGGTGGAAAATTACTCTGATACAGCCAATAGGATTACCTGCTACAGTGTAGCACAACACTCACACCCCCATTAAAACACCCTGCGAAACACTGTGCACTTGTAGCACTATGGATGAAAAACTACTCTGTCAATACCCATGGCTAAAGAGCCTTGCCTACTACGAGGTAGCACAGCACTCACACTCCCCATATAATATGCAGCGAAGCTACTTGTACTCATAGCACTATGGGTGGACAAATAATCTGGTACAGCCCATGTTTACAGAGGCTTGCCTGCTGCAAGATAGCACAGCACTCACACTCTCCATACAACACCCAGTGAAGCTCCATGCACTTGTTGCACTATGGGTGGAAAATACTCTATTACAGCTCATGGCTACAGATGCTTGACTGCTACAATGTAGAACTGAACTCACACTATCCCATATAACACCAAGCGAAGCTACATGCACTCATAACAATATGGATGGAGAAATAATCTATTACAGTCCATGGCTACAGAAGCTTGCTTACTACAAGGTGGCACAGCACACACACTATCTCATTAAACCCCCAACAAAACTCTGTGCACTTAAGAATTCAGTCCCGTCATGATGAATTGAAAGCAAGAAGGAAGTAGGACGCGTTCTGAAAACACCAGTCACAAACGTAGATATCAAGTCATTTCACAAAACCAGTGATACCATCGTTTTTCATAATGTGGTATTTTACATTAATGCCATAAATACTTTATAAAATTATATTGACAGAAAAGAATTTCAATATGAAATTCACAAACCAAATGCAGTATATTTCATTACAATATTCACAATAAATTTTTAAATAAAGTTAATTTAATCGGTTGACACAATAGCTTAACCAGATCAGAGTAATTGGTCACTCATAAATTTAAAAATGAAAAAGTAACTGAATCTTGGAATATTGCTAGATAAACAAACAAAATGACAGAAACAGTAACAAAAACATTATCTAACTTTGCTTTGACATAAAAATGAAAAATAAAGCTAGGTGCTAGAAAAGAACACACAGGGTTTTGCCATGAAAACCAAAAAAATTTTCCCAGGAAGGAAATACATGGTTAAAAGAACATAGTTAAAAAGAAACGAGTGCCTAAAAACGGCATGCTCCCCCTCCCTTAAAAACGAAGTCACAGGATTCCAGGTGTGGCAAATACTGACACACACACTAAAAATTGACAAACTACAATTTAACAAAAATACATAACCCAAAAAAAAAAAAAATTATTAACCGTAGGTATAAGTTGAAATAGTAGGCAAAGGAACCAACACATCCTCCTGGCACAAGNTGCACAGAATTTGGATTTCAACCAAAAATACATAACAAGCAGTAAACAAAAACATCAATACAAGATACAATAATGGAGATGAGATTTAGTTTGACTAGAGGTGGTGTAGGGATGAGGGCGAAGTAGATGAAAGTTGGTTCCCTGAGGGTGTGAAGCTAAAAGTGTGTCCAATTCCTTAACGAAGGAGTCATTCAGGGTAAGATTAGGGATAGGAGAAAAATTTACAAGAGGGAGTTTAGCTACTAGTTTAGGGACACGTATGACAGGCAGGGGATAAGTTATAGTGGAGAGCAGAATTCACAGAACCAAAAGTCTTGAAAAGGGACTGAATGTTACAAAGAGATGCATTGTTTATTAAACCAGTACTTGACAAATAGGAAAATACTTATGTAGTAGACTTGTACAAGAAAGTAACATCAATGGTAGCATTAGACGCAAATAACCAATGAGAACTAGTTTTACACTGATAACAGATTTATCACAAAATTCAAAATATGATTTTCCGGTAAAAAGGTTAAATTCAGAGTTGTCTACATTTGCATCAAAGAAAGGGAAAGAAGCAGGACATACGGTAATGCTGTGAGTGTTACAGCTTGTAAGATAATCATGGTTAATAGTAGCAAAATGTTTACGATCCAAACTAGTAATCAAGAATTCCTGAACATGGAGTAACAACTATCTGTTAATCTAGAACACAAAAAGGGAACGGGAAAAACATATCTTTCAGTCAAACTATCCTTATTGGCCAAGGGAACATCAACAACATTAAGAGAGGAATTATAGATAATTGCCTGAACATTATTTAAACCATAAAACACACATAAATTTCTATATACAACAGGTACTATCATGTAAAGTGGCAAAGTAATGAGCAGTTGAATGTGTTTTAGAATGTTCAAAAATGAATCAGCATTCAACAAGGTTGTACCTACTTGCCGTGTACACTAGTTCCTACTGCATGACTCAAATCAAAAAATTTCCCGTCTGGCATTAGTGAGAGGTTCATTGACATGGAGAAGCATAGCATTGAAATCAATCCTGAAATTCAAGATGGTTAGCCCATCAAGGGTGTCATGTAAGGCAAAAGAGTGGTTACGATGCAAAGCATTATAGTGATCATGATACAACTGACTTAATTTCTTGATATACCCAGTGTTATTTATAATTCTGTCTTCCAAATTCTTGATAAGAATGATTTGATTAGCCACATTAGTAGAAATATCATCCTGGGTTTTTGCCAGAGAGTTGAGGCGATGATCCTGAAGGGTTAAATCTTCACTATCTAAAGTGCCAAAATCTGTTTTCAAAATTTTTCCTCCAAAACCAATTAGAGCGCGCTTTGATCTGGATGGCAATAAAGAAGTTAAGGTTTCAGTTTCAGACATAATGCAAGAAACCTATTTTTTAATTGTACACAGTTTGGTTAAAATTTTGTTTGAATGAAGAGTTCTGAGCAGAATGCCTGTTCTCATTCCCACGCAGTGACACAACTGTATTTATCATGGTTTCAAGTTCTGAACACTCGTCTTGCAGAGCAATCAAATCAAAATTCAACACTACCGAGTAGGTATTGTCAGAGAACAAAACGTCTTCACATTCAAAAACTACACCTGAATCCAGTGGTGTGACTTTGGCTGTAGAAAATGCGATGTTGGCCACAGTGAGAACTGCGATGCAGGGAAGGAACATGATCCCTCAGTGGAAATACAACACTAAAACATATAACATGGTACATTCATAGAGAGTATAGCTAGGAATTAAAAATTTCACCAGAAAATAAATTTTCCTACAAATCCTCCCCAAAGAAAATATTACAATGGAATTGTCTCTAAGCTACTCACACAACCCCAAAACAACTCAAGACAAGAGTGGAACACATCTCAAAGTTAAATATTAATCACATTGAATCAAAACCCAAAGGAAATATAGTATTATCACCCACTGAAAACATGAAGTCAAAATTCCAACGTTGGGAGATTATTTTACAAAAGCAACCCAAATCTGAATTTAATACACACACATCATTCATTCTTTTCTTATTAACTTAGTACTGCAGTTTTTTTTTGTAGTTTGGCGCGCAAACAGAAAGGACCTTAAGAAGACTCGGACCAGTCCGCGGTCTAAACAAAGTCAAGNTTGGCGCGCAAACAGAAAGGACCTTAAGAAGACTCGGACCAGTCCGCGGTCTAAACAAAGTCAAGGCGAAGAAGAATAGCGGCTGGCCAATCAAATAAACAAGAAAATTTATTGAAAACAACCTACAGCTAGGGTCTGCTGCTCCTAGACTTGTAGAACACGATACTGTATTTAGAAAGTGGTGAATGAAACACCTTTTAGGTGAGAGACGTGAACTCTTGTAACATATTTTCCTGAGGTGGGGTCAGCAAGACTATCAGTGACTGGCGTTACGAAATGTTGGATTTGGTAAGGACCAGTCTAATGGTAAGAAAGTTTAGCCATTTTCTTGTCAACTGCTCTGTTGACTGGATGAGCTTTACACAAAACTAAATCACCTTCATGAAATGAATTGTCAATCCAATGTTTATCATACTTGATACAGCTCTTGAAATGAGAAATTTTGGTTTTTGAGGGCAACTGCCCAGACCTGACGGATGTCCTTGGGATCATCCGGTAACAAATCATTTAAGTGCCACAGATTGGACAAAGGGTTATTGGGCAAGTAAGTGAAAACAAGATTAAAAGGATTTGTCTTGTGAGACTCATGGTTGGCATAGTTGAAAGCCATTTGCAACCAAGGAAGATTTTTGTCCCAATTATAATGCACTATCGCATGAAAAGTAATGAGATCTGAACAGAGGTTTCGGTTGAAACGCTCCGCATGCAAAGGAGGGGGATTATATGGCGAATGCCATAAGTAAAACCCAGGTCACGAAAAATTCTTGAAGTGAACTGGGAACCATTATTGGACACAATTGATGAAGGTATGCAAAAATTTTAGAATACACTGGTCAACAGTGGATACAGTATCAACCTTACTCATTGAAATAAACCACAGAAATTTAGAAAATGCATCGATACAAACTAATAACATATTATTACCCGACTTACTTCTTGTAAATGGGCCATCAAAATTAACGAAAAGCGTTTGCATGGGCTTTTCAGCTACATTTGAAGAAAGAAACCCTAGGTGTAAGTTTTGAGCAGACTTGCTCAAAGCACACAATTTACAGCATATAACTCTTTCAGAAATTTCAGTATCCATACCTTTCCAAATAAAATGCTTATGATTGTCTGAATGGTTTTGTGCGCGCCTAAATGTGTACCTAGAGGCGATGAATAAATTGTCTAAAACCATGGGTTTTAGATGAGTAGGCAACACAACACGTTTTACATTGTCACGGGATTTACAACAAAGACCTTTGGCCAGAAAACATGATTTTTGTTCAACACCAAATTTTAATTTTGTAATAATTTCACTCAGTTCATGATGCTTTTCTTGATGCTCCTTGATATTTGTAAATGCCAAAGGAAACACTACTGAAACATTAAAATTTGGAAGTGGAAGAACTTCAGATTCATGATTAACTTTGGAATTTTCAAACATGCGAAAGAAAGCATCAGCTATTACATTCTGTAATCCTTTAATAAGTTGCACCCTAAATTTCAAAGATAAGATCCTAATGACCCAACGTCCAATTTTGCCCAGTTGTCGTGGATGAGCCAAAAGCTACGACAATGCTTGGTTATCAGTTTCCAGGAGGAATTTTGCATGTTCTAAATATTGTTGAAACTTTTCAATACCAAACACCACTGCTTGGCATTCTAATTCATAAATTTAGGACTTTTTCTCCTGGGGTGTGAGAGTGCAAGATGCAAATGATAAAGGTTGGCGAACTCCATCTATCCCCCGACAGAAGACAGCTCCTACATCTAAGCTTGAAGCATCAGCCTGCAGGATGATTTCTTCATAGAAATCTGACATCCGCAGAGCGGAGGGTGCATAATGTCGTTCTTGACTGTGTCAAAAACCTTCTGCTGTTCCTCAGCCCAAACTAATTTTGCTGATTTCTTACGTAACATGTTAAGTGGAGCAGTCTTTTCAGCACGTTTGGGGATAAATTTTCCAAACAACTGCACCATTTCAATAAAACGGACAATGCCCTTTAACATTCCGAGGTGGCGGAAAATCTCGAATGCATTTAGTCCGCTCAGGGTCAATGGAAACTCCTTGTGACTAAATCCTATGGCCCAGAAAGGTGATTTCCTGAACAGCAAGTTTAACCTTATTTGGGTTAACAGTTAAACCTGCCTGTTCCAAACGTGACAGAACTTCCTTTAGGTGAACTAAGTGTTGGTCAAAAGACTCTGAATATATTACAAGGTCATCCAGATAGTTGTATATACATATTTAAATTTTACATCATGGAAAATTTTGTCCAAAAGGTGCGTGAGCACTTGAGCACCAGTGGCCAAGCCAAAAGGCACACGGGTAAATTGAAAAAGATTCCAGGGAACACAAAAACTAGGGATTGATTTGGACTGTTTTGACAATGGAATTTGGTTATACGCAGCATTAAGATCGATGGTGGTGAAAAATCTGGATTTGTCAAACCAATTGAAGGCTGAATGAAGGTCAGGAAGAGGGACTACAATTTCAATTTTCTTATTAATTTTGTGGTAATCAAGAACCATTCTGTGCTTACCATTAGGTTTTGGAAACATAAAGGCTGGACTTGCATACTGTGATGTGGAGGGTTCAATAACGCCTTTATCTAACCATTCCTGAACCTGTTTCCTTAATATATCCATTACAGTAGTGTCTCCATTATCCGTCAGTCTCGGGACCGTCACAGTGACGGTTGAGTGAATAGACGGATAATAAAATGGCCCCTCTTCCTTCTCAAAGACACAACAGATACTAGCGATAATAATGTATACAATATTTAGCACTATATTTTAAACACATAGCAATCAATAGAAGTATATACAGCACAGTATGTATTTGATATTAAATATTGTAGACTTCTGTTTATTATGTTGATAAAATAACAAAATTGAATACAGTACTATTATGTATATGTTCAGTAGTATAATCCTACCTAAAAAAAATTCTGCCAAATTTTTAATTTAAGAGCTGCACAGCGCAAAATAGGTAAAACTTCAATGGAAGCAATGTAACACAAAATTTCACAAGGTTCAACAGTTTTTACCAACTTTAAATCCATCAATTGCTCTAAAAGTTTACCAGAAATAATAGTGTACACAGATCCTGAGTCTACAAGCGCATTAACTGACAATGGTCCCAAATTTACCCCAACATGAGGAGTAGCAACCCTTTGTACACTCACTACATTGGGAAAATTTACTTGAAATGCCCTATATTGTTAATTCACCTCACAGGGGCCAAAAGGACCAAAAACACGTTGAAAGCGATGACAAAGATTTA
Organism: Clitarchus hookeri; assembly: GCA_002778355.1. NCBI lineage: Eukaryota > Metazoa > Arthropoda > Insecta > Phasmatodea > Phasmatidae > Clitarchus > Clitarchus hookeri. The sequence goes on from NQII01003703.1 coordinate 202,685, forward strand.
CAGTTTGTACTAGGTGAGCATTGAATTGAGAATTGGCAAAGTTGCCAGCTTGGCGGGAATGAGTGCTCACATTTCGTCCCCGCGGAACTTGTTTTCTTGCCAGCAACTTAAAAAATTTTGCAATAACAACATGTAGAAATACTACGAGTTGAACCTTTAGAAGCGCTACTTTTATGATCATTACACACAGCGACTTCTCTCGTAAACATAATTATAGATATTTTACGCAACAAAATAGTAGCAGAGATTGATTTTTTCTTGTGCTGTGTAAACTTTCCTCACCATTCGTAATTTTAAAATGTCATGGTAAAAACGAAACCCAACTTGCGAGAACGAACGCACATTCTGTACAATAAATATGGCATTTTTCAAATGATACAAATTGTTTATAGCAAAACCATATTTTAAAATGACAGAATTAGATATTAGTAGCTGCATTCTTGCGAGTGTATTTTTTTGGTTACGTACGGTTGATATATATCGAAACTAGTGAACTAATTAATACTTGAAATACACGATGCTGCACGTACGGACACACATTGGTTACATTTTATTTAAGCGGAACTTGCAATACACATCCACTTGATTAATTACTATTTTTTCCTCGTTGCGTGGAGACCATTATTTTACTCCTATTGACATACATAAAACAAAACATTTTTAAATAAGTAACGATTTTCTATATTGTGGAACACAAAAATTAACAATGGAATATAAGTCTATTTTTGTTTGTTTTACAGACTTCATACTAAACATTTTCAAAGAACCAATCCTTTTTTGCTCAAAGTTGACAGATCTCATTGTAGTGTAGTTCAAATTATTTGCTCGGGTGCTTATTGTACGTTGGAAATTCCAAAGCTGGCGTCCATATGGCATACGAATCTTTCGTTTTTAAACAAAGTGTGTGCAATCATACGAAAAAAAAAAAGTGTGATTTTGTCTTTAAATCAGTTTATCCGTTTGATATACAAAGCAGTTGAAACAGATAGAATACGTAAAAATGGCAGCCCTGAACTACACCACGTTCAAAGTTGCTGAGCTCCCTTGCTCCAACCTTTCTACCAGTATTACACAGCTGCCGTTCATCATCACTGGGACGCTACTCCCTCAGCGTGGGGGAAGCACAGGCCCTGTGAGAGGCCCTTGTCCTTCCATTTGTCTATCATAATCGAGCCCAGGTTGGGGACAGCTAGTCTGTCCCAGCTCACTCCAAGGCCACAGAAATTGACACAAAGGTGAAGTGATGTGTGTAAACTGCTGTTATGTGCTTTTTTGTCACAATCAAATTATTTTTTGAAAAAAGTGTTTCCAATAAGACATTCTTATATACATATTAAAAATGTGCATGAAAAAATGTAGTTTTAGATATTTATCACAAAAACCTTCAAAATCAATGCTGAAAAAATTTATGTTTAGATACTGAAACATTGGGAGACACCAATGTTTAATTTATTGATGCAGGNATCAAATTATTTTTTGAAAAAAGTGTTTCCAATAAGACATTCTTATATACATATTAAAAATGTGCATGAAAAAATTTAGTTTTAGATATTTATCACAAAAACCTTGAAAATCAATGCTGAAAAAATTTATGTTTAGATACTGAAACATTGGGAGACACCAATGTTTAATTTATTGATGCAGGAAAAAATTGAACATTCAAGTTTTCTTTCGATGTCCCAACCCTACAGTTTATATTCTCTATACAAGTATATATATATTTTCGCCGCTATATGCCAACCACTATGCTCGAAAATGTGAATACAAACGTAAACCAAGTTTTATGTAACGAGAATAATTCATAAACCGATTGGTAGAAAGGCCAAAAAATTATTGTACATACAATTCAATATATTGACCTAAATCGCTAAAGCACTCATTCACTGGCAGAATCACGCCTGCCCCTAACCCATACTTACTTATTTATAAACAAACAATTCAAGCCAAAAATTTGGGTGATATTACATAAGTAAACACACAGATATAACAAGATGAATATTTTTTTGTAGAATGTAACAACCACTCACTAAACATTTATAATGTATTTGTAAACACAGCAGCATTTACTACTTTTCTTCTGTGCCATAAGGTTCTTGAGATCAAATATGGTATTTGCAACCATTGAGCGAGGGCAGTGATTGTAGTAGGCTGCTTATGTTGCAAAATCTGTTAATAATGCCAAAAAATGTAATGGTTTTTGATTGTGTCCGGGAGATTGAAAGTGAAGGGTTCTACATGTTCAATAAACTGAACAAGTGCATACTACAATGTAAACATTGAGTAGGTGAGAAGACAAATGCATAAACACTGCTGTGCCGTATGCAGTGATGTAGCATAGACAACAGCACACACAGGCAAAGAACACACGTATGATGCTATTCAAATTAAAGGAAGCATATTTTTCGTAAATCATGCAGTTTTATATTACCTCTGGTGTTACAAAAAAAAAAAAAAAAAAAGTACTATCGATGTTTTGATGTTAACCTCATTTCAAACCTATGTTTTTTGTTTTCTGGAAACATAATACAATACCACGTTTTCAATCAAAACAAACACTGGCTTGGCATGAATTTTCCAAATAGTCAAGTTCATTTCTTTCCATAACTTTTATCTATGTACACATGAACTCTGCATCACCCTCGTTCTAATTGGCTATAAATGGGACGCACAGAGAAATTTGGATTTTGCTCAACTTTCTGTGTGTGAGCTGTGCATGATTGTAGTAAGTATAACAATATTACATGCTTTCTACTTTCTGCGCACAAGGTATTTTTCTGATAAATAAATTGTCGCTTGGCCTTTAATGACAGCGGGGTAGTAAAAAAAAAAAAGGCACAACTGTATCAGGAAGTAAATCTGTGTAATTTTCAGATTGCCAAGAATACAAAAACAAAGGTGTTTCTGCCACTCCCCTTTAAAAAAAAAAATCGACAGCAATACAATTAGAAACTTTGTGGAAACATTTTTACCACATAATGAGTATTTTAATTTTATCTGTAATAAAATATTTATTTGTACTTTGTAGTTTGATTGTGGTTGTGTGTTGAGTAAAATTCAACCGTGAACAGGTATTCTGCCAGCATTTGCTGTTATTTTAATTTTAACNTACAACTGCATCAGGAAGTAAATCTGTGTAATTTTCAGATTGCCAAGAATACAAAAACAAAGAGGTTTCTGCCACTCCCCTTTAAAAAAAAAAATCGACAGCAATACAATTAGAAACTTTGTGGAAACATTTTTACCACATAATGAGTATTTTAATTTTATCTGTAATAAAATATTTATTTGTACTTTGTAGTTGGATTGTGGTTGTGTGTTGAGTAAAATTCAACCGTGAACAGGTATTCTGCCAGCATTTGCTGTTATTTTAATTTTAACAGTTTTATAATTTTTATTTTCCTTACTTATCAATAAACGCACACTACTATGTTTCATTGGTGGATGGCAACTGCCTTGTGCAAAAACACTGAGGGAGTCAAGTGCCCAAAATACACTGAGTGAACAAAGAAAAATAAACACTGTTGAAACCAAGATGTGGCAATTCTGTGGGGTGTAAATGGGACAGAGTATTTTAGCGTTTTAATTAAAATATCTACAAATGAACAGGAGTTGTATGTGGGTTGTGTTAAAATATCAAATGCTATTGAGTGTTCTTGAACAGTGTGTGAACATGACAAGCATGCTTTCTTAAAGTTGTCCTTTCATAGTTTTTGTTAAATATTTTTGGATGTTTTCACCTAACATGTACTGATTAAAATTAATGAATAACAAATTCCATTAAGTTTGACTGAAATCGTTACAAAAAGACTCATAGTAACACATGCAATTTTTGCTATAAAATTTAGGTCTGACAAAATGAAAATATTTATTTGACAAAGTGGTAACATTTTAATTACTAAATTGGTTCATTTTATTTAAAAATTATGTGGGAACTTAGTATCTATAACATAAAATATTACAATCTGTTCCCTATAAAATTATTACGAAACAAGATTGCGAGGTTAGTTATGTGGCATCGCATGCGGCCGTNGTCTGTTCCCTATAAAATTATTACGGAACAAGATTGCGAGGTTAGTTATGTGGCATCGCATGCATCGCATGCGGCCGTACGTACGCACACAGAATATGAGGTGTATGCTGTTTTTTGGGCATCTGTCTATTTAGTAGTTCTGAATGGTGTTTTATACTGTCTCTTACTATGCCAAACTGGGAGTATAAGAAAAAAATTTACTTAATGTACATTATTTACCAAATTAAGACAAGTTTGATTTTGAGTACATTACTAACATGAGTCTTCAGCCATTGAGCAGAATGAGCTAGACATTCGAGCCGAGCCGAGCCAAGATAGTTCTACTTACTTGGCTTACGTTCCTGTAAAGTACACACAATTTGATTGGTTCTGTCCCCGTGTGACAATTTTATTTTCTGCTTCCCTGTACTTTGTAACCATCCGTGTTCTACATTCATTGAGAAGTGTAGTCCAGATTTCATTCTCTCAGATGTACCCCCAACATATTCTGGGGATGTACATACAAAGTAAAATAAATCTTTTAAAAAACAGTAAAACTTTCTTGGACTCCTNAAATCTTTTAAAAAACAGTAAAACTTTCTTGGACTCCTAAGGGGTTCAAATTACAAGTGTGAAATTAGGCAAATTTATTAAACAGAACAGTATAAGTTTTCAGAGTCTTCGGAACTTAGTAAAATAATTTCACATTAGATGTTTTTCATATATTGTACAACAAAATTTATTCAATAACAACTGCCCANGAACTTAGTAAAATAATTTCACATTAGATGTTTTTCATATATTGTACAACAAAATTTATTCAATAACAACTGCCCACCCATATATAAAAATGTTTTACACCTGCAGTTTTTAAATGGTAACAAACCGTGTTATGTCAATTTAATGCATACTTTATAAAATAAAATGAAACACAATTTAATAAACAAAATTTTTATTATACACATTATAAAAATTACAGGACAGTTATAGTTAAAATAGTATTCACCTTCAATTGTTTTCACATACAAACAGGCATCAAATAAAATTAAATTATAATACATTATCATGGTACAGATATTTACACAGCTCACTTTTATAACATCCTTCCATAGGAAGACTTGGAAAATATTTCAACACTGCAACTATTGACTTACAGCTGCATTTGCTATGATGCTAGGGCTGTTGATCACTTCCCCTAAACTATCCAGCAACTCCTTCCTGTAGTCATCAAAGCCACCATCCACTTCATTAATGGTCTGATCTTCAATAACCCATAATGTACATTCCGTTTCTCTGATGAGTCTTTCGTCGTGGGAAACTATTATCACACCTAAAAAAAACCCAAATTCCATAAGTATGCATAAGAGGTAAGGGCAAGTCTTAAAGTTTCTGTAACTACGCCCATGTTTTTAATCTTGTCTCTCTCCTAATGTGTGGTGTATATTTGTGTGTGAAGTTATGTATGAATATAAAACTTATTTTCATGAATACAAAGGTTTTAAACCATGTAAGTGGCAAAGATTTAAGAAAACATAATATTAAAATTTTGCTTGCAAAAAAATAAAATACAAAAGCACCCCAAAACTGAATATTCTGAATAAAACATTTAAATGCTCACAAAAAATATAAAACACAACATATTAAAATGGTATTACATTTGAAAAACAATTATGCAAGTAGTTTCCCAAAGTTATACTCATTACAAACCCACCAAACACCTAAGGAGGAAATGGGGGTGAAACCTCTGCTGGCTGAATAGTGGAGGGGTGGCAGACTCTGTCCCTTGACAACCATACTAGGCAGCTATGTATGTTAATATTCATGANGGGGTGGCAGACTCTGTCCCTTGACAACCATACTAGGCAGCTATGTATGTTAATATTCATGATTCTACATGCAAAACTTATGGCAATGCCATTAAAGATAACATCAGTGCTTTGTTCCTGTCCAGCCTGGATTAACCGAGAGTTGGCAGTCCCGAAGCAGAGCCAGCTGCCCTACCAACAGAATAGCCGATATCTCCTGCCAGCCAAAAGAATGGTCTTGGGTGAAAAGGTGTAAATGAACCAGTAGTGGAATTACAATAACGCCCAAACATGGAAGTTTTGCAGAGAAACCCCCACACTACTTCAGTGTCTGCCACACTACCCTAAAGAGAGACCCTGTCTACAAAATTTCTCACTTTCCATGGCCTCTGAAGAATATCTGGGATTCCAAGAATGAATTACTAGTGGCTAGACCCAACTGCATATAAAAACTACATGCAAGCTAAATGTAAGGTTAAAATTAGTACTAAATGTAATAGTTTACAATATTTGGGGATTAGTACAAAATACAATACAAAATATTATTTTATTAAAGTCCATCATAAGAAACTTTTAATTTAGTTGACAGTCCAGGTTCATAAAAAAAAATCCTTGTAATTTTACATTATTCAAAACCAAATGTACAAATTTCATGTTAAAGAAGTTTTACAGGTTTGGCTTACTTTCACAGATTCTACAGTTATTAAGATACCCAGTAACACCTATTTACTGAAATAAAATAACTACTAGTGGCCCTCAAAGTCTCTTCTGGACAACGGCATTGGGATAGTTAGGAACTGTTGTTATTACAGTATAGCTACCTGGCCGGATCTGCTCTTATTCAGGTTAGACCCAAGACCACTTCACCTTGTTTAGGTAGTTTACTTCCGTTCAGTTCCTAATTAGTTGGGAGGTAGTACGGGCCACCATGTCTATTCCTCATGGAATAAACAAGTTTTTTTCTCAAACCTCAGTGTGTTAATTCTAGGGTGACAGTGATTTTATCCTCTGTAGACGTCAGCCCACCAGGGTAAAGCAGGAGACCGCGTCTTTGACAAACCAATTACCGAACCTTAAGTAGGACTGCAGACTACCTTAACTGGGTGTACGTATGTTGTAAAAAACCCACCCAGTCGACAGCCAACCATACTGTGCACCTGGTGCGGAGTACGGCAGAACCACAACCACTAGTAACACAACCCAAGGGCTGTCAGTCAGCTAGTCTAGTCGATTCACTCAATCCGCCACGCTGAATTGACACAGGAAAGAGTGATAGACTGGTTCTGGAGGACTGGCCACCTTTGGACATACACCCAATGTCGTCGTCGCACTTCCAGGGTAAACCCACCGCTCTCCAACCACAGCGCTGAATTGTCGCAGGTTGGAGTAATCTGACACGACTTCGGTTGGCTCGGCTTTACACCTAGCCAGGGAACATCGTGGTATGAAGTGGCAGGAAAGGAAGGCAACTGCAGCCTCCACAGCCAACGGGAGCTATAACCGAGCCCCAACTGCACTTTGCAGCATAACCCCCCAGGGAATGAGCTCAAGCCACCCGCCAGCTGGAGATCTCACCTCCCAGCTCCCTCCCACTCATTTCAGCCCCCGATCANGGGAATGAGCTCAAGCCACCCGCCAGCTGGAGATCTCACCTCCCAGCTCCCTCCCACTCATTTCAGCCCCCGATCAAGACCACCGGTCGGCCACACCCGATCATCACCAACTTCCGTCAGCAATGGCCCGTTCCACTAGGGATCGCGAATCCCTGGTTCCAGTGTCGCCGGACCAGCAGCCCTCCCTGTGCTCATGGCAGCACCACCAGCCGCAGCACCACCATCGCCCCAGGTCGGGGCACCTGTTCCAGTCAACTCCAGCAGCAGCTGCTGGGTCAGCAGCCACCCCTGACCACCTCCAGCACAGGCAAACCCACGGCTGTGTGCCATCCACTACGCAGGACAGCTAAGCCCACGTTTGACTTTGTTCCGTGCCGCCAAGCCACGCGCCCTGCATTATATACCATCGGGGCCCGGTCAGCCGTTAAGGTCAACCAGTTGAATCACCAGTCTCTGACCCTGACGTCAAAACCTTGCCCGACTGTGATGTAGTTGTCAGCCACCCGACGTCATGCGTCAGTTTGCTTTGTTTATATATTATATATCCTTTCACCATCAGCTGGTGCGTCAAGTGGTGGCTGTATATTTTATTAACATGCTGTCAGCTAATCCACTTGTCATTGGGTCATTGTAATGCTTAACAAATGTTAAGGTATCTATAGAATGACATCTGTTAAAAAAATTCATAGTAGGTTACAAAAGTAAAAGTAGAAAACCTTGTAAGAAAAAAAATATTTATTTGTTAACTCTTTTTTAATTTATTAGTGACAGTGAATTGGGGCCAACATTTGTGAGACGGTAATTGTAATTCTTATCACACTTAGGACGCTACAGCTAGTATGTTAAGACTGGAAAGAAAACTAATTCGGGGAACTTGCTCGACAACACACTTTTATTCGCCAACAAACAACTCACCGACTTTTTCAAAGCAGTTATTCTGCTATTACTGATACCAAACAGCTCAAGTTAGAAATATGTGGTGTAGAATAACTTGAGAATTGTTTAAAAACTACCCATGCGCATCCCACTTTTGTTTTATTAATACAATATAGTAACAACACGAAAACAACAAGGACATGGGTTTGCGGGAAGATAAGAACATTGCGTGTAATGGACGTAGGCGTAATGATTACCGGCCCAATAGAAATTAATAGTAATCAAAATCACTGTACACGGATATACATGTGTTACTTTAAAAATTATACAGAGCTTGCGGAAAATAAAACAATTGGTATCTGTTTGTAAATTTGTTATTTTACACAAAAAAAGCTTTTTTTTATCTGGCTGGTAGTGTTTCAGAAGCCCACTAACAGATAACGTGGCAGGGTATGTTATGAGCAGAGCGTGCTCATCAACAGGTAGCAGCATGTTTGCCTGCCTCTTGATCCCATTTTTTTAAATGTTCACTTTTCTCATATTACTGGCTCGAAACGACACTACTATGAAATATAATTAATCAAATTATTTGAAAAATATTCAATAATACCCTGCAATACTTCTGTAAGCTTTGGGAATTAATATTAAGCACGTATGGATGGCATGGTGAGTGGGGATACACTGTAAAAAGAACTTGCAATGTTTGAAGTTGTGTTTCATTTGAATACAGACAGTTTTAATTTAATTTGCATTTCATTTTGAACACCACTTCATTACAACTTTAGCACAAAGTTTATTTTGTAACACTAACAAGAGCTGTTTTGTGACCACACAAAATAATATCTATTAATTAATCTAGAAACTGTTTCTTATCTCCGTATTTTCTGCTTGACTGATGTGCATCTGCAGTGCAGTCAGAATAGCCAGCGTAATATTAATTTTCATTCGTTCATGCATCAGCTGATACAGGATTTTGTAAATGGCACATTGAATGTTTCGTATACGACAAGTTGCCTCTCACTGACTGTCAAGATCTTGCCAAGTTATATGAGACGGAGAGCAAAAAGTAACTAGGCTGCAAAATAAATGTTACTGAACATGCTTCTGAAACATTTGTTTACATCCTTAAGTGCTACAGGCAAAAAACTTAATAGTGATAAATCCTACTTCTTTTTATAACATTCAAAATAATATTCATATACGTGACTTGGTGTGTTCACTTCAGAGGAAAATTTGCAAAGAAGACAAATCAATTCAGTACTCACCTCCTTTGTAGTCATTGATGGCATCTGCTAGAGCATCAATAGATTCAATATCTAAGTTGTTGGTAGGTTCATCCTGGAATAAAAAAAAAACAT